>CM069310.1:33685000-34105000 GCA_035609425.1 Epinephelus awoara | reverse complement strand
ATAGTCCTCACATCCCTTGCGGAGATCGGTGGGGGCAGCGGCTAGCACACCTAATGGCTGACGGCGCCCCAGACTAACGTCCAAGAACACAAAATTGAAATCACAAAGTATCTCCAACATGCTCATCCGTAGTGACACAAGTGTCCTGAAGCCCTGACATAAAAAGTTGTTTAGAAAAACATCATTTGAACTCTGTTTTTAGCCTCACTGTAGCCTGTAGCTCTGACTGCTTCTCTGGGCTCTGTGCTCACGTGTGCGCACTCAGGGTGACTGGTGATGCACGATCTCTGAACAGCAGCAGTCTCGTCAGTACTGATGTCCAGATTCTCAAGTGCAGGCATCGCCAATTCCCAGTCTGAGCAGCAAAGACTTTCCTCATCTGTTGGCATTGCTTTGCATTTGAAACTACACCACCAGGTTTCCAGTGCTCGACTCCAGTATTCTGCAGCTGGTTGAGGGTTAGGCTCATGAGCTGTGGCAGCTGCTTCATCCAGTAGTTCTGCGTCTGTGTACTCAGGCTCAAACAAATACGGCTCAACAAAGAAATGTTGTCCCTCCTCAATTTCAAAGTCTTCAGACATGTTGGGCTGTCCTTTGCTAAAAGACCGTAGTGCAAATTATCTTTTAGCTACTGTGGTTACTGTTGTCTCCCCCTGCGTTGCACGTGTCACGTGATGTAAACACGCGTAAGCAAAGCTTATACTTTCGCTGGTCTCACTCCGCGCGGAGTGAGGCTATAAACAGAGTTCATGTTTTTCGAAACAACTTCTTATGTTGGGGCTTCAGGACACTTGGGTCACTACGGATGGGCATGCTGGAGATATTTTGTGGCTTCAAATTTGTGTTCTTGGACGTTAGTCTGAGGCGCTGTCAGCCATTAGTTAGCCATTAGGTGTGCTAGCCCCCCCCCGCTGATCTCTGCAAGGGATGTGAGGACTCTAAAACTTCACCAGAGCCTCCGTCAGCATGAGGGTGAGTAGATAATAGCTGAATTTTCATTTTTGGGTGCACTATCCCTTTAAAGTACCAAACGTAAAAGTACTAATTTTGTAGAATAACATATAGGCTATTATATTATTGATTATGATGCAGAATATTTAATTTCAGAATAATATATATTGTATTATTGGATTATAATTACTGATGCATTAAGGTGTTCTCCACTTTAATGTTGCAGCTGGTAAAGATGGAACTCATTTAATGACTTTATGTACTGCTGGGTAAATTGTGAATTCCCCTTGGGGATTTAAAAAGTGTTGATATAAAAGCATAATGTATTTTAAAAAATAAAATGTAAAAATCAAAGTAAAAAACTAATTAAACATTAATTTATTGATTATATTTTGTATTAGCACTCTGTGAAGTTATTAAAATCCAATAAATAAATAAATTTAGTCCCATAAAAAGTGCAATATTTCGCTCTGACATGTACTGGAAGTGAAAGTATGAAGCAGCCAAAAATATCTATATTCCAGTATAGTACCTCACAATTGTACCCAAGTACTTGTATTTTTTTGCACTTGTATCTTGTATTTTCTGTTAATTTTAACGTGCTTTTTGCGTCTGCTGTTTAATAGCTGAGTATCTCATGCTGTTACTGACGGTAAAGTCGTGAGATACTGTCATTTAAATGAATAAATAAGGATTCATTTGTGGTATTTAACTACAGCTCCCATGAGGCGTTCACAGGCGGCCGCTGGTTTTTGGGATATTCCCGCCCAGTTTGTGGATTATCGCTTATCAATGCTGATTGACGTGCCCACCGTCCAGTCAGAGGCGGCAGAGAGGCGCGCGGCCAACCCTGAGTGGTGGGGGGCGGGGCCGCAAAGGGAGGGGGCAGGGCGCGAGGTATCATGGAGGATCAGTAGGCAAACTGTAGCCATCAGAGGAAAGCAGCTACCGCTCTGATCCCAGGGAGTTTCTCAACTGTCCATAGCCCGTTATCCTAATCAGCGCACACCGGATACTTCAACATGGACATGAAGAAGAGGATCAACCTGGAGCTGCGGAACCGGAGCCCGGCGGAGGTGAGCCGCTTTTATTTTAATAACATTTTAATTGTTGCCTGAAATAGCCCGGGAGGTGATGTGCGACCGGAGCCTGGTTGCTCCCCCCTCGCTATATCACATGGACGTTACCGAAAATACTACGACCGAAGAAAGTTTCGGATCATTCGATCCGTTAAACGTCTTATCGATCCGGTTATAGTTTGATCGACTACCGGCGGAGAGCCCTGATGGATGTGGAAGCATCTCAGCGGCTCCGTCCGCCCGCCCCCTCCTCCTCTCCGGTGAAATCCCGACTCTCTGGGTGGCTCCACGGACAAGAATTACATCGTCAAACTGCTTCAGCTTCGGTTTTTACCGATAAACGTTTAGCAGCCCAAACACTTCCCCGTTAAACTGTGTATCGTCTAAAAACACCTTCACGCACTAATTTCGTGGACGTTTCACCTTTTTAATCAGTCACCGGTCGCTCAGAGGACTCAAACGGATAAAACGACACGACTATAAATAACGTTAAACCTTAACATGCCGGTGGTTGTTTGTTATCAGCACGGTTATTTACCGGAGTGATTTCGGAGCTCGCTGCGGGATTTCGTCCGGAAAAACAACAACGACATCGGTGCTGGTGCTTTGTCGTTCTCTGAAGAGCGGACATTTTAAGTCGCCAACGGCTTAAACTTCGACGGAAACCCCCAATCTCCCGCCATTATTAGGAACTTATCTCCGTTAAATTGAATTCAGACGTACATTTTACGTCTATTTTGAGGATTTGGTCGACATTTCCCGTGCGACCGTGGTCGGTGGCGGACGCGGGGCGCACTGAGGTCGGTCACAGAGACATTTTGAGTGGGAGAGCTCGTGCTCGGCAGTAACGCGTTACCGACTTATCGTTACAGAAAGCGGATTAGCGGCTGTTTCGACAGGGAATTGTGTTTATACAAATCGACGAATGTTTACATAATACGGCAATTTTAAAGGAAGCGAGAAAAGGCGTGGTACACTACGACCCGTTACCGTACCGCGTTGACTGTTATACGGGCAGTGTCAGTGTTTGGAGAACAGCGTCGTAACCAATCAAAATGGCGTTACTCAACGAGGCTTTTAAGTACAAGAGATTACTGCCCTGATGGATTACTGATGTCGATTCTGTTAAACTAAACATAACCGACCATTGATGGTTGGTGCGATGTCATATCTATTAAATACAAATACATTATAAAACACTTTTATTCGAATTGTCCCGTTTTATAAAGCAGTTAGTGCTCAGTGTGTGTATGTGTGTGATTAAGTTATATAACCGGACTGCCAACCGATCAGCTTCAGTTAAATAACACACACACACACACACACACACACTTGTGCTCATGGTTCAGAGTTAATTCACTTCAGACTGAGAAATACAAACTCAACTTGCTGCTGTCATGTTTTATGAATTGGGGGGATGCCTGCAGATGGTGTATGTGTGTTGTGGAGGCTCAGCAGACAACCCCCACCACGCGCACAAGATAAATGTAGATTATAGTAGGTTAACCCCCCCTCCACACACACAGTGCACAGTGTAATGGTGGTGTCTTCATTGATGTCTATTGGCCTGCAGGCTGAAGCTCCGCTCTGTTCCACTGAAACACTTAGAGTCTCTGCTCGTTACATAAGCAGAAGAACCAGAGAGGAAAGGCAGCCGCCAGTCTGAACAAAGTCCTCCGTGAGCTGGGAGCTCACACTGACACACTCTTAGTACCCGTACCCTCAAGATTTTAATTATTCTGCAAAGCAAAAGCAGTATCACAATATTTATCCTACATCGGGGGTGTCAAACTCATTTTAGTTCATGGGCCACATACAGCCCAGTTTGATCTCCAGTGGGCTGGACCAGGAAAACCATTGCACAAAACCTGTAAATAATGACACCTCCAATTGTTTCCTTTTTCTTTTAGTGTAAAGAGGCACAAGTATGTTCTGAAAACTGTCAATCATTTACAAAACAGATGATGAGCAGTCTTAGAGAAAAATGTGCAATATCAATATGGTTTTCCACATTCAGTCAGTCTGCTACTCGCTGTCATTACATGTGCATTTTTCCACTCCTGTGTTGTAATGCTGACATCACCACAACAAACTAAGGTGGCAGCTATTAAGGAAGCAGGTTGAGTTATCCCTGCTTTACAAACCATTTACATTTCAAAGGTTTTGATAGAGACTTTGTAGTAGGGTTCCAATAATATTGTTTTGAGATAGAAGTCTGATACCGATTCTTTCTGATACAGTTTCCTTTGTAGCCCACTGAAGCCGCTTATTGAAAACATTCCGCACAGTGTTATTTCAGAGATGTGTGTGCTGGTCCAAGTAGGAGCACCCCTGAAGCAGCGTTTTACATGAAGTAGGCCACTTGGTGTTTAACTTGCTCCTAAAACTTGGCACCTCTTAGCCTATACAAATGCATCAATATTAGGTGCATTAAGTCATCCACTGACATTGGAGCCTTTGGTGGACCAGTTTTGGGCGTACATTTGACACCACTGTTCTAAAGTGTTTTTTAGATGTCTGAGTCATTGATTCTCCAATGTAGGCTATTTGGTGGGGGTTTTTTCCTCGCAGGTCATTTCTTTACTGAGCTATAGCATGGTTCTGGCTCCTGATTATATGTCTGATATGTTGGTCAAATACGGTCTCTCAAGATCCCTAAGATCCTCTACCTCTGGTCTATTAAATGTTCCCCAGAGTAGAACTAAAAAATACGGTGATGCTGCGTTCTGTGTCATTTGCCCTCGTCTCTGGAACAGCTTTCCAGAGGATGCCAGACTCAGATTGAGGAGACCGCTTTTCTTTTTAGACTTGCATTTACATAACTTTTATTTAATTAATTGGTATCAAACCTAAATTGTATTTTTTATATTTGTGTGTGTATGTGTCTGTGTATTTGAATCTTTACTCTGTCTTCTCTTGTCTTTTATGTGTATTTTCCCATTATGTTATTTTAATAATAATAAAAATTATTTTTATTATTATTTTTGTTATTATGAAATTTTAATTTGAGATTACCAATGAAAACTAGAAAAAAAAAAAAAAACAATAATTCACTTTGCTTTGCTTATGGACAGCCGGTCAGCTGCATAAACATGTGGAAATATAGTGCCCACTGTCCACCCTTAAGTCCGCACTGGTCAGCTAGTCTTGGTGGTTCTTTAAAGAAGAAGAAATACTTAATTAACCCCTGAGGGGAAATTCATCCCTTTTCTTCACTCTGTTGTCATATACACACCGGCCCGAAATACACACACCTGAACAAATAGGACCCGTACATACAGTAAATGAAGAAATGTTAGAGTGGGGGGGCTGCCCATGGACAGACACCTGAGATGTTGGGGGTTTAGTGCCTTGTTCAAGGGCTCCATACTTGGTCCGCATGGTGACTTTAATTGACGACCCTCTGGTTCCCAAGCCAAGGGTTACGAGTTACTGCCACCAGGGTGGGAGCTAGCTAGTAGGGGTGTAAATCATCAGCTTCATCACGATACAATGTTATATCGATTTGTTTGGATGACGATATGATGTTTGCCAATATCATAAAGTCTGTCACAATACGATTTCGATTAGATTCAGGAGCCTGTGATCGATATGACATGATATCATATGCCCATATAACACAATCGTTTACATCAACTCACACAAACAACTAGAATATGATTTGACCATTTTATTTCTGAGGTCTTCCAGGTGTCAGGCATTTAAATGAAAAACAGTATTCGTCTGTAACAAAAAATAATAAAAATAGACCTGTTCACTAAAGTCTCACATTTCTCATGTTTAAGTGAATTTTAAAATAAAGGTGTATCTTTAAGATGACGACATAGATCAGTGTTTTCATTTTGCATTGATGTAATCAGATCGTTAAACAATGAATCAATGTTTCGATGTGGATCGATGTATTGTTACACCCCTACTAGCTAGTGGTGCTGCTCATTCTCGATTACTGATGGTAACGCCATCCTGGTGGCAGGACAGCTTTGCTGTAGATACATGGTGGCCAACCCCCTGTCTCCAGATACTGGATTTTTCAGTCTGATAGTGGTATTTGAGAGTTTGAAAAATTTGATAGCGATACATCAGCTGATTGTAATTTTTAATCCCTCCAACAATCTTTGATTTTTTATTTTAAGAATTGTGATTAAGCATACTGAGTGTAACATTTTACAGTGTAAAAATCCATCTGTCTGGTGGACAAACTCCTGAATGACCTCAAACACACTAAGGTACTGATCAGCTGACAAACACACTGATACTGATGTATCTGCAATAATAGCAAACAATATATGGAGTAGAGGCAGGATGGTGATTGTGTTCCCCCTGTCAGTTAAAGGCAGAGTGTCCCAAAACATCCTAATATTTAAGGCTTAACATCACATCAATGAGACCTCTGTACAAACAAGTGCCCAGGGTGCAGAGTTCAGTCCACAATTCCCTTAATAATGTATTATTTACCTCTAACTCCTGATTGGCTGAGGAGCACTCATTCATTAGAACAGAGCAGTAGTATCATACTGAGCACAGGAGCCTTCCCTGGGTAGTTTGATTTCTGATCTCCAGCCAGTTGTGTGGACTCTGTGTAGAACCGTGTAATAAGTTCTTGAATTGTTTCCTTTGGTGTGACTCCTTGAAGATAGAGTGAGACACCTATCACTCATATTACATCGTTCATGTTTTGAGCTCCGTCTGTAGAAGAAGTTCAGCGATCTGCTGCTGAGAGCTGAACTTGGTGTGTGAAAAATACCATTCACTTCAATGAAGGCTGCAGCTAACACTTATTCCAGTTAGCGATTTATTCACTGTTACACTCTTGATGAATCAATAATGTTTTGTCTATAAAATTGTAATAAATCTACTTTAGAAATGCTCAACTGACACTTTATTGTGTCTTGAGTTTGGTATGAGGCAGTCCTATATACTGCAGTAATAAAGACCATGTCTGTGTGTATGTCTGTGTGTCAGATAGCAGAGCTGGTGGTTGATAACAGTCGCTCTGCAGATGGGGAGGTTGAAGGTCTGACGGACGCATTCACAGAGCTCGAGTTCCTCAGTATGGTCAATGTGGGTCTAAGCTCGCTAGCTAAACTGCCCTCACTGCCCAAACTACGCAAGGTAACACACACACACACACACACACACACACACACACGTTGACATTATTCAGTGTGACTGACACTTCCTGAGCCTGGTGTCCATCCAGAATAAACATCCACAAATCTACTAAGATATCACAGACAAAAGAAGGTGCATGTGTTCCCTGAGAATCATCATGTTTTGAAGTTTTCTTCAGTGTCACAGTGATCCAGTAATAGTAATTAACGCTGTTTATAAGTGTGTAGGCCTGTTGACTGTGGGACAGATGTAAAGCTCTGGGTAGCCCTGCACTAAAGTGATCAACTTTCCCTATTTATCAGACTGAATATTTACAGAAGAAGGGAAAGATACCTGTTGACTGTGATTGGTTTGTAATGTGACTCCTGTCCGACTGCCAAGCGTGGCCACTTCCTGTGTCTGTCCTTTCAAATTAAATTCCCACATGGTCCAGTCATATACGATTTGATTTATTTTGACGAGGCGCAGCTTTCATGTTTTTTTTTTCCTCCTGCAACTAAGCGACCAATGAAGTCTTGCCAGCTAATGACCTTTCTGGTCAACCAACGTTTGGTTGACTATTCGGGGGCAGCTTTACTAAAATACAAGGAAAGTATTTTATAATAATAATAACAATAATAATAGCAATAGCTCGATATTTTATAGCATTTTCAAGGGACTGAAGTATGCTTTACATACATGGAGGCAGAACAGTAACACACAAACAAAACATAGTGGTAGCAGTGTTTACCAGAGATAACGGGATTAATTTAGTCCATGACAGGAGGAGCAAAACGTTCACAGCAACACACTGTGGCTGTGATTATTACACATAATGATGTATATAATGATCTGGATGCCTCATATGGTAACATTCTGTCATCTGGCACACCTGTAATCTGCTAAAATCTGGAAAATGGAAGTGCTTCAATCTGCTGGCAGCTAATCATACATTTATGATCCCAGATCTCCTCAGATATCTGTTAGTGTGTAGATTAGGTAGGTTATCTGTTTTTCCTGTGGTGATAAACCTGCTCTGTGTGTGTGTGTGTGTGTGTGTGTGTGTGTGTGTGTCTGCGTGTGTGTGTGTCTGCGTGTGTGTGTGTCTGCGTGTGTGTCTGCGTGCGCACGGTCAGTTGGAGCTGAGTGACAACAATCTGTCTGGTTCTCTGGAGACTCTGTCGGAGAAATGTCCCAACCTGACCTACCTCAACCTGAGCGGGAACAAGATCAAAGAGCTGAGCAATGTGGAGGCACTGGTCAGAGAACACACGCACACACAAGCACACACCCATATGCATGCATATGCCTTCGTTTTCTGTCTGTACATTATTTTATGTAGCAGGGGAATGAGATTTTTATAGAAAATAGAATATCTTCAAGCAAAAAAAGATTTTTAATGAGTTTTTCCTTTTTCTATCAGAGTTTTATTTATTTTTTAAAGTTTTAAAAACGCTCTTTTCTTGTTATCTTTCTACTTTTCAAAAGTGCTATACATACAAAAATAAAGGATATTAATGAATAATACATTTATGATCAAAACTACAGAGCCCTTAATGTCTGAAAGGGGATATTTTTATCATGCCTCCGCACTGGCGATAGGCGTGGCTATAGGCATTATGTTTTCAGGTAGTCTGTACGTCTGTCCCATGTCCCATTCTTTTCAACACAATATCTCAAGAACACCTTAAGGGAATTTCTTCAAACATGGCACAAATGCTCACTTGGATTGAAGAATAAACTGATTATAATATTGTGGTCAGAGGTCAAGGTCAAATATGTTTTTGGTCATAACTCAAGTATTCATATGCTAATTGTGACTAAACTTCACACTACTGTCTAATATGATATCATGATGAAGTGATAACATTTTAAATCCAAAAGGTCAACTTCACTGTGACATCATAATCTTCTGCTTAAGACACTTTTCTGTCCATTACTCCATGTCATGTCTCAGGAACAGAAGGGGACACATTTGGTTAGATACTGAATTGGTGACATTAATCCTGAAACTGTGCTGATTGTATAGATCTTCTGTGTGTGAAGTATTCATGTTGTCACAGACATGGATGTAAACTGTCGGAGAAACTTGACTGGTTCACGGAGACATACAACTGCAGGGCGGTAATTCTAGTTTATGTATCATGATGTAACATCAGTCGTCTTGAACCAAACAGGGGCCTGAAACAGATCTTTGATCTATTTGGAGACCTTTATAACAAAGATAATAACATAGGTCACGTTGGGAAGATAACAAAGAAGATAATAAAAACGTACAGTTAGACACAACGGAATGTGAGTTTTTTAATCTGGTGGAAGGATTTTTAAGTTAAAGTTGAAACAACAAAGATATGATTGGTTACGATGATGGCTTATTAACTCCTTGATCATAACAGAATATCGTAACTATCACCACTGCTCATTTTAGAAAGGACACCACAAGAAAACATGTTCTTTGAGTGTGCTCGAGGACCGTCTTTATCATATACTCAAGACAAAAACAGGTACTCTTGAAGAAAAGGGTCAGCAGATCGTAAGAAAAAAGGTACTTCAGGCATTCATGCGTGGAGCAGGAACAGATGCATTTGAATTAAGTTATAAAGTCTTTATTTCAAATACATGGCTGCTTACATTAAAACACTGACTGATTTCGCCTCATTGGTCTTTGTCAGGGTGCAAAAGCGTGGACAGCAGTCAAGCAAACATTTTATAGGCTTGGTAGGGGGTGTCACCCAGTCTTGATTAGTAAGAGAGCACAGGTGGTTGACAGCAATGGATTATAATGAGAAGCCATTTTGAAAGTGACACGCATTCATAAGCGTTTAAAAAATCAACCCTGAGGAGTGATTAGCATAGTGGATAGTGCCGGCGCCTCATGTATGAAGGCGATTGCTTCGCTGCAGCAGTCGCAGGTTCGACTCCGACTTGCAACCCTTTGCTGCATGTCATTCCCCCGCTCTCTCTCTCTATCCCTATTTCACACTGTCCTGTCCATTAAAAGCAAAAAAGCCCAAAAAAAGTAAATTTAAAAAAACAAAAACCCTGTACTAAAATGAAAAATACTACTAACCAAATATAAAGAATATGAGAAATATGCCTGTAAAAAAAAAAGGAAAATTAAAGGGAAGGAAAGATTACTTAATTCATATCCCCAAACCCTACCTAAGGTGTAATGTTTTGTCCTATGTTATTCAGTGATCTAAAAAAAAACACAAAAAACAAAAATATATGTGTGTTTTATGGTTTATATGAAATTTATGACAATTATGAATCATCAGTCTAAATGTGTTTTAAATCCACCCTCAATCTTTTATTTCACTGACCCTAAAATCAGACCTTAATATGTTCAGCTTCACATTAACATCAGTCTCTCCTGTCTGTGTGCTGTTTTTAGCTGCTGCCATGCTAACACCATGTTTCCCACTGCAGCAAAACCTGAAGAGCCTTCAGAGTCTGGACCTGTTCAACTGTGAGATAACATCTCTGGAGGACTACAGGGAGAGTGTGTTTGAGCTGCTGCCTCAGGTCACCTACCTGGACGGTTTCGACCAGGAGGACAATGAGGCGCCTGACTCTGAGGCTGAAGACGAAGGTGGGACACTGTGTGTGTGTGTGTGTGTGTGTGTGTGTGTGTGTGTGTGTGTGTGTGTGTGTGTGTGTGTGTGTGTGTGTGTGTGTGTGTGTGTTCAGTGGTGAGACCAGTATAACCAGTAGGGGAAAATATTGATACAATATAGTATCGTGATTTTGTCTGGCAATATTGAGGTGTTTGGTTTTTTTAAGCATATAAATTATTAATATTGCCAATTCAAAGCCTACTGGAATAATAAAATCAGTAGATAAAATTTGCTGCTATTAAAATGCTGGAAGTGAGATGAACAGAACGAAAACATATCATGATACTCAGTGTATCACACAATAAGTAAAATTGCAATAATACTGTATCGTGTCTTAAGTATTGAGATAATGTTGTATCACTGGACCTCTGGTGATGCCTACCACTAATAACCAGTACCCTCCTGTTCTCTGTCTGAACGTGGTCTCTGTATTTACAGATGAGGACGGCGAGGACGGGGCAGGGCCCACTGGAGAGTACGACGAGGAAGACGATGAAGAGGAGGACGAGGACGGCTCAGAGGGAGGAGAGGTGGGACTGAGCTTTCAGGTGAACCGGGCCGATCAGGTGGGCAACTCAGGCTTCAGCCTACAGGTCAATCCATAGCTGGCTCAGACACAGGTCTGTTCCCATGATGCACCTGTCCAGACCAGGCAGAGAACACCAAAACAACTGCAGTCACACTTTACTTCCTGTTTCACTGATTGTGCCTCAGGTTTAATAATACAGAAATGAGCTCAGAGTGAACAACACTTAAAAACAAATTGTCCTGAGAGGCGGGTTTGAGCTGATGATGTGGTTCTGCCGCATCACACCGCAGAGCACTGAATGTTTGTTGCTAAAATTTAAAAGAACATTTGAAGCTCTGACAGACGCGGCCATGGACGTGGAAGAGTCTGGTAAATAATTCCACTAACACAAACGAAATGAGCAGATGACAATGCTGCGGGCAAAACAACTGTGTAATGCACACGCAAGCGTGAACCACTTGTTTTCATTTGGATGATGTGCTGCAAAGACCATAGAGCGCTATGCGTAGGGCTCAGGGTTGCCAGGTCCACTTATTAGCCGCAACTTTGGGCTTGTTTCTAAAGTAGAGTTGCTTATTTGGGCTTGCTCTCTAAATGTCACCTTTCTCTCTATATATCCATCTAATAAGTTATTTAAACACATGATAGTATGTCGGACTGCAGGGTGTTTCCAGCTCCGTTCCCTCTGCCCCTCTCATTCTCCGCATATACACAGGTGACAGTCAGTCAATGAGACTTTTCACACTTAAATTGCGCGATTAATGGAGGTTCTTTAACTATTTCACTAACAAGTGGGTGAAATATGGAAAGAATACACGCAAAATTTGTAGAAAGAGAGAGGATTAAAAGATTTGACTTCAAGAAGGGGACGATTCAAAGGCAGTGTGCAGATCCAGATTCTGTGTGCAATATGAACTCATCATTCAGATCTTGTTCAGCATACCAGCACTGTTACAGTGAAAGTAAAATGGCTCGTTATATGCAACTTCTTTACTTTCATTTTCATTCATTCATTTATTCTTTCCACGTTTTTGGTCGGCTAGTTGGTTTGGTAGAATTCAAGGGTAATAAATATAATGTATTTGTAAAGTAATTTTTAAATGGTTTCTTATGAAATGCTGATAAGTCAACGCATATACTACATCCTATATATAGACAGATTAACTAATACAGTGGCCTCTGACTATTTTTAAGGTTGTCATTTTCATGCCAAACAACGCAAACATTCCATAAACATTCTGCGTTTTATATCAATTCCAGAGTGAGCAAGGACCTTGTAGTTGGTATAAAAAAGAATTTGTGGAAAGAGGTAGGATGAACTGCACTCTGTTTTGGTAGTTTTGCTGAAACATTCAACTTTGTTCATTTGAAGAATGAGGGAAATGAGTGTGTATTTTGATAATCAGAATTTCTTTCTTTTTTTTTAATCAAACAGTCCAGATGTAAAAACTATTATCCAGCACTTACAGGCACTTGCCCCAGGATATTCAGATGTCTCTTAGTTTGAAACTGACATGTTATTTGTATCTACCAATCTACCCGCTTTGTTCAATGTAAAGAGCATGATGAAATGTATAAAGATTTGGACCTCTAGCGAGATCATGATGGCTTAATGGATTTGTTCTATTTTGGAATACACAATATTCTTCCAAATTAGTGTTTGTGTATTTCAATATTCAGAATTTCGCTTTGACAAGCTCTCTCTTTATTGACCATATACCTGTTTGCATCCCTGGATATACAACTAATGAAACGGCCAATACTTTTTGAGGGAAACATGAATTAATATTTCTATTAAAATAATGTTGCTAATAGGGGTGTAAATCACCAGTTTCATCACAATATGATATTATTTCCATTCTTTGGACAATGACATGGTATTAGCCAATATTATAAAGTCTGCAACATTACAATTTTGATTCGATGTAATTCAGGGGCCTGCAACTGATATGAGACGATATTATATGCCCATTTAACAGTCTGTTACAGAAGAAGCTGCCACCCTTTTCTTTTTCACTTTTGGCCATAAATAAATAAAAACAACACATAAATAAGTGCAGTGAAGTTTACTTTAAACTGACTTCACTAACACATAAAACAGCACATGGGATAAGTTAACCTTCAGGGCTTTCTGACAGAAAGTCCTTTCTGGAAGAAATCTTTTCACTTTAATCCAAACCATTATCTTTTTCATAAAACTTGAAATTTAACATAAGTATCAAATTCAGCTCACTAATAACTGTCACGATTCACAGAAAACAACTGTTTTTTTGCTAGTGACCCATTGTTAGCTTTAGCATGTTTACATTGCATAAATCTGTGACTGTTTTTTCCTCTTCTCATAGCTTAACAAATTACATGTAATGTTATTATTTTTCTCACTTACTGTTGGTTTAAGTCTCTGTATCTCCTGACAGAACAGCTTGGTTGAGTTTCAGCCTGCATGCATGTTTTTTTAGCTCAGCATTGTTGAATCAACAGCTAATGTTGCTTTAGTGAGAAGTTAGTGGAGTGAGATGTCTGGCCAGGCCGGTAACGTTCCGTCGTGTTTTATCTTATAATGACATTGTTCACATACAGCATGTGCTCTGTTTGTTGACCTGAAATTTCTCCGATATCCAAATTATTTCCACACTGCTGATTTATTCTTGAGTTAAATAACGTTATCCTCATCCTCTATCTCTTGGCTGCTTGTCGTCTGCCTGCTGCTGTTTGATGGTGACACAGACTTAACATTACCTGAAGGTGATGACATGGGTCAATGTTTTTACTTTGCATCGATGATACTGGATTGTTGATCATTGAATCGATATATCACTCCAGATCGTTACACCCCAGTTGCAAATAACGCACCTGGCAAGTCACAAAAATATTGAAACTAAATTAATCATCAAAATGTTCACTGACAATGTATTTCAGTTGTTTTACACCAAAATATACAAACTTGCAATACACTATCCAGTGCAGTGACTGCAACACCTTCTTATTAGCAGTAACACTGAGTTACACTCAACCAAAGTGCTTCGGAGCTACTAACACATTGATGGATGCTTAAGTACGCGTACATTTTCTTCTTCCAACAGTTTACACACAAATTCGTTCTGCTCACGTTTCATGAATCAGACCCACTGAGTGTACACAATAAATTTTGTGACATCTGAACTATTTCAGAGACACTGATTATATCAGCATTAATTGCTGCATTTACACTAAATCTGTCTCGATAGAACTGGATGTCATTCCAGGGTTTGGTTATCAATTTCAAATGTTAGTGAGACCCTACGTTGGATTGAAGCTGCAAACACAAGAAATATGAAATATTAAAAATATAAGACATCTGTTTGACTCTGTTCATCGCACTGAATGCAAAAACAAAAGACTTAGTTGTAAGTTTCCATAATTTATAAAACTGCACGACTGAATGGGCTCGACTTTCTTCTTTGATTTAAACCATTTGAACATAGGACATTAAGACATGAAACACAAGTTGAAGTTTGATGAGATAAATTTGAAATTAAGATTGGTTCTCTGCCTGATCTGAACTGAGCTGCTCTGATGGATCGACCTCAGCTGTGACTTCAGGTGTGACCGTGTTCTTGACCAGGTTCAGCACCAAAATGGCCGCCTCTGAGGACAAATGTTGGTAAACATGAAGGACACTGTTGTCTCCTAAAAAAAAATTGTTTTTTGGGGGGCGTTATGTTTCTCTAAACACAACAATCACACCTGAATAAAAGAAAAATATTTTTTTCCTAAATTATATAATAAAATTTGATTTTGTATTTTTAAAATTATTTTGTGGACAAACTTGATTTCCAGACAATACAAGAAATTTGTCTTCTATAGTTCATCTTTATAAAAATTATATTTGCTTCTGTTTATATTATGTATATGTTTTTAAAGCTTGCCTGAGTTTTTGTTTTTTTTATCACAAATTCTTGAACGATTTTATAATTTCTAATGTGTTATTTACAGCCAAAAAATGATGATAACAAACAGCATAAATCTATGATTTTCTAAATTGACATTATACACTTATATCAGTATATTTAAGAACCACAGCCTAACAGAGTCGGTCTGATGGAGGTCAGCCTGGTCACATGACATAGACGTGATGAACAGATTTAGAGCTTTCATCCAATCAGAAACAAGCTGCTTCTATTTAGACCCTTTTAGGGCTGATGTCATGATGGCGTCACTTTATTAGCTAGAGGTAAACCTGCCTCTCCACCACAGTGCTGTATGCTACATAGGAGTTTTAAAATGTGGTCTTATTGTGTTATTTGGAGCCAGAATAGAAGGAGTCATGGCTCAAAACCAGCCGCCACTGGCCGTTATCAAATACAAAGACAACTATGGTTAATTGTGATAACACAAAAGTACTGGATGGAGGTCATCATCAAAAATGGTCACATGTGCAGCGTACACTTCATATGAGGTTAGGGAGAAGTATTTCCTGTTGTAGGGATGAATAACATTATGTGTATGAAGGGTTATCATGTCCACCTCATCAGAAATTGGGGAGGTATTAAGAGGAATATTGGATTTCTCCCAATGCTGTCTTGTTGGTGTATTAACTAACGTTAGCTTCGATAGCAAAACAAACTGGAGGAAACCGTTCAAGTGTTGTCCTCCTTTGTAAGATTGGAATAGTAATCAACCACAACACTTCCTTCGACAGCATCCATCCACCGAGTGAGAGCATATGGGTCGGCCAGTCTGGTCCCATCGGTCAGTGTTATTTATTCAAGTCATACTTACGGTCCTGAAGCCTCATTTATAAAGCTTGCTTACGCACAAAATGGGGCTTGAAAGTGGCGTACACCACTTCCCACGCAAAGGTTGTGATTTTATAAAAATAAACTTGGCGGGAGAATATAAGCAAACTCTGAGTCATGCGTGCGCACATTTTGGAGACACTGGGAAGTGGCGACGCAGACGGCGAGGTGGAGAAGTGGAGTCAGATTTTTTTATTGATGTCTCACACAAATTTAATGTCACGCTATATCCACCTTAGATCCACGTTATCATTGAAATTAAAACCACCAGCCTTATTTTGCGCTTGGAGTGAGTGATAATTGTTTCATTAAAACGTTGTAAAATCCAACTCAAATCCTGAATTGAAATTCTTTCTAAATACGTATTTAATCCGCACTGCCTCTAACGTCTCATTGTCCACTCTGTGAGCGTAGAAGGGGGAGAGGACGGCGCGACTGCATGGAATATATTTATTTATTTAGCTAAATATTTCCAGTGCATTTATCATGTCTCGAAATACAGCTTTAATAAATGTGATTCTTTATGTCACACATCAATATCAAACATCCTCAAATTTAAAAGCAACACAATAACTACATGTTGGTAAAGGAGTAGAAATATTTGGTGTACCTTTAGATCAGACCACTTTTTTTTTTTGCTCTGTCACTGTCCGTGCAGTCCCACAGACACAGCTGACAGCATCAGCAGCGTTGATGTGTTGCCACTTTTTTTTCGCTTTCTTTTATTAGTGATCCCGTTGCTGTGGCCACCAAATAAAATCTTTCTGCAGTCCTCCACCTCCCGTTAAAGGGTCTCTAGCTCAGTCTCGGCGAAATTCCGTTTTTTGGTTCGTTCTCACACCTGTCGCCGTGACTCACAACGAGAGAACACTCGCATGCCGGCTTATTTATATGCAGATCGCATTTATGAGGTGATTTGCATGACCATTTATGGTTGAACTAGGGCGTGTAGAGGGCGGAATATGAGGCGGATCTGGGTGCGCACAACTCCGGGAGGTCTGTGATTTATAAAGAGAACATTGCGTGAAACTGTGCGTGCACACGTTTTTATAAATCAGATTATTTTTTGGTGCACATCAACTTTTAGTATGAATCCTAAGCACTCTTTTATGAATGAGGCCTCTGGAGAGTAAGTGACCTGACATGGTGCTTTGGTAAATTCAATCTGATGCTCTACACTAAAATAAGGTGTTGGTCCAAGAAAACAGAGCGTTATATTTCTACATGAATTAACACACGGATAAGTTAACCACATATTCACTCTGCTCTGCGCTCTGCTGCTCTGTCTCCACTGACACAGTGCGCTCTGCCACTCCAAGAGTGCGGCGCTCTGGATAACCGAATGGTACATTCACACAACACTCTGAATTTATGAATGGTCAGTTTGTGCCAGAGTGTGCTCCAACACTCAGAATGAGTATTTCTGAATGTACCACTCACTCTTCCTTCATTGTCTAAAACGAGCCAACAGAATTTGCTAGCTAGCGTTAGCTAATGTCTGTGAATTGTTTTGCCTCCAGCTAAGTCCTGCCCACCAAAAAACATCTTACTATTTACTCACAGTAAAAGGGTCTGTGTCTTTTATTTTGGAAGTTGTGACTCACTGAAGCTTCTTCTGTCACTGCATCCTGTCAGGACGAGGAAGACGATGAGGATGACTATGCAGAGGAGGAGGAGGAAGGTGAGTAAAGCATTAGTATGCACTTCAATAAGTCAGAATCCTGTCGCTCTCTTCTGATAGGTCAGTTTTCTCTCTCACTGTGTAGAGGACCAGGCGGGCATTCAGGGACAGAAGAGGAAGAGAGACGCGGACGACGAAGGCGAGGATGATGATGACGACGAAGACGACTAGTCCTTCAGCTGATGTGTCGTCTGTGTGTCGTCCCGTCCTGTTTCTGTCCGTCTCAGTCCACCTCTGGACGCGTCCTTCGCCACACAAAAAACAACAAACAAACAAACAACAACCGGCAACAGAGACAGCGGTAACAGGAACTGTGTGATCTGCGATAGTTTGTTTCAGTTTGTAATAGAATCTCACTTCTTTATTTTTAGATAATATATAAGAAGATTTTATCAGAACTTCACCTGTTGATACCCGACTGAAGAGTCCACGTGTTTCCCTTTAAACCTGGTTCAGGGCCACAGTCTGTCCCCTGTCCACATCCTGAACTCTGATCCTGAACTCTGACTCATCTAAAAGCCTCACTGGCTGACTGAAGTCTGGCAGCAAGCCCACCGGCCAAAAACAAATCTTCAAGTCCCGCCCTGCTGTGAACAGACTTCCTGTTAGCAGAGATGTTTGAGAAAAGGTGTGACTACAGAATGATGTCACTTCCTCTCCTCTGTCAGGCTAGATTTGGGTGTTGCGTCTCGGTGGTCGGCTTGGCTATAGCTCCTGCTTGTATCAAGAAGCCATCGGGTGTGTTTTCTACTTCAGGGACCGTACGCTCACTCTGGGAAAAACAAAACTTGTGTCCAACATCAGGTGGTGGAATAAAGAGCCTCCTGACGAAGCTTCATGCTGTAGTCCAATTCAGACCGCAAGACCTCTGAGACGTTGCTGGTCTAATACACAATCACATCACACAGCTGGTTTTAAAGCCTACATGCTCCAGTTTCTGATCAATCAGGGAAAAGCGCGGCTGCTGCAAACATGTTACCATAGTTACTAAATGATCTCGGGTAAATACAGGCTAAACATCACTGATACAGATCAGGAGATCCAAACTGAACCAGACTGAGACGTAGTTTCTCTTACTCCTTTTCTACCAACATGGAACGGGTTCCATTCGGGCTCCTGCACCTAATTTTGAACCATTCAGAGCATTTTGACCAAAAATAAATTCACTCAGAAACTGAAAAGTTGGTTCTCAGCTGACGCTGACACACACACACAAAAAATTAGCAGGTTGTTGTTTATCTGAGGTACGAACCATGATGTCATTAGTGGGTGTGTCACATTCTACAGGTTGGAAGGAGAGGATGGAGAAGGCAACAATATCATGGGAAAAACGACGTGCAGTAGTAGTTGGCTTGTTTTTGGATAAAATAAGCATAGAATAAGCATAAATTGTAATAACAGAACAAAAGTTTGCAGGTAATCAGTGTGATCCGCCATCTTGCCAATACTGTTTAATTCTCTTTCGCAATTTACAACAACTTTCATTGGTGACGCATCTTTGATTACAATGGTTCTGATCAAAACTGGTTCCAAGAATCCTAACGTAACCGGTACCAGAACGAGAGGGAATTTGTTGGAAAAGCAATATCTGTCCAGTTGTTTAAGAGTTTGATTGGCAGCTTTCACACAAGGCTGAGGGAACTGAACAGGATAGGTCCCTGAAATCACGTGAAAACCTGTCATCAAAACATAACACCCATGCCGCCCGTGATCTCGTCCCACTGGCTATCCTGTTTATACAGACTGTTTCTGTGCTGTTACTACCTCCACTGCCAGCTTTGAGGTGAGACAACTTTTGTTCCCCCATTCCACGATTGTACCTTTTACACAGCCGGGTGAGGCGGGATAGCGGCGTGAAATTCCTGCCTCGTAGAGGCGGTTTAAAAGGTGCTTACAACACTTGTAGGTGTATATGTCGTGCCATCCGGGCCCTATTTCAGAAAGCAGAATTAGTGAAAACTCTGAGAATATTAAGCCTGAGATGAGGGAAACCCTGAGTTTTCTGTTCCACAAAGCCAGTTCAGCAAAACCCTGAGTCAGTTACTATGGCAACATACTCCGTGAAGCAAACCTGCAAGCCAGCAGGTTTGCTTCATCTAAGCCTGAGGCTGATCACCCACTGAGTGTGTAGCAGGAAGAAAAAACATGGCGTGTCCCCGTGAATTAAGTCGTGGACGTTGAGGCAGTTTATTCTGAGGCTGTTGCGTAAGGAGATGGTGATTAGACCCCGTTTAGATGTCTCTTTGTGAAGTGTCTGTATGGAAGACACAATTTCACCTCACAGTCTGTCATTTATCTAATTATCTGTTCCACTCAGGTATATCAAATTACACATCGTGGATTTGCATTATCGTCGGAGCAAATTTTATGCATTGTCCTTTGATTCTTCAGCAGGGGCAGTTTTCTTTATAACATCAGAGACACATCTGCAAGGCAACCGTTTGTCAGGCCGTAGGAAAAGTGGCTCCGGTTCTGAAAAGAATTTTGCCAATTTTTGTGGTTTTCAGTGGGCATACATCAGAAAGGGTCATCAAAGTAACCATCATGGGGGCCATATATTCAAAGATTCTGCAGTGTAATTGGCTCATTTATGGCACTCGCATACCATCATAGCGCCGTCTGAAAATAAAGGAAAATTACGTGAAGACGTAATTTCACAGCAATTCAGTTAACCTCAGCCTAATATTGATATCTTTGTGTTTGATTTTGAGTTGCTGCCCAGTGTGTTTGGGCCCCATTGTCACTGAGAATCATGTTATCTGCGCTCCATTAATGATGTCTGTTGGTGTTCACTGTGAATGCGCTTCCCTCAGGCTGAAAATACTCAGAGTTGATTGAGGTAATTCTGCTCAACTGTTCTGGAACCGAAAACTCAAACTTTGCCAGCTCAGGCTCAGTCAACTCGGAGATCGGGATCAGGCTCAGAGTTTGTTGAGCCTGCTTTCTGAAATAGGGCCCAGTTCAGGAAGAATTGATTCCCTGGTACCTACAGTACTGGAGAAAAACAAACACAACAGGTTTGGCTTTAACTTGGTACCGAAGACACCCCTGATTTGATCTAGTTTAGGAGTTGTCTTGTAAACTGGTTCTGAGATCATTTGTGTAGTTTGGGTTTATCACCATTACAATAATCTGGTATTGAAAACTCAGAGCTCTTGAAGGTCTTGTACTCTGCTCTGGACATAATTTAATTTGTACGAGCTGGACCTGCTGTCCTGAAACGTCTCCCACCAAGTCTTGATTCATTGGGAATCTCAACGAGGAGTTTTATCTGCAGGTGAAACAGAAACCTCTGAACACAGAGATGATTCTGCACAAACAGGAAGTGAAGAGCCAGCTCGTTTCATATCATCTGTCTGTCTGTCTTCTTGGGCTTCAAACCGGACAGCCAGACCACATCCGATCTGATCTTTGAAAATCATCCTTCAGGTTTTTGCAGAGGACCAGAACCCGGTTCTTCCTGCAGCCATATCTGATTCTGGACTCTAACAGGAGAGGAGAGCGCCCCTTCAGGACATCAGTGTGTCTAACATCCAATCAGGGACGTCACATGTTTCAGGATCTTCATCGACCATCGTGTTTTAACCCTTTAGTCCCTGAACTGAATAGCGATCACGTTGACTCTGCTGTCTCTGCCCCGTTAGAAACATGCAGACCTGCTGTAGCTCAGGTCCACATAGGAGATGATGTTCCCAGTGTGTGTTTGATTTATTGTAGGGATTTTCCAGGGAAGATTAGGGGGTGGGTGGGAGGAATTATTTGTTCTGATGTGTTTGGTTTTTTTTTTTGTTTTGTTTTGTCTCTGAACAGCAGCTACTGGTGTTTTTTAGTTTGGCTTGTCCTCAAACTGCCCGTCCTCTCGTGATGTTCAGACCACCGCAAAGTCTCACTTTAGGCCCCGCCTCCTGAAAATAGCCCTCAAACCTCACTGCAGCTCCTCCTCAGAGGAAACGCTTCACTTTCACATAGACCAAAACCTGCGGTGCGTTCAGGTACTTCTTGAGTCAGAAAACTTACCTGCAGGTGGAAATTAAATAATCCAGAATTCAAAGCAGCTAAAGTAAAACTGAGAAAGAAGACACTTAACTCTAAATGAAGTCGTCTGAGTGGCGCCTATCAGACCTTTATACAATCGTGTTACACCCTATTCGTCATGTGACCCACTTAAATCCAACTTAAATTGTAACTGAACAAACTGTCAGAGATCACCTGAACGCACTGTTGAAGTGGATTATGGGATACTGAGGGCTCATTGACCCATTACGATGGAGGTGGAGCCTGAAACGGACACACCTGTTGCGTCTGATTCAGGTGTCACTGCTCTGCGTTGAATTTTGAAGCCATGCAGGCAGCAACTTTTTACGTTCTACTTTCTCTTTATCTGTTTCAAACAGGACCAAACCTGAGCTGACAGGGAGTAATTGGTAATCACATAAATTGTTTATTGAAAATATGATTATCATACAGAAAAAAATAGTGTCCTCAAAAGTATATTTCTGCATTTCATTTGTTTATCTCCTGATGAGTGAGTTTTTCTTGTCCTGATGATGCAGAACTTTGAACTAAGCTGCTTCTGAGTTTTAGCTTTTTTCTCGTTTACACTCTCAAAAACCGACACACCACTTTTCAGAGCATTCATGTGTCCAATGCTTAAGTGGCGAGTTTGTCCTGTGCAGCTTTGAGGAGAACAATCATGGGAATTAAAGACAGGAGGTTTTTGCCCTGCTTTTACGTTGTTGAACAACTGAAGAAATCTACAGACTCACTTGTGTGACGGTTTACATACAGTGAACTGAGGATGTTACACGTTATACATTAAATCACCTTTAACAGCGGAATTTAGCTGACACGTCCATGTTTGTTTTGTGTCCAGGCAGTTCCGTGTCAGTCCGATATTTATCAGAGCTTTTGTAATTAAGAATTGGATGTTATCATGGACGCTTTTAGGTGTGTCGCAATATACCAGTTAATCATGATATTTAAAAATGACTGTTAATGGTAATAATACAGATATGATAATATCATGTAAATCGACCAACACTTCTAAAATCATTTTTGTTTATTTCAGTCTATGATTTAGCCTCTGGGTCAACGGCAAGCCCCCAATTGGGCTTTGAAGCCGATCTCTGTAGTGGCCAAACAGTGGAATTACAACAGCCAGGTCCGGACTTTTCCCCGCAGACTTACATTGGTAAAGAGATGTCTGTAAATCAGTGGATTTTTAAAAAAAAAAAAATTTTGAGGCCTAAAACGTTTAATGAAGACATCGCCACATTGCAGCGTCCTGCAGAAGACACAGGGCTGCTATTAAGTGTTGTGTTGTTGTTTTTAAGAGTGTAAAAGGTCAAAGGTCGCGTCTCAGACCTGCTGAGGTCAGTTTTAACTGGTTATTAAGGCAATACTGTAAATAGACTCTCAGCTCAGTTTCAGGTTTGTTTTTATTTTTTAATGACTTAAAATAATTTTACAGATGTTTTGTTTTTCTGCAGCGAGGTGATAGTTGGCGTCCAACTTTGACCTTTGACCCTGGCTCACTCCTCTGTCAGCTGATACTATCCTCTATCATCGTCCTGTCTGTGGGGAAAACTGTGTTTGACTTTTTGTGTGCTGTAACAAAAACATATTGAAGGGTTTTGAATAAAAAATTAAAAGGAAAACAAAGTTGTGTTTCGGAGAGAACTTTGATATGTGTTCATACCAAAATGTTTCTCTTTGGATTAAATGCTGCAGATTTTGTATTGGCAGTCAGGATTTAAACTGAACTGTTATTTTCCAGGAGTTTTTAAGAGTCCACCCACACAATTAAATCAAAAATAAACTGCAAATTAAACCTGCAGTACTTCCTAGAGACCTGAGGGAGGAGCTGATAAGGTTTGGCCCCAAAAACAATATCACCATGTGAGCCTGTGAGGCGAGGAGAAGGGCTCGAGCCCACAGTAGCTGCAGCCTAATCACCTCAGCATGTGTGTCCATCCTGAAATCTGAGTCAGATCCAGCTGGTGTGTGATATTAAACAGGCCCAGCCAACATTTTGCTGTTGAAAAGGCATTTTAAAAAAAATTACTATAGTCACTGATGTTAAGTTCAGACCTGGTTCAAAAGTTAAACTTCTTTCACTGGCTATTTTTAGACATCAACTGAAAGTGTTCATTTAGACCATATTTTAGCGGGACTTGCAATAGTGAGGTTTTTCATCCTCACAGTGAGCATTAACTGGGATTTTAATGTTGAATTCCAGTTGAAAACTGATTTTTGGTCTGAACGTCCAAGACCTCTTTTCAGCCAGCTAAAATAGTTACAGCATTGTGTCAAATTTACAAAGATGCTTTCAGGACATTTTCAGTCTCTGTACAGTCATTCATTCATTCATGTAAAATAACATGCGCTTACTTCTGTAATGCGCATACGCAAGTACTGAAATCGACCTCAAAGTCCAGTGCTGTTGCTGTGGGCCTGCTGTTGACCCAGAGGCTAAATCATCATCAGACTGATAGTCAAGGGGTTTCCAGATTGCTGCCAATTTATTTTTTTGTCTTGTAAAAAGCATGCAGGGCTAGCATATCATATTTACACTACATCAGAAGAGCTCACGTCACAATTACGACATTCTTGCGATATCTATATAAAATTTGAAAAGAGAAATTGCTTTCAGTCATGTTGATCTTTAACTTTATTGTGCGTTTGGTTTTTTGGCAAATGAATGACTACGTGTCAGGAGGTGA
Organism: Epinephelus awoara; assembly: GCA_035609425.1. Taxonomy (NCBI): domain Eukaryota; kingdom Metazoa; phylum Chordata; class Actinopteri; order Perciformes; family Serranidae; genus Epinephelus; species Epinephelus awoara. The sequence goes on along the minus strand of CM069310.1, from coordinate 34,080,552 downwards.
AGAGAGTCTGCCCCCCTGGTGACATATGGTGTAATTGTACCCATTCAATCAACATGTATACATAGTCAGTGAAAAACATTTTACTTTTGAACCTTCTCTGAATATCTTTTCAACATAACAGCTTTAAATGCCTTTTAAATCTCAAAATGGAGTAATTAACTGAACAAATGGTTCTCACTCCAGGATGACAACTATAGCAACATACAAGTTATACTTCGTCACAGTAACACTTTACAGTTTCCACTTACAAGACAAAGGAGACTATGTGACACATGCTACAATGCATTTGTATTTATTAAGCAACAATTACAATTTAACATGAAAAATTCTCTTTGAATACAATTACAATGAAATGGAAAAATACATAATTGATGCAGTGTCCCTCTGGGTGTAGGAAGAAGTTTGATGTGGTGGAAACCTGTAAATATTACAAGTATTAAAAAAATATTTTTTCACTGAGGAAAGGGTGAATGGCCATTCGGGATTTGATATGCATCTTTGAGCATAACTATCATTTCTGTAATTACAGTATGAAATAGCCGCATCATGAGCAGTATAAAATAAAACTACTGTTGCTAATTTCTGTTTTGCTTTATTGAAATACAGTAGCACAGGTACTTACAAAGTATGTAGATAGCGTGAAGAGTCGCAGTTATTTCATCAACAAGGGAAAGACCATGTGACCACTTGGAAAGAAAGCTGACAGGAGGGAAAAGACCCCAAAGGTGCTGGCATGGGCTAGCAACCCATGGTAGCAGTGGTGAGGCCTAGCAGCCTGGCTACAACCAAATTAGCTACAGCCAACATAAGGAAAATACCCCAAGAGTCAGCGAGAGCAGGGGTGGAAGATGACTCACAGGTGGATTACACGGTAACAGACATTGGAACGGACACGACTATGCATTGAATCTGTGACTCAGTGAAGGATAGGGGCATGGACCTATCCACAAGGGCTAGAAGTAGCAGCACCCAGGGCAAAAGTAGCACAATCGAGAACAAGATGCTTCAGGTTTGTCCTTGCGGCTGGCAGAAAGTAACATCAATTAAAGGCCTCCGAAATCATCAGGGAAAGAACAAGTGTGTGGCAAAGAAAGGGCAGAGTAGTCGCATTGATCAGTACTTCTTAAGAAGTAAGTCGAGTCAGTCGGATGGAGTCCAGCAACAGGTAGAAAACCACAGTTCACAGGATGTCAGCAACACTGCCACTGAGGTGGAGGTAGTAAGAGAGGATGCAGGTGACACTGAGGTTAGCAGGCCAGTCAGAGAGAAAACCATGGGAGATAGTTAATAAAGATTTGTCAGTAATCTTAAGCGGGCTTAGCGGAAATGCAATAGAAAAGATGGGAGATATAATTTACTCATATGGTGCAGAGAGGTTTGGGGTGCATGAGAGAAAGAGGAGTGAGAGGGTACAGTTAAGAAAGCAGTGGAAAAAGCTACAGAAGAAGAAAGGGAGGGAATTAATGTGTTGCAAGAGGAGTTGAGAAGCAGGCTAGCAGCTCTTGGAAGGGCAGAGCATCTCAGGAAAAAGAGGAGCAAGAAGGAATATGCAAGGACAGCTATTTCAGGGACCCTTTTAAGTTTGTAAAAGGATTGTTTAGCCAGTTTGTTTGCTTAAAGCAGAAAGGTTAGAGGTTGAAGAATATTTGAGAAATACATATTTAGATTTAGATAAGAATAGGATGAGATGGATGTCAGGCCACCTAGGTGGAAGGAAGTTCAGGAGGTGGTCAGGCATGCAAAGGCTTCCTCGGCCCCAGGGCCTAATGGAGTCCCCTACCGGGTTTACAAAAGTGCACCTGATATCCTTAAATTTTTGTGGAAACAGCTAAGAATAGTCTGGGAGAAACAAATTATCCCAAGAGCATGGCGTAGGGCAGGAGGTGTCCTTATTCCTAAGGAGAAGGAGTCTGTGGACCTTAGCCAGTTCCAGATGATTTCTCTCTTGAATGTAGAGGCGGAAGATTTTCTTTAATGTAGTAGCGCAGAGATTAGCTAGCTACTTAGAAAGGAATAGATTAATTGATACCATGGTGCAGAAGGCAGGAATACCAGGTTTTTCAGGGTGTTTAGAGCATACTAGCATGATCTGGCAACAGATTCAGGCAGCGAAGATTAAAAAAGGGACCTACATATAATATTTTTAGATCTAGCAAATGCGTTTGGTTCAGTACCACATAGCCTCATTTGGAGTGCGTTTGACTATTTTAGAGTGTCACAGGTAGTTGTTAACTTAGTGAAAGCATACTTTCAGGATATTAGGTTGTGTCTAAGTACGGCAGATTTCACAACAGGTTGGCAGAGGATAGAAATAGGCATCATGGTGGGGTGTACAATTTCTCCATTAGCATTTACTATGGCGATGGAAGTAATCATCAGGGCTTCCAAGTGGGTGGTAGGTGGGCAGGGATGGCGGAACGGGTTGCATCTTCCACCAGTTAGGGCTTACATGGATGACATGACACTGGTGACCACAACAATGCAATGTACAAAGAGGCTACTAGAGAAGGTAAATAAGAACCTCAAGTGGGCCAGCATGAAGATCAAGCCTAGTAAGTCTAGAAGCATCTCGATACGTAGAGGGAACCCAGCAAACATTTTTTGGTTTAAAAAACGTCTAATAGCCGTCTACATGAAGACCTGACGTCTAGGCTAAATCACGGCTAAATTTGGGCTGTCAGTGAAAATTTGGTAGATGTCTAACCAAAGCCAAAGTGTAGACAAAGTGTAGACGTCATCAGTTATACAGCTATGTAGAGACCATGTCCAAAAAATGGAGATAAACATATTTTAATTACTGTTGACTCTCCATACGTGATTGAATATCATACCGCACGCCATCTGCAATGGTGAAAATTACATTTAATCAATTTCAAAATTAAATCAGCTAAATATAGCCAATTATTTAAATCATGACTATTGCTTGCAGTTAAGTGATAGAAGTTTGTCATAGATGATGAGGAAATCACAACAATTAGGGAAAAGTCAGTAAAGAGCTTAGGTAGGTGGTACAATATATGGAGTTGAATGATGAGGAACAGGTGGTGAAATTTAGAAAAGATGTGGCTGAAGGGTTGGATAGAATAGATAAATCAGAACTTCCAGGAAAGCTGAAGTTGTGGTGTTTGCAGTTTGGGCTATATCCTAGGTTAATGTGGCCATTGTCAGTTTATGAAATTCCAATATCCGTTGTGGAGAAAATTGAAAGGTTGGTTAGCTCCTATATTAGGAAGTGGTTGGGCGTTCCTAGATCAGCAGTTCAGGGGTGGGGGGTCTCAACAGTCGGTTTCTTATTATTGTATTTGTTATGTTGTGATAGGCCTATATATATATTGTTTGGTTGTAGTGTATTCCCAGTTTGTAGTGATTGCTCTCAGTGATGTGTGTCTCGCATCTCTTATTTGTGTGTGGAAATTGAAGTGTGTGATACATCTTGTGGGATGGTGTGCATTACTTTTCTTTAATAGTGATGTGCACCCTTTTTCTTGGGATGTAGTCCAGCTCTAGTTTCCCTGCCAGTATAATGGTCCCTTCCCTTCCTTGATTGTATTTATGAAATAAAGATTGTTATTGTATTGTTATTGTATTTGGTACCTCCTGACAAGTAAAGAACAGTCCCTTCATAAGTAAAGAACAGTCCCTAAAGTGCGGTGAGGTTTGTGGACCATTGCTGACACTAGGAGAGAAATGTGAACAGCTCGTTTCTCCTCTGACACATCACAACTTATCGTCGTAACATCGTAACTTTCACTGCTTTCACTGGCCCCAGCTCGGGGCCCTAGGCAATTGCCTAGTTTGCCTGTCCGGTTGCGACGGCCCTGGTTGGGTTGGTGCGGGGAGCAGTGAGAGCTGGCATTAGGGGAGTGTCTCTGGGACGCCAGAGATCACTGTCTAGCCTCCTGGAGGTGTCGTGGGACCAACAAGATGAAACACTGGTGAAAGGAGGTTCCCACCCAATGACCCCAAAGACATGTTAGTTATCACTGCTCACTGGTCTGTATAGGTAAGCCTTGCCAAAATAACTTATCATAGGGCAGATCCTTTACTTGGAGCACAAATTTCTTGTGTTTATTTGAACTCAGTCCCTTTTCCTTGGTTCGAGAGACCTGGTGGGCTGCAAGAAGTCTGTACATTTGAGCTAGTCGAAGCTTTAAAGGCAGTGACATTTTACTGATTTTACTAACATGCCTTTACTAAAGGAACCTTGTCAGTGCATAACCTGAACTGTAACAGAGTATTTTTACTGTGTGGAATTAGTACTTTTACTGCAGTTAAGGATCTGAGTGCATCATGGCTAAAAATGGAAGACTCAGAACAACAAACTGAAATATGACCCACAAAACACACACACACACAGACACACACACAGACACACACACACACACACACACACACACACACACACACACACACACACACACACACACACACACACACACTGAGAGGACTTGGCTTCCATCTGCTGATAAACATCCATAAAACATGAGGGATCTCTAATGGGGAGGAGGAGGAGGAGGAGGACAGAGAGAGGAGGAGGAGGACACAGAGAGGAGGAGGACGACAAGGACAGAAAGAGGAGAGTCGAGGGAGGAAGAAATGAAAGAAATGAAAGATGGAGTACAAGAGGAAAGATATGAAGAGGGGTTAAAGCAACACAATGGATGATTGCGCTTTTTACCTCACGGGGTCCCCTTACAGACAAAAAAACGTTTGTCTGTTACAGCTGTCACAAAAATTTGTCTGCGCATGCATTTGTTGACAAGCCAACGATACCGGTGAACTTCCTGAAACTAGCCATGTAATGTGCAATCAACATGTCTTCAGAACAGGTAAAGTAGCCTTATAGCATTTTGTACATACCTGAATAGACCGATTGCTTTCTTTATTTATTCATTTTCAAAACTCAGAGATGAGTTGCTCTCTGCATGTCAGAGGAGCACACACACACACACACACTCAACAGAGTGAAGTCAGACAACAGCAGAGAGGCTGCAATGCAGATGAAGGGAATATAACTTCAAGATTACTCTAGCTGATGACAATTACGCTTGTTACTGTGAGTAAGTGCAATAAAACCTCTGCCAGCCAAGCCAATACTTTATCAATACATGTGATCAGCATGTAGAAATCCATATATCAATCCTCTCTATCAGCAGTCTCTCATTCACCGCTATTATGATTTACGATCGCGGTCGACACAAGCACATCACGCTCGCGGTGCTAACAGCAAACTGTTAAAGACAAACTAAAATGAAAGCTGTCTGCATGTAGGCTAACACTTTATCTTAAAATGTACCTGCAGACAGTGAGTCTCCTAAGTAGAGACCAGGGCTGTTTCAAGACACTCCAGGGGCCCCAGGCAAGAGGCACCTTATTCATACTTCAAAAACAGCATCAATAAGTGATGAACATAGGGGAGATCAAAATAAAATAAATAAATGAAATAAAAATCAACCAGCCACCCTCCTCCCCTGACAAGTAAAGAACAGTCCCTTCATAAGTAAAGAACAGTCCCTACATAAGTAAAGAACAGTCCCTACAGTGCGGTGAGGTTTGTGGACCGTTACCTGCCACAAAGAGAGAAATGTGAACGGCTCATTTCTCTTCTGACACGTCATATACCTGTGTGCTGCCACGGCTCGGCAGGTGTTCAGGTATTTCTGGGCAGTCATGAAATCAACAAAGAGGAAATTATTGGACCTGGAGCTGGACTTCTCTGTCGCCGGGAAGCCATTATCTTGCGCCGTATTTGACAGGAATACGGCGTCTGTGACCCCTGTTCAACCCACAACCGGCAGGATTCGCCTTTCGTTTCTGCTGCTGGTTGAAATCTGTACTCGCACAGTGTGCTCCTGAATGATTTTAGTCGCAAATGTGAGTAAAAAGCCTCCACCGTAGAGCTCTGTGGAAAACAAATCATTGTAGCATATAAACAAATCTAACCTACAAGTAAAAAAAAAAAACTGGATACAACCATTGCAGCAGCATTTTGAATGCCAGGTGCCGTTATTGGACAGCGCATGGACACTCACCCTCTTGCAATTGGAATTTGAACTTTGCCAACGTGTTGGCGTTGTTGCAGTGTCTATAGGGGTTCCATCCATTGTCATTGATATGCACCAATGTCAGCCGTCTCTGGGGGCCCCCTTCCAGCTCGGGGCCCTAGGCAATTGCCTAGTTTGCCTGTCGCGACAGCCCTGGTAGAGAGTAACAGTACACAGGTCACCATCGGTCGGGCATCCCTCCTCCTCTTTCAGCTCTCGCCAGCGTGTGAAAGCCGGACCAATATTAATCCTTGCTCCAGAGTATACTCCTCGTACTCATTGTAATATTATGTTTACCACACACAGAGGTATATACAGTAATTTATGAAAGTATACTTTGTAGAATACTGTAAATAAAGATACTGTAATACTAGTCCACAAGTCTGATTATTTGAAGACACTCGAGTAAACATAGAAAGACATCTCGGACCTTTTCATTATTCAAAACAATAAATTTTATTTTTCTGAACTAAACAACTGAACTTGGGACTTTTTTTTTTCATCTGAACATATATACTTTCCCATATCTACAAACACACTTTTGAATAAAAACAACAACTCTAATTCTTTTTTGAGGAAAAGTTAATGTTATATAGCTATACAAGTATACACCTACAAGCCAGCTGTAGTACAGTACAAGAATACTTTATTTTAAGTACTTAAATATAAATATACTTAAGTAAACTATTTTTTGGTAAGGGTGGTGTGCACCAAAACAACCAGACCGAACCTTCTTGAAGAGGTGGTCTCCGACTGGTTACAAATAAACTCTGGTGTGGTTCGTTTGTGGTGAGAATGTGTTCCAACTTTGATCTGAACCAAGTGCAGTTGCATTACACATTGTTTGAGTTAAACAAGCAAGAGCATGTTACAGTCCCAGAGGATTATTTATGTGCGCCACCTGAACTGCTTAAATATGCACAATCGGCACATCCAATGTGTCAAAACATTGTTGTGAATCGAGGCACGGCTCGATTCAAACTGTATGGTTTGCCTAAAATGAACAATACAAGTAATATATTACACGATGACCAGCGCTAAAATCAACCCCCATAGTTGTCCCTCCATTGTGACATTCAAAAGTGTCACATATATCTTGCAAGTGTACTCTTCTTCAATGTTTTATTTACTTCCTGGATTTTTCCCACATGGAAATTCTGACCAATCAAGAGCAGCTTTCTTGCGCAAGGCATTTGATCTGGTCCACTTGCTGCCGTGAGAACACGAACCAACTCTAGGCAATTATGCAACTTTAGTGTCAGGCTTCAGAAACCCCCTGGTGGGGGTCGGGACCCTTAATTTGGGAACCTGTGACATAAATTATATAAACAATCAATGCACAAGAAATCAATAAGACAAAACTAAATGGCATTTGCATTAACTTTTCCATTAGGGATTCTATTGTGAAAATCATTTGCGTCACCTCTTCCTTTAAAGTATTCTTTCACATTAAATTGTTTCTGTTTTGATATTAATCCTTTATTTTTTTTTTTTTTTTATGACGCACTATTGAGTTTACTGAGAAAGTGTGTGTGTGTGTGTGTGTGTGTGTGTGTGTGTGTGTGTGTGTGTGTGTGTGTGTGTGTGTGTGTGTGTGTGTTTGTGTGTGTGTGCACGCGCAGTTTTTCCTGTAGATGGCGCTGTTGTCTTTCTGCTGTGGCTGTACTATCCTACGAACGGCATCTGAGTGCAACTCGCCGATCTCCATCATTTTATTCTATTTTTAGTATTACTCTACTAAAATAAATAAAAATAAAAACAAAGACACACACACACACACACACACACACACACACACACACACACACACACACACACACACACACACACACATATATATATATATATAAAATCAATAAATGAATATATATTAGACATATGACAAAATATATTATGTTTTGATATTTGAACAGATCAAATATTTATTCATTCTTTCAATGATAATAAAACAAGTCTTAATTAAAGGAGCATCCTGCTGCTTTTACCTTTTTACTACACTTTTGTATTGTCACAGATGAGTGGTTGGACTGAATCCTCTGAATAGACTTACATGAGGATATATAAATGTGTTGAGTCTATGCATCAAAACTAAGGAGCAGGAACAGCAAATAGAAAGTAAAACATTATAACTGAATACGTAAACACATAGCAGATGCTACAATTGTGAGGTAAACTATACAAATATTTCCAGCTGTTAAACATACAGAAATTTAATGGAATCAAATTCTCTGTTATAATTAACTTCATGTATAAATGTAAGTTTTATTAATTTAATCTTTAACATCTTAATTCAACTTAAACAGTTTCATAATTTTTTATATAGAGTCTTTTGACTTTAAAATAATTAACACAACAATTTTTTATTTTCAGGTGATTATACACTAAAAAAAACATAATTATTTTAATATATTTCTGCCAACATATTCCCCTAAATCCTCCACACTGGAGCTGTAAAAAGAAAAAGAACTCAAGAAGAAACAAGGAGGAAATGGGAAGCCCTGTTTGACCTCTGACCCTCCCCCTCCGCCTGTTTCTCTTTCTCCTTCTCTTCTCCGATTTAACACAGATCAAACTGGTAAATTGTCCACTAATGGATGCAACAGCTGTGACCACACGCACACTTGCACGCTCAGCATCCCCAGGGAGTTTCCTGTCTGGCAGAAGCAGTCCCATGAGATTCACTGAGGATCAGCTGATTAAAGGCTTCTCAAAATTAGAAGTACCAATACTATATTGTAAAAATACTGTCTTACAGTAAAAGTCCTGCATTAAATCTAAGGAGTAGCAGGTGGCAACTTGTATGGTAGCCTTGGCCACAACTGTGTGAATTTGTGTGTGAATGGGTGGGTGTGACATGGTGTGTAAAAAGCAGTTTGAGTTGTCGGATGATTAGAATGGGGGCGGCATGGTGGTGTGGTGGTTAGCACTGTCGCCTCACAGCAAGAGGGTTGCTGGTTTGATCCCAGGTGTCGGAGCACCTCTGTGCAGAGTCTGCATGTTCTTCCCATGTCAGCGTGGGCTCTCTCCGGGCACTCCGGCTTCCTCCCACAGTCCAAAGACATGCACTGGGTTAATTGATAACTCTAAATTGTCCGTAGGTGTGAATCTATATGTCAGCCCTGCGATAGTCTGGTAATGACTGGGATAGGCCCCAGCCTAATCCTAACAATGGCAATCAGGATAATCGGTATTACGACGCTGGATATCAACTCGGTAACTCAACCCAGGGTTGCTTTATCAAGAGCCATGAACGCGCACGCAGCAGACCAATCACAATCATGAGAGAAGCGTAGCGTCACTGAGCGTCCTCACAGAGCACCGTATGTGAGAAAAAAAGTATTTCTCGTGAGGATCAGAAATTAATTCACAAGAGGAGAAAAGCAACATTACAGAAAAGGCCAACACCATGGCAGAAGAAATAGAGGAGGAGAGAGGGAAAAATCAAGACAAAACAAGGTAGCAAATAAAATTATGTGTAGGTTAAATTACTCATCACTGGTTCAGGTAGCTACAGTACCTGTACCTGTACATCTGACACTGATCACGCCCTTGAATCCCATGAAATCAATGCTGCGCAAATGAATTGCATGTATTACAATTATCGTCTAACATCATTGCGTCTGATAAATTGGTCTTCTTTGTCTTAATGTTATATATGCTACAATAAAGCTTAAAGCTGATGCCACAATTAAATCACATCAACATCAAATTGAAAGTCTGAATAAAATCATCCTGATATTGAGCTGTGTTAGAAATTAACAGCTGCACAAAAATAAACCTAGTCTCCCTCTTTAAAAAACAAAAAGGAAAATCCCTCAAACACCATGAAGTGTAGACATGATAGGCTACTTTCCACATTTCCAGCAGCAAAGCTGTCAATTAGGCTCATTTTCTTTAACAGGGATAATTTCCTCCAACAAAACAAAATGTTGGCACTAATTAATGGTGCTATTAAGTGTCTGCAAATGATCAGTTTCTTTCTTATGAAGGGGTGGGATGAGATTTGGACTTCTTTCCACTCCTTTTTGAACAATCTTTTCATTGTCTGTTGTAGCTGTTGCTTTCTTTTCTTTTTTAATGTTCAAAATAAACTTTCAAATCAAAATCAATCAAATTAATTAAACTTCCCGTCATGACTGGGCTGCATTTCTGTCAGTGGAGTCATTTTTTCCGAACAGCTTCTGAACTTACCCTGCTCCGGAGTAGGATAGCCATTCAGTTACCATGGTGATCTACCCCGATAAGAACTGAACTGGCTTCGTGAGACTGAAAACCCAGGGTTAACCCTGAGGTTAACTCACTAAGACATTAATCCTGATTCATGATACAGGCCCCTGCTCATCCAAAATCTTGATGTTTTGTTCCTGTCTGAAACTTGGCAGCGGCACGGAGAATTTATCCACCTAAAGAACTGTGTACCTCGCATTACTCTTTTGTTGCTACGCCTCGCCTCACTGGATGTGGCTGGGGCCTTGCCGTTGTTTTCTGTTTTACTCTGACTGTTTCCCCTCGTTTGAGCTTCAAGTGGCTAAGATAAATGAACATAACCCATTTTATTGTATTTTAATTTACTGCTCTCCTGGCCCAGCTGGTGGGTTTTTTATCTGACTTCACTGAACTCTTATCTTCTACTATCAAACTGGATAAGGCTCTAATTATTGCTGATTTTAATATTCACCTAGATGATCTGTCATCTTACATTGCTACTGAACTTTTAAATATCACTTAATCTTTTAACTTTGTGCAACACGTTTGCCCTGGTCCACAGGCTGTACCTCAAGGATCTGAGACTAGCTTTAAATAATATGCTAATAAATGGAAGAGCTGCTTTTTTGCCCAACTTATTTCTCTTGATAAGAGAAATCCTAAGTTTCTGTTTGATACCATCAGCTCTATTACATCCCCTGATGTTTTCTCGGCCCCCGTCTATTCGAAGACTAATTGTAATGTTTTTGCCAGCTTTATGGTGAACAAGGTCAATGACATCAGGCTAATATTCCTCTAGCATCTCTCTTTCTTAAAACTCTTAGCTCTATTGGCCCTTGTATTGTAGAGATTCTAAATTAATCTCTCCAAACCGGTGTTGTCCCAGCTTTCTTTAAACAGGCAGTAGTGGAACCTAAATTAAAGAAACCAAACTTGATCTTGTTGATTTGAAAAATCATAGGCCCATTTCAAAGCTCCCTTTTCCGGCTAAAATTCTGGAAAAGGTAGTAGCCGAAAGTGATGTCCTGATGGCAGCAGACTCTGGTCAATACACAGTCCTGGTACTGTTAGATCTCTCGTCATTTGACACGGTGGACCATAAAGTCTTACTGAATAGACTCAAAGACACTGTTTTGAATTGGTTCAGGTCCTATCTGACTGACAGGAGTTTTTTGGTCCATGTCAATCAGTTTTTATCAGACACGACAGGGCTAGCCTGCGGGGTCCCACAGGGATCAGTTCTTGGCCCTATTCTCATTTTTGTTTTACATGACCCCTCTTGGCCAGATTATCAGAGAGTTCAACAATGTCTCTTATCATCTATATGCTGATGATGTTCAGCTATACTGTTCTTTCAAGCAAACCGAGCTGCACAAATTGAATAATTTAACTGCCTGCTTGACTGCCATCAAAAAATGGCTAAATAACAATCTTCTTCAACTGATCTCTGCCAAGACTGAAACACTGATTATTGCCCCAGACAGTGCCATTCCCCTCATAAAGCAGCATTTAGGTCTGTTAGGCCTCTCTGTCCACCCTAGCCTATGTAATCTAGGAGTTGTGTTTGATAAGGACATGTCCTTGGACCTCCACTGTAAACAGTTGGTGAAGAACTGCTTTTATCAATTGCGGAATATCACAAAACTGAGGTCCATGATTTCAAGAACTGAAATGGAGATGATTGATTATGCCTTTGTTTCATCTCGCATTGATTATTGTAATGCACTTTTTATGTATTTTAACAAAAAGGCTGTAAATCGCCTTCAGGCTGTGCAAAATGCAGCAGCAAGGCTTTTAACCGGGTCGAAGACAAGGGATAATATTATCCCGATTCTATATTCCCTACATTGGCTACCAGTTAATTTTAGGATTCATTTTAAGATCTTGGTACTTTTAGAGCCCTCCATGATCAAGCCCCCTTGTACATCACTGAGCTCCTGAGACCCTATTCTCCCTCACGTTCACTAAGGTTGTCTGATCAGAAACTCCTGATGGTCCCCCGCACCCATTTGAAAACACGAGGAGATTGTTCTTTCCAGGCCAGTGCTCCACACCTCTGAAATGCATTACCTCTGACTCTGCGCAGCATAGAGTCCACTGAAGGTTTTAAGAGAGAAGTAAAAACTTATCTTTTTAGACAGGCTTTTTACTGATGTTTTTGGGCCTCTGTGACTTAATCTGTTTTCTGTGCCGTTGTGTGTTTTCTGTGTTGTCTCTGTCTGTATTTTATTGCTTTTTATTCTTGCTGTAAAGCACTTTGTGATTTTATCTGTGTGATCTCTTCCACCTGGCGTATCATTCAGCCTGAGCACGATGATCTCAAGTTCTTTTATTTCTTTTTTTCTAATTGCTATTTTAATGTTTGCACTGTTTTCTCTGTCCTTTTATCGTTTGTTTTCTACATCGATTCTATTTTTATTATTGATGTTGTCTTAACTGTACCCCCCAATGTGCAGCACTTTGGTCGACTGCCATCATTTTAAATGTGCTCTAGAAATAAATCCTGACTTGACTTGACTTGACTATAGAAATAAAATTTACTTACTTACTTACTCTCGTTCTCTGGGGAGAACCCTAACATGGCGACGCTCAGCCGGGGGCTTGTGAGTATCCCCACACCTGCCCGGCGCCTCTCACCCTGAGCAACTCCAGAAAAAGCGAGAGTCTAGCCCCTCTCCAGGAGTTTGGTTCCAGAACCAGTGATGTGCATGGAAGTGAGCCCATCTAGTCGGTAACGCTCCACCTCCCGCACCAGCTCTGGCTCCTTCCCCGCCAAAGAGGTGACATTCCACGTTCCAAAGGCCAGTCCGTGATGCCAGGGATCAGAACACCAGGGGCCCCTGCCTGCCTGCCGGCCAGCACACAATGGACCCAAACCCAGTTTCTGTCCCTGCAGGTGATGGGCCCACAGGGTGACGGCTCCATGTTGTCTTTTTGGGCTGAGCCCGACTGGGCCCATCACCTAAGGCCCGGCCACCAGACACTCACTGAAGAGCTCTTCCCCCGGGTCTGGCTCCAGGAAGAGGCCCCGGTGTCCCCATACTGGGTGAGGTACTCTGCTCCCGAAAGGTCCCTCCCCGGGACCACTTTGCCTTGGGTACAATCATGGCCAAGTCAAATATGCCTTATCTGTTTGAATGATGTTTTTATTTTTTCATTTTAGCTGCTTCCAAATGCGTTTTTCCCCTGTGAGATTGCACCTACAATGAAAATCAGATTTTATTCAAAACCCCTCCACCACTTTTTCACCTGTATGCTACGATTGTGGTGAAATGTTAAATTAATGGACTAGTGCATTCAAACTAAGTGTAAGATGAGATTTATTTTGTTTTAGTGTTGGTCTGAATGTTGTTTTGTTTTGGGTATTATTTGAATATTTCATGATTTAGCTAATGGCTCATTATTTGATAAATACATTATTTATATTTGTTGGAATGAGGAACTATATACATAAGCTGCTTTGTAGTGTTTGTTTACATTGGGCGGAGTGATATGTGTCAGTGAATAGTCAGTTGTCCTACTTTTCAAAACGGACATTAAAGTATTCACATGTTTTCCTCAGGAGAAGTTGTCCCTGTGCTGTTATTACCCACGCTACCCCATATACATTATTATACAGTTAATGCTAACTCAACACCAGCATTACACTGGTGGCAGCGGGTTTTGTGAACTGCTAACTTTTGCTGTTTTGAGTTTTGCCGGGGATTAATGAGCTATCACTGATGTTTTTTCAGTCACCGTGGCCTGCTCCTGCTAACTGCTAAAGCTAAGCTAATGACTCGGTCGAGTGCTGTGAAAAGAGGAGGACAACGACAGAACAGTGCAACGAACTTGGTCGGACTTTTAACAGCCAAGACGACAACAAAGGACAGCTATGTGAGTAAGCAAGACTGGCGAAGTGGATACTGCTTTTCTACTCTCTGAGGATTTTCACACTGCTTCATGTGCTGCTTGTAAACTGGATCTCTTCCAGAGTGAGAGAAAAAAAATACACATGCACAATGAATGATGGCCAGTGATAGCTTGTGGGACGAACTGCCTTTTCATTCTGGTCCAACCCATGCTAAGATGTGGCAATACTGCAAGGGAAATTTTCCTCGTTTTCATGGGAGATGGGAAGGAGGACTTTGCAAAATGGTGCAGGCGGTTTGAAGTAGCTGTAGAAGCTGCTCCAAATTCAGATGAGGACAGCTTGGCTAAGCTGCTGCCCACACGGCTGGGTGGTGCTGCTTTCAGTTACTGGGATAGCCTTCCTGACGCCACAAAATCGGACTACACAGAAGTGAAAAACAAACTTAAAGCTGTTTTTGGACAAACTGCGTATCTTTCTGCATTTCAAAGTTACATCAATGCACGCACTCGCCTGCCTGGTGAGGCACTTCCAGTGTTTGCTGCCGAAATTGGCCGACTTGTGGAGGAAGCTTTTCCCACATACGGACAAAATGCTAAAGATGGAGAGAAATTCAGGTGCTTCATTGCTGGAATCGAGCCATACCTTCAGGTACGTTGTCATGAACAAGGTATAACTACACTGAATGCGGCTCTTAAATATGCAATGCAGATAGAGAATGCTCATCATGCCAGCAGAGTGTTTTCCACTCCACACACTCTACAAAGGTTTCCGCAGGCACATGTCTCATCTACCACACCTCTTTTGACAACCCCACACCCTCCTGTCCCTACCATGTCTCTTGGAGTTCGTTCTGCCACAAACGCCAGCAACGTGATGGACACTGTGGTTCATCAGACTACAGATCTCATCAGTGGAGCCTCACTCCTGACAGAGAGTGAGGCCGCAGCCATTATTATCCCGCAGACAGGAGATATTATGGAGACCCTTTCTATGACCGATACTCAACTTGTGATGGTTCCTACAGAGAATCGCGCCACGAAAGGGACCGGTACGACAGACAGGATACCTACACTCGCTCTGCATCACCTGAGCGTTATGCATGTGGTTACAGCCCATCATACAAAGAATACACACGGCATGGTCACTCTCCTGACCGCAGAGAGGACAGACGACAGTCTCAGCACTCTCCAAGTCCTGGACATGGACGGTTTCAGTCCCCTTCACACACCAACTCGAACAAGGTAAACTTCAAGTAGTTGACAATGGGGGCCAATTGCCAGCTACTGACTCTACCCAGGCCCATACAGACAGTGATGACCCACCTACTGACTTCACCAGAGCCACTTTATCTGAGGTTAATGTGTCAACTAGATATCTGTCAGTTGTGATTGAAAATACTGTTGTTCATGCTTTTGTTAACACTGGGGCAGACATTTCAGTGATCAGTGAAGATGTCTCCAGCTGCTCTTCAGAAAAAGCCAATTGTACAGCAGTTTATTCCTCTCACTGGTGTTACAGGCAACCCTCTTGATTCTGTTGGTTCAGTCACAGTCAATTTAAGTATAGCTCACAAACCCATGACACGTGCCCTTCAAGTTGTCAGAAACTGTACTAAACCACTGATTTTGGGTTGGGATTTTCTGGTAGCTAATGGTATCATTGTAAACACCAGAAACATGTCTCTTTTAGTAGATGACAAAGTTGTTCCATTAGTTAGCCCACACCAGTATATCCCTAAACTGACTGATGTGACAGTGTCTTCCACAGTTACAGTCCCTGCCATGTCAGAAACGGTCATCACAGCTAAACTGGACATGTCACATAAAGGACTGGTCCCTATCGGCTATGCAGGTGTGTTTGAACCACACTACACTAACCAAACATCTACTGGTTTTGCATGGACTGTGGCAAAAGCTGAACAAGGTTTCATCTATGTCAAAGTAGCTAATCCCGCCAGTAAGGAAGTCATGTTGCACTCTGGCACACAGATAGGAACTTTTCATGCCACCTCTGGCGATCCCAAAGAGGAGTACACTGTGATGGAAGGGTCTGTTTGCAACATAAACGTTCAGATGCCTGTTGTGTCCAGACCATTTGAACTGCAGGATTTCTCAAACCCTGACCTCACACGTACCCAACATTATGAACTGAAGGAGACATTGAACTCATTCTCAGATGTGTTCAGTCAGCACTCACGTGACTTTGGACGGACAAACCTGGTCACATAAAATAACAACTACCTGTGACATTCCCATCTCACAAAGAGCATGTCGTACCTCACCTGCCATGAAAGCGGAGATCCACCAGCAGGTGGAAGAACTTAAAGCTCAGGATCTGATCGAGGACAGCACCAGCCCCTGGGCCAGTCCAGTGGTTATGGTGAAAAAGGGGGACGGCACAGATTTTGTGTTGATTTCAGGAAGCTGAATTCTGTTACCATCACTGACGCACATCCTCTGCCTAGAGTTGATGATAGTTTGGATGCACTGTCTGGCTCGCAGTTTTTCTCCACCATGGACATGTCCAGCGGATACTGGCAAGTCGAAATGGATCCAGCAGACAGACCCAAAACAGCATTTACAACAGGTGACGGTCTCTACCAATTCAAAGTAATGCCCATGGGTCCGAAAAACTCACCACCAACTTTTCAGAGACTAATGGAGCTTGTTCTGAGAGGTCTCCGCTGGACCACATGTGTTATTTATCTAGATGACATCATCTGTATGGGACAGAACTTTGATGATCACCTCCAAAACCTGACAGACATTCTCACATGATTCAGACAAGCTGGTTTAAAGCTAAACCCAAAGAAATGTGAGTTTTGCAAATCTGCAGTCAAATACATGGGACACATTGTTTCACGTGATGGTCTGGCGCTGGACCCAGTCAATAGCCAGCGCATACGTGACAGGCCTGTGCCGAAATCACCCTCTGAAGTACGAGCATTTCTGGGATTGTGCTCTTATTACAGACGTTTTGTGCACAAGTATGCGTTCATTGCTCTTCCTCTCCACAGACTCACACAGAAACATGTGTCATTTGAATAAACAGACGAGTGCTCGATTGCATTTCAGACATTAAAGGACGCACTCACTTCTCCTCCTATAATGGCTTTTCCCAACTTTCAGCAACCATTCACCCTGAGTACAGATGCATCTAACTATGCAGTTGGAGCTGTGCTCTCTCAGGTTCAAAATGGACAAGAACGAGTTATAGCGTATGCAAGTCATGTTCTGACCCGCACAGAGAGAAAATGGTCCACATATGATAAATAACTTTGGGCCACTGTCTGGTCAGTCAGGCATTTCAGACACTACCTGAGTTGTAATCCATTCACAATCATCACTGACCACCGCCCACTTCTCAGTTTAAGGAAACTGGATGTCACACGTGACCCCACAGGACGTCAAGGTCGTTGGGCTTTGGAGTTGGATCTGTATCAGTGGACAATAATACACAAAGATGGAAAGAAACACACAAATGCAGGTGCTATGTCGCATATTCCTCTATCACAACAGGACCCAGTGGTTCTAGAGGACACAAAAACCTCTTCACAGGACAACTGTGCTTCTCCTGTTATCCTGGAAACTCCTTGTCCACTTCCAGCGCTGCAGGACATGCCAGCGCAGCCTTCTTCTGTGGCCAGCACAACAGCTCAAGTTTGTGCATTAGACAAAGACAGTTCTGTTGTTCAGACACCCAACACAGATATGGACTTGTTGAAATGCACATTGTCTAATCAGCGAAATGACGTTGTGGCTGAACAACTTTCTGATCCTGTGCTCTCAGAAGTGTACAAATGGGTACAGCAAAACAAAAGACCTTATCTCAGACATGTTAAAAGGAAAATGCTAAGAAAATTGTGGTGGCAGTTTCCAAAACTTGTACTGTGTAATGACTTGCTCTGTCGAAAAGCACACACTGCACCAGGACAGCCAGTGGTGTTTCAAGTGCTGATTCCCAAAACACTGATCGCAGAGACTATGAACATTTTACATGGTGATCCCTGCTCTGGTCATTACAGTGCGGATCGCACATTCAAGAAAGCTCGAACTATGTGCTATTGGCCTAGCATGAGGTCTGATCTTGACGAATTTTGTGATTTGTGTCACACGTGAGGCTTTTAGAAAACCTGTACCAAAACACAGAGCTCCCCTACAGTCCATACAGGCAGAGACACCGTTCCAGTTTGTGTGCACAGATATCACTGAGCTGCCTGTTACTTCACAGGGCCATAGGTATATACTTGTAGTAGAAGACCACTTTACAAAGTATGTCAATGCATTCCCTATGTCAGATCAGAAGGCATCTACTGTAGCACAACTGCTCTGTGACTGTTACATTCCTGAACACAGTCCGGAGGAACTGTTTTTAGATCAGGGACGACAGTATGAATCTGAAATCATCCAGACTATATGTCAGAGACTGAACATCAAAAAGAAGAGAACCTCACCATATCACCTGCGTGGTAATGGGATGGTTGAGAGATTTAACAGGACTCTTAAAGAACAGCTGGCTAAACTCATTTTTCAAAACGGTGGTGAATGGGATCACTACCTGCCAGCGATAGTTCTCTCATATAACTCAACCCCACACACTAGTACTGGATACTCACCTTATTTTCTTGCTCATGGCAGGGAGCCTCGTCTGCCTGCTGCTGTGCCTCTATCCACACCTGTGTTATCACTAACACTGCAGAACTATGGCACTGAACTGGTGAGATGGTTTGACACCGTTTTCCAAGTGGTTCGCTCTCATCGTGAAGAACAGAGACTCAAGCGTGAGTACTACTACAATGAGCATGTGAAGTTCAAACCTTATCACTGTGGAGATCTTGTGTGGATGGATAATCCCACTACACAGAGAAAGAAACTTGAACTTAACTGGACTCAGGCAGCAATTTTCTCCCATGCCGCCTCTCTCTCCTTGGAAGCTTTAGCAGTGTTACATTTTTTTAATGAAATATATGCTCATATTCGCCTGCTCAAAGCTTGCTCTTCTACAGCTCAGGAGACAAATTTGAGATTCTCATCTCAGCCTCATTTTAGTTTCTATTTTGTCTGAAATGTTTCTCACCTATTTCTCCTAAAATTCACTAGGAGAAATAGGTGAGACAGAAGAATTAGAGGGAGTCATACTTGAGACTTGAGAGAGATGCCTTGCTAATCTCAAGCAGCAATATTGCAATATTGGAGCTACTATGGAGCAATATGTGAGTCTCACGCGCGCGCGCGCGCACACACACACACACACACACACACACACACACACACACACACACACACACACACACACACACACACGACACAAATTCTGGAACAACTATGTCTTTATTGAAATGCAATAACAGCAGTAATCAATTTGTAAGTACAATGGCTACCTACACTGCAAAAACTCAAAATCTTGACCAAGCATATTTGTCTATTTTCTTGTCAAAGAATACACTTTATTTACAAATACTTTATACAAAAATAATTGGAAGAAGTAAAATTACTTGTCACTAAGGTGCATTGTCTGCATTACCTCTGTCACTGTATCTCAATGACTTTGGTGATTGTGTCTCATATTAGAAACTTTGACAAGAAATTAGATAAATGTACTTGGTACTATTTGGAGTTTCGTGTAGGGGTGAACACACCAATTTGTTGGCAATATGTAGCTGTAATTACATGTTAACACTTTACAGACAGCAAAAGCTACTCCAACATTGCCATCATTATAAAATCTCAACATAAATGTCCCTCTTCTGAGTAAAGCTATGTTTTTAAAACAGTGTAGTAGTGTCTCTTAACAGTGTTTTTAGCAGTATCAGCACAGCTTTACAACAATGCACAACATTCAACAACTTATAGTCTTAAAGGCCCTCATGCAGCATTTATATACAGGTCTTTCTTGAAGAGGGTCACCTCAACAAATGTCCATCACTCTAGTATGGAATATAAGGTGCTAGCTTTTTCAAATTATCAAAAATTGCACTTTCAACTAACTGATCAATCACAATTGAGTATTTCAGGTAGCTGTAATAACATGTTAACACTCTGAAGACAGCAAAAGCTACTCCAACATTGTCATCATTATAAAATCTGAACTATAAATGTGCCTCTTCTCGGTAAAGCTGTTTTTAAAAACAGTGTAACAGTGTCTCTAACAGTGTTTTAAGCAGTATCAGCACAGCTTTACAACAATGCACAACATTCAACAACTTGCAGTCTTTAAGGCCCTCATGCAGCATTTGTATACAGGGCTTTTTTCAACATGGTCACCTCAACAAATGTCCATCACTCCAGTATGCCTCATTCAAGAATTTACACAGTGTTTCTGCCCCTCACGCGGCATTTGTTTATGAAAGCTTTTTTGATCTTACTTTTCTCAACCGGTGTCCATCCATCCAGTGTACTACAGTGCATGATATAAGCTGCAAGAATAAAAGAAAGAAAAGGAAGCACAAATTACAAACTGCATAATGTAACAGCAGTTACCACAACAGTACTGAGATTTTTTTTATCCTGATATCACAAAATTCATATTGTAATATCTGTATGAGTCACACATGAGGAAATTCAGTAAAACTGTGAGGACACTGAAACAATCACAACATTATTTAAATGTAGCTACGTGATACATGGGGTCCCAACACTCAAATTTTGACAGAGATTGTGTTGAATGTGAGGAGAAGGGACAGAAGAACAAGGGTAAACAAACTAGAAATAAAAACTAGAATTAGGACAAGTTTATTTTTGAAAAAAAATTGTGCTTCTTTGGGTTGAAAAAGTTGATGGTTGGAATCATGTTAAGCAGTACTTGAGGTAGTTGAAGCTTTGTTGAAAAACAAAAACACTTATGTTGGTGTTAAAATGGATTTTCTAGAGCTCTAAATATTAGTTGATTAGTTGTTAATTAACATTAAACAATAGGGCTGTCAAAAGCACCATGAAATTGAGTTCGAATATTTTCGAATTAATTTAGTAGAGTTCGAATAATATTCAAATTTCTTCTTATTTTTTTATTTTTTTTTTACAAAAGACAAAACAAAAAATAAGATGCTTATTGCTGACACAAAATGAACGTGACACTCGAATGAAAACACCCGTTCTGACCTCAGTGAAGTGCCAGGTATGACCAACTTCTGCCTCGCTATCTGAGCAATATTTGGATACTTAAGTGCACCTGTAGTTTTCCACCACAAGAGTGGATCCTGTTCGGTCTCATTCTGGTAACTTTTCATCTCTTCTTCAAAAATTGTAGGCAGGGAGGCAGCAGGTGCAACACACTCCCTGTATGTCTCCCCGAACAGGCCACGCATCGCGGACAGCGCAGTGGGTGGTGTTGGCGCAGCGGGCTCCTCCGTCAGTGCCTCTCCCTCCATCGCTGCGTCCCTCTCTAGCCTGGCTTGTGCAAGAACCATCTCCGCCCGAACGGGATTCGCCGTGATATACAACATTATTAATAGTATTCATTAATTATTAATGATATTCGAATGATCAAATTTAGGTTCAAACTTATAAAAAAAATATACATTCGAATTTATTTCGGACTTCAATTTTTTTTGACAGCCCTATTAAACAAGGGGAGTTTTTGTGGAAAAAAATCTCTGGTTCCTGCTTCTTAAAGGCCCAATATAAAGCTCTAGCACCACTTTGGGTTGATTCGAAAATCAAATGGAATTGAGGACTTGGAGAATCATGACTCCCCTAATATGTATGGCAGTGAACAGCGAGACACAACTTGACTTCTGATCCCATGAATTGTATCATGAATTACACATACGATGTTTGTCAATTTATATTAATCAATATTTTAATGTTACCTGATTAAAAAAATAATCATGAACGTAGTGAAGTATTTAGTAGTTTTATGTGAAACCGGTCAGTAAACTAAATGTCTCATCTTGCACAATATACTATACATCAATAGCATCAACTTAGCTGTTACACACACAAATGTATCTTGCCTGATGTGTTTTATCCAGCGACTCCTGCTCCTTTTCAGCTGGGGTACCAAAGAACAAGCAAGACCCAATGTACATCTGACTACATGCTGGAACAAAACACACAGGCATCGTGTTAAAGCTAGCTTCAGCAGCTGTGGGTAGCATGACGTCACTTATGCAACTGTGTAGTGTGTAGTCTAATTACATATCTTCACAACGTTATACAGTTTGTCAACAAACTGTGACTTTTAGAGTTGTAAAGTTATAATGTAAATTGACAAACATCATATGTGTAATTCATGACACAATTCAAACAGGATCAAAAGATTAGTTGTCTCTTGCCGTTCGCTGCCATACATATTTTTTACAAAATAAGGTCCCAAGGGATCCACCGTGGGCGTGACTTTGGCTCTCTATATTGCTACACATTTTTACCAATGAATTTCCAAAACTTTTCCATTACATTTCCATAAAAATTTTTAACTCTCAAATGAGTTACTTACTTACAATCCCATCGACTTTGGACTTATCCAGCACTGTCTTCCCATCTGGCACCTTTCCGTGTTTCCCAAACGCCACGGCATCTTGGCACTCCTCTGCATTAAAGAATTCATCAAAAAGAAGATGGAATAAGCGAAGGCAGTCCTTCCTTGCTTCCGCATGGATTGCAGTCAGGCGGGTAGAGGTGAGGAAGAGGCCACTTTCTGGATACAGCTCTTGCTTCCCAGATCTGTTTTTTGGAGCCCAAACACCAGTCTGAGGTTGGATCTGTTCCACTTTGTCCAGAAAGCTTTTTAATGCCTCAATGTGGTCACCACCTGTGACACAAAAGATGAATTACTTTACAGGGACACAGAAGCATTCATAAAGTCAAGAAAAGGAGGGGACAAGTTTTAAAAAATCCAAAGATTTCATGATGGGCTAAGATTTTTACCAAACAATTTAAAGCTTTTAAGTCTGAGCTTAAACACCCAATAACTCCCAAATGTCCAAAGTAATAAAATTTAGTAGAACTTTACATAATCAATATTAAACATAATTAGAATTTAATGTTCCACAATCAGTGACACTTGATTATTGCCCACATTCTTTGCATTATAAACTCATTTTACAGTGCTTGTACTGAATAGTAATTGGGTACCTTAGGAAAATTGTGAAAAAATTAACAGTATTAAAGGAACAATGAAATCCTGAAATGGCATAAATTTGCAACAGAGAGACAAAATGTACTTACTGATACCACACAGCACATCCCGCAGTTTGTCCTTTTCCTCCATTAATTTTGCCACCTCTGCCTTGCATGCCCCGCATGGCTTCCATGATGTGTCTTCTGTTGATTCAGGAGGTCTGAGAATTGGTTCTCCATAATCTGGTATTGGATCACGCTCGATGATTATAGTATCTGCAGTTGAGCTTGAAGAACTCTCATGTTCAGACGTACCAGATGAGCTTGAAGAATTCTCATGTTCAGACGTACTAGCCTGGCTCTGGTCCCCAAGAACAGCAGGGTTTTTGTGTGTATTAGGACTGTACAGCATTTGGAGAAAGGTTTCTTTGGCTATTACAGTAGGAGCTGGTGGCTGCCGTTGCTGATCCAAATCCACCAAAACAGGCTGCTGGTGCGACAGATCTGAAGGTGTGGGCAGTACAGTGTGAGGTTGGTGAAGATTTGGATATTGAGAATCGCTGGAGCAATGTGTGATTGGAGACAGAGTGGGTGCATACTGGTGGAGAGGCTGGATAGGTGGATGCTGGTAATATGGATGGGTTTGTGGCAATGACTGGGTAACTGGAAGCTGGTACAGTGGCCAGGCAGTTACAGGCCAGTGTTGTGGCTGGGTAGGTGGAGATGACTCGATAGGTGGAGGCAGGTGATGTGGCTGGGTAGGTGGAGATGACTTGGTAGGTGGAGGCCGGTGATGTGGCTGGGTAGATGGAGATGACTTGGTAGGTGGAGGCCGGTGATGTGGCTGGGTAGATGGAGATGACTTGGTAGGTGGAGGTTGGTACACTGGCCAGGCAGTTGGAGGCTGGATGACATTGTGGTCCACAGTATTTGGGTGATGCTGTGTAGAGGTGGACTGACCTGCTTGAGACAGGGATGAAAGGTTGTAGAATCTCTGAGCAGCTGCATCTCTTTTTTTCATGTCCTTCTTTGTGCCCTTCTTGACATCCACTGCTTTGTCAGTTGTTCCAATGAAGTCCACTGTGGCATTGTAGAACTTGTTGTCAGACCATCTTGCAAGTACCTCTTCTCCTGGCTTCAGATCTCTGAAGCAAGCAATGGGTTTATCATCTTTGCTTAGTATATCACAGGCATTAAAAATCTTTGCTGTGTATCCATCTTCAAATGTCAAAAATACAAAACGTCCTGAAAATGAACACAGAGTAAATAATGG
The DNA here is from genome assembly GCA_035609425.1 of Epinephelus awoara. Taxonomy (NCBI): domain Eukaryota; kingdom Metazoa; phylum Chordata; class Actinopteri; order Perciformes; family Serranidae; genus Epinephelus; species Epinephelus awoara. The sequence continues at coordinate 34,056,120 of CM069310.1, read as the reverse complement.
AAATTTTGAGTAAATGAGTACAGGCTAAAAATCATAATCTTACTTAAACATGCCACTATATCTTATTGGTCTCAATTCTAATCCTCTTAGACCTTAGCACAGCTAAAAATTGATCTTTCTTATCTCTATTTATGTTCTTCATGTTCTTCTGTTTTTGTCACCTTGTCTCAAATTGCCTTTTTTAAAATGTTGGGCTGAAACTGTTCAGTAAATTGTCAATACATTGAAAACAATTAAATTCTAAAATCAGCAATCAAGTGGCAACAGAGTCCTGTAGGTATCAGCAATTTGAGATTAATCTTCCAGCCCCAAGTGTAGTGATAAATTGACCTACAAAATTCTGTCAGTAAAATGTGCACAGTTTCAAGGGAGGATTTCTCTCACTTTTCCGAATTTCTGTAAATCAGTGTTTGTGCCTGAAGCTGCCAATATACTGACTGAAGATTTAGACAAGATGGCGGCGCGTGTAGACGCAGCGGCTCGCGGCTCCCGTGTGCGTGTGTTTGTTTGTTTGTTTTTTCTCGTGTCCGCGTCCATAACTTCCCTCGAAGCCATTACACAGTACAGCAGGACTGAACTGTGGAACTTTGGGATAAAGTTTGGACTCCACAAACCCCCCAAACTGGACTTTATTCCACCGGAGCTGCTACGGATCCCAGAGCCCACCACCACCCCCCCACTGCTGCCTAGGAGACGAAGGAGGAACCGTAAACAAAAGAGGGGCAAGCGAGCCGGCATGCGTGCTAGGCTACAAGCTAACCCTCACAGACCGGCTCTTCCGAGTCTCTTTCTTACGAACGCCAGGTCTCTCGCCAACAAGATTGACGAGGTCCGGCTGAGAATTGTCTCTCGCCGGATGGACAGCTGTGTTACCGTCGTCACAGAGACCTGGCTGGACGGCAGCATCCCGGACGCAGCGGTGGAGATAGCGGGGCGCGCTCTGCTCCGGGCGGATAGGTCCGCGGCTTCAGGCAAGAGCAGAGGCGGAGGTTTGGCGCTGTACGTACACAACGCCTGGTGTACAGCCACACGCACCGTCGGCACATTCTGCTCCCCTGACTTGGAATACCTGGCGGTGAAATGCCGACCGTTCAAGCTGGTCAGAGAACTCTCCGCTATTGTTATTGTGGCCGCCTACATTCCACCACGGGCTAATGCTAAGCTAGCATTGGAGGAGCTCTACTGCCTCATCAGCGGGCAGATGAACGACAACCCGGAGGCGGCTGTGATCGTGGCGGGAGACTTTAACCACGTCGAACTGAAGGCGGTGTTTCCCAAATTCCACAAGTACATCAACTTTCCCACCAGAGACAACAACATTCTGGACCAGGTGTACTGCAACATCCCTGCTGCTTACAAGGCTGTAGCAGCTCCACACCTGGGCATGTCGGACCACATCTCCGTGGAACTTATACCGGCCTACAAGCCTCTGGCCTGCAGGACTAAGCCCACCACCAGGACAGTGCAGGTTTGGACTGAGGAGGCCTCCTCTGCACTCCAGGACTGCTTCGAGCACACAGACTGGTCTGTGTTCAGCGAAGAGGCAGACCTGGAGGAGTACACATCATCTGTACTGTCCTATGTTCAGTTCTGCACTGACGCTGTCCTCCCAGTCAAGACCATCACTGTGTTTCCTAACCAGAAACCATGGCTGGACAGCACTGTGAGGTCCCTGCTGAAGGCCCGCGATACCGCCTTTAGATCTGGTGACGGGCTGGCTTACAGCAGGGCCTGAGCAGAGCTGAAGAGAGGAATCAAACAGGCCAAGCTCCGGTATAAGGACAGAGTTGAAGATCACTTCAACAACAACAACCCCCGGAACATGTGGAAAGGCATCAGGACCATGACGGACTACAAGCCCAGCACTCAGCTCGTCAGCCACGACTCCACCCTGCCTGACACCTTAAACAGCTTCTTTGCTCGCTTCGACACACCAGGCAGCAGAGAAGCTACACACCTACCCCGGCTGGAGGAGCAGCACCAGCCCCTCATCCTGCAGCAGCACCAGGTGTCATCCACCCTGAGGAGGATCAACACCCGCAAAGCAGCAGGACCGGACAAGGTGTCAGGCCGGACGCTGAGAACATGTGCCGACCAGCTGGCAGGAGTGTTCCTGGACATATTCAACCTGTCCCTGCAGCTCTCCATGGTTCCTGAGTGTCTCAAATCCTCCACCATCATACCGGTCCCGAAGAAGACATCCCCCACCTGCCTCAATGATTACAGGCCTGTTGCACTGACTCCTGTAATCATGAAGTGCTTTGAGCGGATTCTTCTCAGGCACATCAGAGGCCTCATCCCCTCGGACCTGGACAGCCTTCAGTTCGCCTACAGAGGGAACCGGTCTACAGAGGATGCTGTCTCCATCACCCTGCACACGGCCCTCACCCACCTGCAGCAGCCCAATACCTACGCCAGGATGCTGTTTGTAGACTTCAGCTCAGCTTTCAACACCGTCATCCCAGACAAGCTGGCGCTGAAGCTACACGCAGTGGGTCTGCCTGCGTCACTGTGCCACTGGATCAGAGACTTTCTCACCAACAGGCCTCAGATGGTGAGAATAGGGAACAAGATATCATCCCCTCTGGTCCTCAGCACGGGCACGCCACAGGGCTGTGTGCTCAGCCCGGTCCTCTTCACCCTGTTCACCCACGACTGTGCTGCCATCCATCCCACCAACACAGTCGTGAAGTTCGCAGACGACACCACAGTAGTGGGTCTCATCTCTGATAACAACGAGACCCACTACAGAGAAGAGATACACCAGCTCACACAGTGGTGTTCAGCCAACAACCTGGTGCTGAACACAGGGAAGACCAAGGAGGTCATCGTGGACTTCAGGAGGTCCAGGAAGACTGATCACGCCCCCCTCCTCATGGACGGAGAAGCGGTGGAGCGTGTGGACAACATCAAGTTCCTGGGCCTCCACCTCACCTCTGACCTCTCCTGGTCCCTGAACACCTGCCGCCTGGTGAAGAAGGCCCAACAGAGGCTCCTCTTCCTCAGGAAACTGAAACGGGCTGGACTCTCCTCTCGGCTGCTCGTGAACTTCTACAGGGCCACAATCGAGAGCATCCTCTGCCTCAGTCTGACCGTGTGGTATGGCAGCTGCACGGCACAGGAGAGGAAACAACTGGCACGGGTGGTTAAGACTGCACAGGGCATCGTGGGCCGCCCCCTCCCTGACTTGGACTCGATATATGCAGGCCGGGTCAGGAAGAGGGCAAGAGCCATCGCCACGGACCCCAGCCACCCGGGCCACAGACTGTTTGTACCGCTTCCATCAGGAAAACGGTACAGGAACATCCGCATCACCAGCAACAGACTGAGAGACAGCTTCTTTCCCAGAGCTGTCAAAGCCATCAGCCCCTGCACCGCAGGACAATAGACTGGGAGCCAATGCACACTGCACTTTGTATAGTTCTATTTATAGTTCTATTTATATTATTTTATTTTATTCTATTTTTTATTGCATGCCAGTTAGTTTATCTTGTTTGTTATTTTATTATCTTACACGGGGGTTGCACTGAAAATTTCATTGACATGTAAATGCTCAGTGACAATAAAGACTTCTTGAATCTTGAATCTTGAATAATAATCCTGGGGATAAGAGACTATCAAAGATTTTCATTATTATAGTATCACCTAAAGTAAGTTAAAAATAACAATCACTTTAAAAATAGCTAAGCCGTGTAGTAAAATAATAACTCACTTACCATCCAGGTCATCTCTGGGTGAGCCGGGGTCTGGTTCATAACATCTTATCTTCTTCGGTGGGTTTCGCGCTCTTTTGGGCATCTCTTTTTTAGTATTTCCTGCTGGGCCATCCATTCTGTTAATACATGAAAGTACAACACATTTTATTTAAAAAAGGTGGTTCAACTCCTTACTTTGTTTTATCATGTCAGTATGTCTCCTAATTTGGTACAGCTACTTGTCGATACCTTTGGATGCACAGATCATGCTAATTTAGCCATATCAGACCACTCAAGAACTGGAAAAACATGATTTAAAATCCACCAGACACACCACAATAAGACACAGAGACCTTAAAGGAAGATCACAGAAAACTCCAGGCTGTGATGTTTGATGTTTGGAGATTTCTGTAAGAAATGCATGTTACTGGGATAAGTTGTTGAGCTCTACTGTTCTGGACATTGCTCGGAAACTCCTGCTTAACATAACTTGGACAGATGCACCTTCTCAATGCCCTACATCTCAAATTTATAAATGTTAGTTGAATGGTCTTAATGGTCTCACTACAATGCAATAGCTACTATGGGAGATAAGCTCATCACATATGAATAACGTTACACTTTTGGCTCCCTGGAACAACAACCTAAGCTTTCCAGTCATGTATGATAATGTAACTGCAGGACAGTTTAGGGCCAGCTGTGTGTAGAAATAATCAAATACACATTTTTAGAATAGGAAAGAAACAAACATATTCCTACTAAATGAAAAACTTACATTTTTTTTTTCCCAAACTGTATGTTATTTACATAAAGTGGGCATTTAGGTGGGGGCATTTGCTTAGCATGGTGACTAGTTGCTGGAGCAGCAGTGAAGTCACCAGCGCCTTTCTGAACAGTTCACGTATCCCCAGCTAAAAGCACTGGGGGCTCTGAAAAGAGACGCACAGCTCTCTGCTCACTGTGGGAACTACTGAAAGACGCTGGCGCTTTGTGGACACACACACACGCGCCGGAACAAGTTCAGAGCTAACGTTACATGTGGTCCTGGCTTATAACTGTTAGCCTCGCTAGCTAGCTTCACTATTTGCCACATATGCCGACCAGTTCCTTCAGAAAGTATCAGAACCAACATAAGTACTCACCATCTAAATGTTACAAACTTTTACCCGTATAACGTTTGACAAACATGTAGCTTACCTTCTTTTTCATCCTGTAACGGTTTCTTCTTCCATTTGAATCAACCAATCACGATGCAGCATGTATGACTGATGGCGCTCTCTTCCAATTAGATGTTGGCGCTGTGGCTGCATCATCTACAGGGTTCGCAGTTCAGGGTTCACAGGTCACAGCTGTTTTGCGCCAAATATTTCAAATAAACAACTAAACTAAATGCAGCTCCTGTAAGCTGAGGTAAGTGGATAAAGACACACTTTCTAAAGAATGAATTCACTTTTTTGTTTGATAGCAGCCAAATGACAAAGATGAAGACATTTTCTCATCAGTTTAGTTTACGTTAGTTAGTTTTGTTGACATAGAATACATTTTCACACCTAGTTTTCATATTATAGTTCCTTGCGATAGGTCTCAAGGAACTATAATAACCTTGAGACCTATCCCAATTATAAAATGCTTAGAAAGATAAATTAGTGATTATTATATGCCAGTAACAGTTTTACTTCGTGCTTTTTAAAATGTGAAACCAGTGAACCTACAAGGTTATAAATGTTACAACTGCGATTGTTTTCATTATGATTATCATCTTTATCTTAATCAATTTATCTTAAATAGGAAAGGTTGCACATGTGTATAATAATTCAATTACTGTAACCCTTTTCAGTCAGAATAAATTGCATATCATATTTTGTGCACCACTGTATAACTCATGTGTATGAACTATTTGTGCCTTTTTTTTCTGTCATTTCCAGGTTCATTGTTCCTGCAGCTCCATTTCAGACACCAGTAAAGCATGAATATTGCTCTTCAATAGAAGTAACAGATAGGTTTGATGGTAGTGAGGTAAGTCTTTATTACACAACCTAGTAAAACACAACCTTCACACTCACTAGATCTCAACCCAATTGAACACCTACAACAAATTTGGGACCAATATATTAGACAGCACTCTCCACCACCATCATCAAAACACCAAATAAGAGAGTCCTCTAGATTATATATTAGATATATTTTAGAAGAAAGAACTTCAAACTTCATGCTATATATATGCTATATACATATACATATATATATATATATATAGATAGATAGATAGATATAGATATAGATATAGATATAGATATATATATATATATATATATATATATGTATATGTACATAAGAACATGTCTATGCATAACCTAATACAGTTCAACAACACCACAAGTTACAGTGTCCAGAATGACCATTCAAGTAAATCAACACATCTCTCGAACAGATTCATTATATTCCTCAGGAAGGGAGGACTTATCGCAGGATTTGTATTATACTACATTAGTTTTATTCAGGTATGCCTATTAAATTGACAAGCAAATGTTAAGTATGTTAACTGTATTATTATTCTCTGTTTTCAACAGGACACATAAGGACTGAAGAACAAAGGTAACAAATGTGCAAAAATGTAAAACAACTAACTCCATTTTGTCCAGTTTCCAAGATAGCAGCTAGTCTATTTATTCAGTGGCAATGTAAGAAACTGCATATTGTAAAGCTTTAAATTTTGATCGACTGCAGTTTTACTTCAAAGAAAAGTTAATGTTTCCAATAAAACATTGTTACTGATGTGAGACTTGCAAACCTCAATTGCTTTGCCAAGGTTTTGCTGGCAACTCAGGTGACTATAACACTTTAATAGTCTAGTAATTAGTAATGTGTTTAGCTGTAATATAATGAAAAATAAACATGTTGAGACAACTAAGCCATAAATGCACCTATACTGCTTTTCAACAATTGGTGTAAATGACTGATTGCTACAAGATAACAAATTTGCTAAATATATTACAACCTTTTTTTTCCCCTAGAATCAACAAACTGGAGGCCAGATGACTCCCGCATCGAGCAAGTGACTAGTGCCACTAATCTGGAAGCTGATGGCTTTGCTGATCTGGAAGACTCTTCGATCACAAATTTGTGTGACCTCCATAATGCCAGCCATACATCCCAGTGGTATGGGCACACAAGTGAAATGCATCACACTGGACTGAATGTTGAATCAGAGCCTGAACAGCCTTTTCACATGGATACATTTGTTTATCACCTACCTGAATTTTTTGAAGAAGGGACTTTAGATGATAACATGTTATTCGATGATGACTTGGCAATTAAACTTTGATACAGCTGAAATGTTGTATTTTCCTGGTCTTAAAAACTACATTATTTGATGGTGATTTAATTTTATGAACTTGAAAGACTGTTATAACTTACTCATATTTAACTATTTGTGCAATTTTCCATGTGCATATGTTATTTAAGTGCAAGTCATCCCCAAAATATTGTTAGATTATTGAGATGTCCAGTGAAAAATATTGTTATACTTGGTTTTGTCAGTTATGTAAACCAAAATTCCACAATATAAATGTCAAAAGTGTAGCAGTCTGTTTTCTGTTCTTATTTTCATAACTGCATATTCACAAATGTGTCTGCTATTGGAGGCAATGATAGTGGTGGTGGTATTTTTAAGTGATATCTGGGTAAATAAATGAACAGGGCCGTATTTTGACATTGCATTTTGTTGCAATTGTAACTAAGTTACCAATAAATTGCTGTTTTTATTTTACAATGTGTTTTATGTGGTGCATGGGAAAAAAATGAATTATGTGCAGTGGAATACTTAAAATTATTCATAGAAAATATTATCATACATTTTCAATCAATTCATTCTGCGTACAATAATACATAATTAAAAAAAATATTGTGTGGATTACAATAAAGTAAACAAGATATCAGATTTAAAAACAACCAAAACATTTATCTAAGACTGAGAATTCAATGAGTGCTTGCGGAGAAACTCTTCATTTGCTCTGTCTGAGCTTAGTATGAGATACATGAACTGAAGCTGAGATGAGAGTAGATTGAGTTCATAGAGAGAGCTCTCTGATTTCTCTGTCTGAGATGACAAAAAGACACAAAAGTTGAGAAACTCAGAGAATTATATTAGAGCTTGATGAGATCTCTTCTGAAACTTAAAAGGAGACTAATTTGAGATTAAGTGCATCTTATTGCTCAGGAGAAAGAAGTGAGAGACAGGAGAAATAAACCTTAGTCTCAGTTTAGTGTCACACAGATCTCATAGTTGTCTAGGAGAAATAAATGAAACATTTTTGAGATCTCTTTTTGAATTTTCGTTTCCTCTGGGTTTCTTTTGTGGTTGTGCATGCACTCAACTCAAAGTGTATCTTCTCAGATCTCAGTTTGAACTAAATCAAATCAACTGTTCTGGAACCAGATACTCAGAGTTTCCCATCTCAAAGTAAGTCAACTCAGAGTTCAGGATTAGACTCAGAGTTTGTTGAACCTCCTACCTGGAATACCCCTCTGGTGTGTCTTCATGTTTTGTTTTGTTTTGGGTTGTTTTTTATCCATTTTCCCATCACCTCTCTGCTCCTTTCATTTTTTGTTCTCTTTGTACTGGCATTCTGACTTCAGCTCATCAGGCTGCAGTTCACCTTGAATGTTTACATCAGTGGCACTTGTGAATTTTGCACATCACACACCTGACCCATGTCAGATGGACCCCACCATGGAGTATCAGATGACATGCTGAAATATGTTTTAATAATAAAAATACAATTATTTATCATGTAAATACCTATTACTTGTATTGTCAATGATTTAAGTCAGTAAGTAAAGGGTTTTACTTGATCCAATTTAAAGGTCAACCATTGACCTTTTCACGGGCCCCGCCTTGGTCATGGACCGGAGTCATCTGTACCCTGTTTTGAAAATACACTTCCGTTTTCACAGGAAATTTACCATTTACATACAGTTTCTTTCAAAATAAAGGCACTACAATGCAGTTTGGCCTTTTTCCCCCTCCAACAACTAATGCACATGGTTAGGCTATGTTATGTTTGAACACCGCTCTCCCGGATGAAAGTTGGTGATTGTTGGGCCCATCCACCACCCCTCCCAACAGCCTAACTCGGACTTTCACAACCTTAAGTTTCGTCCTGGTCCCAACGCTTTAAAGGACGGCTTTTATTGTCAGTGTCTGATCCTGCAATCGCTGCCCAAGCACCGGATTTCAACGACTTCGGAGTGAGACCCTTGTTGCTGAATGTCATCTTATTTGTCAACAGGCTGATGGTCGTCAACAAGGAGAACATCTGCTGATACTGATGCTCGGCCACTAAATTAGGTTAACTCCAGAGAAAATAGTAGGAAATGGCGTCACAATAACAATTATTCTTTTTATTAAAAATAAAAATTTACATTACATTACATTACATTATTTATTTACAATTTACTAAATATTATTGTTATTATTATTTATTTATTCATTATTATTATTATTATTATTATTATTCAAACTGAGAAATTCTGTTTTACATCATTATTTGTTGTGACATCATTAGTTACAGTTTTTATTCTGTGTGTGTGTGTGTGTGTGTGTGTGAACTACTGTTAAATATTTATGTTCTGTGAGCTGAAAGCTTTTGGTTGTCATGTTATTTTTATAAGACACAGATACATGAACACACGCACATTCAGACAAGCTGTCATTGGACAGAGACAGCAGGATGGGTCGATGACATCACTCTGACATCAGCACTGCAGTCTGTTGTTGATGATGTCACTGTCCTCTGTGTGTGTTGATTATAAACAGGAAGTATTTTTAGTTCTGTTGCTATGAGAGCTTCTCCTCCTCTTCCTCCTCCTCCTCTTCTTTCTCCTCCTCTACCTCCTCCTGCTTCTCTCCTTCCCCCTGCTTCTCCTCTTGCTTCTCTTCCTCCTGCTTCTCCTCCTCTACTTCCTTCTGCTTCTCCTCCTCTTCCTCCTGCTTTTCCTGCTTCTCCTCCTCTTCATCCTGCTTCTCCTGCTTCTCCTCCTCTTCATCCTGCTTCTCCTCCCCTTCCTCCTGATTCTCCTCCTCTTCCTCCTGCATTTCCTACTTCTTTACTTCCTCTCAATTCTCCTCCTCTTCCTCTTACTTCTTCTCCTCTTCTCCCTCCTGCCTCTCCTCCTCTTCCTCCCCTTCCTCCTGCTTCTCCTCCTCTAATTGCTCCTACTACTCCTCCTCTTCCTCCTGCTTCTCCTCCTTTACTTCCTCCTGATTCTCCTCCTCTTCCTCCTACTTCTCCTCCTCTACTTCCTCCTGATTCTCCACCTGTTCCTCCTGCTTCTCCTCCTCTTCATCCTCCTTCTGCACCTCCTCCTGCTTTTCCCCCTGCTTCTCTTCTTCTTCTTCCTCCTGCTTCTTCTCCTCTACTTCCTCCTGCTTCTCCTGCCTCTCCTCCTCTTCCTTCCCTTCCTCCTGCTTCTCTTCCTCTTCCTTCATATGCTGAACTTAAGCAACAGATCCCGATAGGAACAGCTTTATCAGTGATTGTGACCTCCCCCTCTAGCCCGTTTTTATTCTGAAGTCGTTGAATACCGCCACTTTGTCAATGATGTCAGCATCAGACACCTAATGCCAAAAGCCACCTTTCATAGCAGTATGTAATGCGTAAGAAATGTATAAGAAATTATGATAATTCAGTCAATAAATGGTAGATACAACCCATCATCCCACTGTTGTCAGTTTTGACCAACCATAAAACATTGTTTCAGCTACTGTTCCATGAAAATTAAAAAAAATAATAATAATGACTGATTATTTCAAAGGGTTATCAGTGACAGATGATTTGGATAGTTTTGTCTGGGAATAATTTGGGGTTAAACAGGTTAAGTGTAGTACTTAAGTAAATGTACTTAGTTACATTCCACTACTGTTTGTGAATGAATTTAATGATAAAGAGGAAGAGACGGAAGGAGAGGGAAGTAAGACAGGGGACAAAGGAAAGGAGACATGAAGAGGAAAAGAAGGATAAATAAGAGGATGAAAGGAGAGGAAGGAAGGAAATGAGGAAAGATGGAGGAGAGGTTGAGAGGAATAAATGAGGTCGAGGTTTTGAACAGACGCTGCAGGGCTCTGAGTCACAATGAACACACACACACCCACCATCCCCCAATACACACACACACACACACACACCTCTATAATCCCTCCTTTTTTAAACTAGAACAAACTGTAACACTGACCTGGTACACACCGGACCACTGAATGTGCGTGTGTGTGTGTTAATAAAACATGTAATACACCCCCATCACACACACACACACACACACACACATACAGAAACAGAAGCATCAGACATGAGAGCGAGCATGATGATGACACACACACTCAGAGATAGAGAATCAGTGTAAATAATTTATTGGACTTTGATGTGAACACGAATCAGACTCCACTGGTTTTATCACAGTAAATAACCCAGTTAACACACACACACACACACACACACACACACACACACACACACGCACGCACAGAAAAATGTAATTTGTTGTTTACTAGATGTCAGATTTGAATGTTTCCTTGCTGGACTTCTGCAGGCAGGATAAACCAGATTAACTCTTCAGGCGCCACTGTCCCGCCACTGTGTGTGTGTGTGTGTGTGTGTGTGTGTGTGTGTGTGTGTGTGTGTAAGCACAAATTTATTTGGTAAAATGCATCATTTAAATATAAACTGAAACAGAGATTGCCTTAAACAGACATTTGCATATACTGGATGGACTGGGTACCTGTGAAACACATAATGCTTCTCACATCAGATTCTCCACTAGTGGACACCAAGCATGTCCAAACTCTGGCCCTGGGGCCACTCAATATATCGCCTTGCTTACAGTATTGCAATATATTGGATCGTAACCCCTTCCTAGTGATACGTATCATATCTCCAGGTTCTTGCCAACAGACCTTTTTACAGTTAGAAAACAGTATGACACTTTTTGGTGGGTGGCACTTAGCTGGAGGCAAAACAGTTATCCACAGACATTAGCTGGCACTAGCTAGCAATTCCTGTTGGCTTGTGTTAGACAATAGAGGAAGATGATGTGAGTGGTGCATTCAGAAATACTCATTTTGAGTGACGGAGCACACTCTGGCACAAACTGGATCATTTGTAAATTTGGAGCCCTGTTTGACCTTACTGTTCGGTTATCCAGAGCACTGCACTCTCAGAGTGGCAGAGCACACTGTGGGCACTATGTCTGTGGAGACGGAGCAGCAGAGTGAATGTGTGATTAACTTAACCCTTGTTAATTCATTTAGAAATATAACACTCCGTTTCTTCGATCAACAGGGCTCTCATATTAGTGTAGAGCATCAGATTGAATTTATGAACACACCATGTCAGGTCACACACTCTCTGGGACCGCAAGTGTTACTTGAATAAGTAAACAATGACCAATGGGACCAGACTATGCCAATCTTACAGAGGACGACACTTGAATGGTTTCCTCCAATTTGATTTACAATCGAAGCTAGCGTCAGCTAACGTGCTAAAATGTTAGCATTACAGGGAAATCCAATATTCCTCTCAATACCTCCCCAATTTCTGATGAGGTGGACATGATAACCCTTAATACATGATCCCTACAACAGGAAATACCTTTTCCCTAACCTGATATGAAGTGTGCCCTGCACATGCGAGCATTTTTGATGATCGCCTCCATCCAGTCCTTTCGTCTTCATAATTTCGTCATTACATTTAACCACAGTTGTCTTTGTTTTTGTTTTTGACTGGCAGTGGAGCCTGATTTAGAGCCATGACTCCTTCTATTCTGGCTCCCAATAACACAACAAGACCACATTTAAAACTCCTGTGTAGCCTACAGCCCTGTGGTGGAGAGGCAGGTTTTGCCTCCAGCTGACAAACTGATGATATTGGGATGTCTGTCCTAAAAGGGTCTATACGCAGCCCAACAGCAAAGATGTGTACTGTTGTTTTCAGGAGCGGTGGAAAGTTGAATTCTTTTTCACTGAAATATGAAACAGTTGAGTTTGTCTCAGGATTTTTAAAAACCCATGCGATGAGAGAAACAATTGGCCGCCAGGTATTTCAACATTATCTAATCTGGCCCTGGTTCAAAAATGTCTGGATGTCCCTGGAGTATGCAGTGTACTACATGTAAGTGTTAATAGTGTAGTGTGTGTATGTTGACAGGTTAGTCTTGTCTCAAATCAAAGACAGCTTTTAAGCACTTACAGGAAATGGCGACAGATCTGACAGCTTTTCTTCTTTTGCTTGGCCAGTTACAACCGGGCAGAGCATCATCACCAACATTTGATGAAACAGCTGTCACTTGCCAAAATATATACTTGCTATATCAGCTTGTTTGCTCATGTGACTTCTTCTGGATTTATTTATTTGTTGTACTAAAAATGAACATGCTGGCTCCTGATGGGGTTAGGCTAACAGTTTCCCTCTGCTTACAGTCTTTGTCGTAAGCTACGTTAACCATCCTGGATCCACAGAGAACAGGGGGGTTTATAAATAATTATCAGACTGCTCCTTTAAGGTTGATTTAATGTTCAGTGTCTGATGTGGCGACACGCAAACACAGCAGCAGATTAGTCATTAAGAAATGCTCACACATGCATAAACAATCACACACACACACACACACACACACACACACACACACACACACACACACACACACGTCAACACTGTGTGTGTGTGTGTGTGTGTGTGTGTTGTAGAGGTGGAGTTGTGTAATGGAGCGATGCTGTTTGTGCTGCCCTACATCTGCTGCGTTATAGCTCACTGACCTCTGTGTGTGTATGTGTGTGTGTGCGTGTGTGTGTGTGTGTGTTTGTGTCCTCTCACCAACTGATGAAGCTCACTCTGGGCTGTCAGCCAATAGCGCAGCTGGATGCCTGGATCATGTGATGAGAATCAGGACGTGTGATTCCTGCACTTGTGTCCAAATTTCCAGATTTTAAACTCATCCTGAGTCAGTAAGACTTTAATACGTTTAAATAAAAAAAGCCTTCATCATATTTTGTAATATGACGTGTAGTAAGCCACTGACAAGATACTAAAGGCAGCCTTTGTCTACAGATATAATATAAAGGAACCTGTCCTGTCACCAGACCGAATGATGCTTTCTGTTCAGTGACAACAATTTCACAGTTTCTACAATACCTACTTCATCTCAGCCATTAATCGACTAGTCGCCCTCATGTGTACGATATTAATTTTTCAATTATTACATGATATATTTTGGGCGGGGCAACACAGTGGTTTGAGTTAAAGGTCTGAGAAAGAATAGTATCTGTAACACTGTTTACACTGTGCTACATTACAGAGAAATACAAAACCGAACCAATGAACCTTCATTAATATAGGCCTATATTTTATCTACAAGTGCACGTCACACACTGAGCGAGTCGCCTGTTAATGACGCTGTCGGCAAAACAGTAATGATTGTGCTAAGTGGCTAATGGGCATGTAGCTACTTCCATGTTTCAGGTGACACATCATGTTTGTAGTCGACGAATGAAGATGAGTTTACATATCACCTTGGGTTCGTCCTTCACCTTCTCAAAATGATCCCACACTTTGGATTTCCTGCCCAACATGTTCTTAACTAGCCTGTGTAATAACCGCAGGTACCAGCCCTGTAAATGAGGGGCTGTACACATGCTGCGTCTTTAACCACCTGGAAAACATGACATCAGGCACTGGGTGCTGCTCCTGTGCCTTGTCTGTGCCAGCTTTCAAGAGTGGCAAGTTGTGTCTGAGGTTGCTAAGGAACCCTAACAAGCACCATATAGCCTTTTTACCTGAAATCCTGAGAGCAGAGCTGATCTTCTTCCAGACGCTGTTTATAAGTGTTTAGGCCTATCGACTGTGGGACAGATGTAAAGCTCTGGGCAGCCCTGCACTAAAATGATCAGCTTTTCTGTATTTATCAGACTGAATATTTATGGAAGAAGGGAAAGATATATGTCAGCTGTGATTGGTTTGTAACGTGTCTCCTGTCTGGCTGTTGAGCGTGGCCTCTTTCTGTGTCTGTCCTACAAATTAAATTCCCACATGTTCCAGTCATATAGGTTTGGATTAATTTTGACAAGGCGCAGCTTCTAAAGTTTCATGCGTATTGGTTTGTTTCTGCAACTAAGCGGCCAATGAAATCTTGCTGACTAATGACCTTTCTGGTCAACTAACGTTTGGTCGACTATTAGAGGGCAGCCTTCCTTCAGCAGAAGTTGAGGATGGTCAAGGTTTGTTTGGTTAGACAGAATCAGGACATCCTTTACAAACCTGCCATTTTTAAATAGCCAAGCTATTGTCAACAGCAACCACAATTTTTTAAAATTCATTTGCCCCAGATTTTTTTTTATAAAAGTCCACCCGTGAAACTATGCTGTGCAGTGCATACACTATTCATCGTTAATTTGTGCAGACTTTCTTCTGTTTGGTTGCAGATGAAAGGGTCAAGTGAGAGCTGCAGTTAAAACAAGGTAAAAGCTACCGTGGCTAATGCACTCTGCACTTGGTTTTTAGGCCTGTATCAACATGGAAAAACAACCCACACTCACACTGAAGTCATTGAAATACGACGCTTAGGCAGTGACATACAGCATCAGACACTCATAATAAAAGCCGTCCTTAGATGTCGGCATGATCCAACAAACACCGACTTTCATTCTGGAGAGCGGTGCTCGCATCCCGTAAGATTATAAAGCCAAACCCTGTTATTTTTTTCCTAAACTTAACCACATGCTTTTATTGTTGGAGGGAAAAAAACATCAGTTTGAGATGTAGTGCATTTATTTTGAAAGAGACTGTATGCAAGCTGTACATTTCCTGTGAAAATAGGAGTATATTTTGAAAGAAGACAATGCATGTAACAGGCTGAAGTTAACACAGTGGTCCAGAACATCAACAACCAATGCAGGGTACCTTTGCATGGTATTAGTCCGCCTTTGCATCTGGCCATCTGACGGGCTTGAGATGCTCTGCTGTTGAGGACATTTGGTTCTGTGTTGGGAACCTCTTGCAACTGCATGCCTTTGCTGACGTTGACCCCAGCAGGATTTGATCCTAGACCTCCTGTGTGGAAGACAAGTGCTCTAACCACTACACTAGGGAGGCCCTACCTTTCATCCTTCACATTGTATGTGGATGTGTAAAGTCCACGACTAAACATCAATATGTGATGAAGTCTGAGTGAAAATGTGTTGGGAAAAATAGCTTTTGGATACACCTCACCATTTTTGTCAATCCATTCTCACCATTTACTCATCAAATACAAATGATTGGTCAGTGGCCCTCAGCTTCAGAAACTGACACGACAAGGTACCCTTAGTGACGGTATGAGAAGAATATTTTTGAATTTTATGACACTCCTAGAAGCTGCCATAGTACTAAGATTAAGACAGCCTGCATCAGGTGGGTGGGAGAGCGGAGGGTGAGTTGGATGGGTCAATCAAACTCCACCCTGGAGTCAGCTGTTTGTGTCCTGTCTCAAACCAAAAGTTATGTGACTTATTTTAACAACAGTGTAGCATAGTATGCTAGTGACATGTTACATGAGGTTTGTGATGTATTTCATGTGACATTACCTTACGTCGGTTACAAAAGCCTTGTTTCCACCAAGCAGTACAGTACAGTTCAGTTCAGTATGCATTTTTGATCCCTCCTCTGTTGGGGTACCTAGCACATAGATCCCGTTCTAAAAGGTGGAGCTGGTTGATTTACTGGTTCATCTACATCCCAACCCTCACCTATGCTCTGGGGAGTGACCAAAAGAATGAGATTGCGCATACAAGTGGCGAAAATGATTTTCTCCATGGGGTGTCTGGGCTCAGCCTCAGAGATGGGGTAAAAAGCTCAGACACTTGGAGGGAGCTCGGAGTAGAGCCTCTGACCCTTTGCGCTGAAAGGGGTCAGTTAAGGTGGTTTGGGCATCTGATCAGGATCCTCCTGGGCGCTTCCCGCTAGAGGTGTTTCAGGCACGTCTCACTGATAGGAGGCCCCGGGGCAGACCCAGGAAAAGAATCAAGAATCAAGAATCAAATTTACTGTCAACAACCTGCCCACATTTAAGAGTACTGTTTGCGACGGAAATGCTAAACAGACCGAGGGTCTAGGTACCATGTCTGAAGGGTTACTGTTGGTTCCAAAGGTACTATATTGAAAGTGTTTGTTGGAAACGAGGCTAAACATACTTACTGTAAGTATTTATTTATGTTGTCTAAACCCAAGAAAGTAAACCTGAGTTGGAACTTTATTTTGAAAAGAGACTGTCTGCATTTGATAAGCAGACACTGTACATTTCCTGCAAAAACAAAAGTTTATTTTGAAAAGACCCAATGCACTTAACAAGCGTAAACCCATAGATATACATAGAAAGGCTAGATAGCTTACCTACGCCGTGAGCCAATGGGGACTGACGACGTCACACGGCGGCCATCTTACCTCGGGGCTGCTGGCCCACTGATAACATTAATGTCTATGGTGCATGTACTGTTTCAATGACCATCCTGCTCAAATTTCAACTGATTTTCAAACGGATTGGTTTGTTATAAACGCCAGAGATGTAGTTATGTTTCTGCATATTTACGGATAATTATAACCATGGAGTTTCATATTAAATTAAAAAAGTAGAGAGTAGAGCAATACCTGCCATAGCTGCACGCATACACACACAGTTAAAATTAAATTTTCAGTGTTTTTTTATTTTTTTAATTGCTTTAACATAAAAATAATTATACCACAAATGTAAAAAATTCCACGGCCTGTTGGAAATTATGTTTGTGTTATTTTAGGGTCACATAACAACTCGTGTATAGTTTTAAAGGTCAAGGGGATGGTTCGTTCATCTTACCCGTTCTGCTACATATATTTTAATATAAAAATTAAAATAAACACACTCAGTAACATGACATGAATATTCTTTTATTAACCAGATGTGCACAATTACAAAACAATTCAACATTCACTCCAAACCAACAGTCACTCAACCTTAAAAACATGAGAAGATACCGAGATATGAATTATTGACAACATTTTACACCCTTCTTACCTTTAACATTAATGGTAAAGACAAAAATACAGAGCTAAATTATGATATTGTTGGGGTAATTCATGTAGCCTATGCTTGAATGCCATTATGTAAACTTAAATAAGTCAATAACAGTAACATGTTAAAAAAATGTGAAAAAGAAATATTCAATGATTATTATGTAAACAAATGGTAGAAGCATTTCTAAAATGTCAGGGTGAAAATAACTTGTATTGTACAAGTACAAATTTAACTATGTTAGTAACAATTATCCTAAATATGTCCCTCAAGTCATTTCTTATGAGTGGAATCACGGGGTCTTGTGTGGACAGAACGTTCATTTGCGCATCCATGTGCCGCACTAAAGTCTGGCATCTTGAACTGTGTTGAGTATTTCTGTAAACACAAAGCCAGGCATTTACTGTATCACAATGAATCTAAATTAAGGATATATTTTACTAATGAAACAGCTTGGAAATCATATTATGTATGTTAAAACAAAGGAGTAATTCTGCCTTTCCCACCTGTAAAGAATTATGTCTAGGCTACTTTGTAATAGTCCCAGTTGCCCACTATGTCACATTCACAACCTCTTGTTTCTTTGCTAGCTAATAAACACAACTGCATCCACACAAATCATCATTTAGACAAAATATGTGGTTGTCACAAAATTATTATTGGTCTCACGGAAACCTATATAATAATTGAAACTCCCAGATTGCAGCCTTGCAAATGGCTGTGACAGACACACAACTATGCAGCAAAATGAAATCGATTTTCGAAAAGAAAAGCTGCACTTTCAGCATGTCCGCGCGGCCTGAATCATAGCCACATTAATAAGGTTTTTAATAAACCAAACCGTTTGTAAATCCGTCAAGATTTCAGCGAGTTAAGTGTATTTTTGTTTGTGTTAGTCGCTCACCTTCCGTCCACCACTGTAGAGTGCGCGAGGAAAGTCCCCCTAGGTAAGATGGCCGCTCGGTGACGTCGCCGGCGAAAGTCCCATCAGCCATCTAGCCTTTCTATGTATATCTATGCGTAAACCGACATGCCATCCTAGAGTATGCAAAAGTGACACAAGAGGGGTGTCAAGAGCATCAGTTTGATGTGACGGGCCACTAACCAGGGGCCTCATTTATAAAACTGTGCGCAGAAAAGGTGACTTAAGGTGATGTATGAACAAAGCACAGAAAGTGCTTTTGCACAAAAACATCCTGATTCCTGATTTTATATCCAAAAGGTCAAAGGTCAACTTCTTTGTGACATCATAATGATCTGCATAAAACACTTTTCTGTCCATTGTTCAGCATCAGGAACAAAAGGGGAAATATTTGGTCAGATACTGATTTGGTGACTCTAATCTTGAAACTGTGCTGATTGTAAAGATCTTCTTTGTGCAAAGCGTCCATGTTTTCACAGACAGATACTTCATTTTTAGTCACAACTACACAGAGTACGATTTAACTTCCCGTATGTCACTGTGGTTCAACTAAACATTAATTATTTACATCCACAAGATATAAATTCTCTCATCTGTTTACATCTGTGAGACAAAACTTTTTCTTCAACGTTTAAATTTCATAATTTGTTTGGGTGCATAACGTCAATATGATCTTGTAACGTGTTATAGTCATTCATTTTCTGTGACCGCTTATCCTGTTGGGGGTGCTGATGACACTGAGTGACAGGCGGGGTACACTCTGGACAGGTCGCCAGACTATCACAGGGCTGACACTCAGAGACAGACAACCATTCACACTCACATTCACACCTACGGACAAAACCCATGCTGACATGAGAAGAACATGCAAACTCCACACAGAAGGGCTCCTTCTCTCCGGGATTTGAACCCGGAACTCTCTTGCTGTGAGGCGACAATGCTAACCATTGCATGTTTGCACTCATGTTTGTGAGACATAAATTTATTTGTTTATCTCCTTCTTTTGGTGTATATCAAGACATTAACACATCTCTGTAATAACTCATCTGGTCACATTTTTCGTTTCCATGACGTATTTTTATTCAAACAAGACAAAATTCAGCCAATAAGGTGAGTTGAGTCCACCTGTTCCCAGGTCTTTTTCTTTTATTTTCTTTTTTTTTAATCAGCTTCAAACGAGACAGAAAAATTAATTTGGGAATCAAAACCTCAATCTTAAAGAGGTGAAATAATCTTACTCCATTGGCCTGTTTCTTTAGCTTATTTTATTTTGCATGTGAAGACGCAGTCTAGATGCTAAAAACAGAAAATGGCTTCATTTACCCACAATGCAGTGCCATAAACAGTAATTCAAACAGCATTCAAAAAACACCAACATATAAATCTTTAGTTAAATAAAATGAGCAAGAAGGAAAACAGAACATTTGAAATAACTTGTTTTTTAAATTTTAACAGAGTGGATTCTGGAATTCATCGTTAACATGTATAAACTTTAAAATAAATGAAATTAGGGCAGCATAGCTCACAAAAATCAAGACAATCTTTCAGTTTGTGATATTAAAGCACCAACATATATATATATATATATGTATATATACATATATATATATATATATATATGTGTGTGTACATATATACATATAATGTCTGGATATCAGGGCATCGCACATTGGCATTCTGATGGCAGCAAAATCCACTATGGCCGCCACCAGGACATTGTTTCAGCCATGAGATTTCTAATGACACATATTTTTTATTTCAGTTTGTCTGTTGATTATTTCTGTGACAAAATGTGTGTGTAAATTAAATTTTTTGGAATAGCAACTGTATTGGTATGCAAATTAGTGATTGTAAATAAAATATAATAGGATTATTAAATCTGAGTTTTCCAATGTGTTTCTAATACTTAAAAATATTAAATAGACAGCAAGTTTGCCAAAGAGTTAAAAAAAATAATTCCAATGTGTTTGTCATGATCAAAAACCGTTACAACAGACAAGAAGTTTGCATTTGTAGCTCATCTTGTTCAAAAGTTCTACACACACACGGTTTATACACAAAAAATCCAATATGGCCACCACCGTTTTGGCTATGACTTTTGAACCAGATGAGCTACCAATGCAAGTTTGGTGTTTATTTTATGTTTTATTTTTGTGATTTGATGCATCTGGACCCCTAAATTGCATATTTCCAAGATGGCTCCTTAGTCTTTTGGCAATCTTGGTGTCTATTCATATTTCTAAGCATTAGGAACACATTGGAATACTCAGATTCATTATTTATATTCAAATCCTATTATATTTTATTTATGATCTCTAATTTGCATATTACCAATATGGTTGCTATCCCAAAAAATTGAATTTACACACACATTTTCACCCATATTAAACTGTAGAGATGAGCTGTACTTAACAGACAAGTTAAAATAATATTAAAAAAAAATAAAATAAAATGTTTCATTACAAAACTTATGGCTGAAATGGTTTTCTGTTGGCAGCCATATTGGATTTTGATGCCATGGTCATCAGAATGCCAGTCTGCAATGCCCCATATCCACAACTTCTACATATTCTAAGCTATATATATGTGACAAATTTGGTGGTTTTATCACAAACTGAACTATAGATACATCTGTTCAACATCATTTCATCAACATCACTTACAATACAATGAATCCTCAATAAGTAAGCGCTCACAGTGTCAGTGCCTCCTTGTACAAACTGTGCTCATCTGAATATTCATGAAAAATGTGCAAAAACACTTAAACTGGAGAAAAGTTAAAACATTGTGACCAGCAGAAACTCAGAGATAAAAATTAATGTGAGCATTTAAGGTAACACTTCCAACAACCAACACAAAAAGTGACTATTAAATAGAAAATATCAGTTTAATGATATTTTTTCCACTGCTCCTTGATCAGTATGAAAACAGTCTAAACACTGGCAGCTCTTTTTGTCATCCATATTTCTAAAAAGTGTATGTTTTATTAGAGAAATACATGTATCGTTGTGCAGGACTGTACCTAACAATCATTTCTAATTTTGTTTAAAATATTAGTTATTTGCGAGTCTATAAAATGTTAGCTTAAACCATCAAATATTTCGTTTTTTTTGTTTCATACACTGGATTTATCAGTACACAGTTTCTAGAATTGTACTGATGGTTTTAGTACAGTTTGTATATTATAAATATTTATGACAGTATGTATTTGTATATTGATTTACCTTCAGTCTTACTGTGTGTTAACTAAAGTTACATCAATAAATTAGCAGATATAAGTTTACAGCAGATACAATGATACTGTTGTAAATATGGGTCGATAGTCAAAGGAGAGAAAAGTCAGTATAGAAATTCTGAAATGTGTTTGAGGTAATTTAGAGCTTGTCCAACGGAAAGCTCTGAAAACTTGATTTTTACTGTGTCGCAAACACTGCTGGCCATGATTCTTCGAAAACAAACCAATGTGATTCTTATTTGTCCATAATATGTAAATTTCATCATTAGCTCATGGGTACGACATCGAATTTGTTTCTTTGTGCAGCGCATATGTTGTATGTATGTAAGTTTTGTCATGTATGTCAGTGTCATATTTCACTGGTTAAATTAGCATCACATAAATTTAATCATTTAAGTCAATAACACTTAAGTTTTGTCATGTATGTCAGCGACATGTAAATTTAGTCATTTAAACAAGATTTATGAAAATTTTGTCATTTGAGTTCCTTGCACGTACATTTGTTAATTCATTCCATAACATGTACATTTCGTGCTGTATGTTAGCAACACGTAAATTTTGTCATTTAAGTCTGTGACACATAAATTCTATCATTTAAGCCTGTAACACGTAAATTTTGTTATTTAAGTCAGTAGCATGTAATCTTTGTCATATATGTCTGCAACATGTAAATTTCGTCATTTAAGTCTGTAACACGTAAATTCCGTCATTTAAGTCTGTAACACGTAAATTTCGTTATTTAAGTCTGTAACACGTAAATTTCGTTATTTAAATCAGAAGCATGTAATCTTTGTCATATATGTCTGCAACATGTAAATTCCGTCATTTAAGTCTGTAACACGTACGTTTTGTTATTCTAATCAGTAACGTAATCTTTGTCATATATGTCTGCAACATGTAAATTCCATCATTTAAGTCTGTAACAGGTTAATGTCATTACTTAACCCTGTAACACATACATTTTCTCATTTAAATCAGTAACATAGACTTCATGGTGTATGTTAGTGACACATAAATTTAGTCATATATGACTAACACGTAAATATGTCCACAACGTGCAAGTTTAATCAACTCAGTCAGTAAAGTGATTTTGTCAATTAAGTCTATAACATAACATCACAATTTATATTGAGGACACGTAAATTTGGTCATTTAAATCTGTGCCACACGAATTTTGTCATTATGTCTACAACATGTAAATAGCGTCATTTAAGTCTGTAACACGTAAATTTCTTTATTTGTTCATGTCAGATTTATATTAAGGACTCCCACACACTGTTTAACTTGCAATGTTTAATTTATTTGCGATGTTTCCGTACTAGAGCTTCATCTGGAAAACAGTTTTTTGTTCATGAGAAGCCATCTTAAATACGGAGTGGTTGTTTCTCCACAACCAGTCCCGTTCCCACATGCAAACACAGAGGGACAAAATCATCACTAGGTTATTCAAACACAGAACAGAGACAGCAAAAAACAAAGCTGTCTGTGTAACATCAGCCTAAAGTAACCCCCACATGTCTAAAGGGGAATACATAATATAGTGAATCAATTACAAATAAATAATTTTTTCTAGATATTTCTACAGCAAATATAACAGATTCCCTTTGTAAGTAGGCTGAGAGGGGTATGTTTTTTTGCTGTCTCTGTGTTTCTGTTGAGTGTTTGAATAACTCAATGATGATTTTGTCCCTCTGTGTTTGCATGTGGGAATGGGACTGGTTGTGGAAAAATGACCACTCCCTATTTAAGATGGCTTCTCATGAACGAAAAACTGTTTGCCTGAAGGTCTAGTACCGAAGCATCGCAGTTGATGTAGCAATTTTTTTTTTTTTAATCTTTTATTTATCTCTCTCTTTTTTTTTCTTCTCTTTAATCTTATTCTATTTAATGTCCTTTGATTTTGTCTTGTGCTGCTCTGATACTTGAATTCCCCCCCTGGGGGATCAATAAAGTATATCTTATCTTAAATAAATTAATACATTGCAAGTTAGACAGTGTGCGGAGTCCTTTTGCAACGTATTGATTTGGTCTTCTTTCTCCAACGCACCTGTCTTGTTTAATAGATGTGCAGAGTGTTTCCTTTGTTCTAGATTTATATTAAGAAGAAACTGTGAAGAAAAAAATCAATTTCATTAGATTTTTTAGGTCGTCCTTTAAAAACAGTTAGGGGGTTTCTTTCAAAATTGTTTATGTCATGCTTTAATTTAATGAATCCCTATGGACTATTGATATTGCTATTGTCCTGAAACATCCAGTATCAGTTGGGTACTATTTGTGCTAATTAAGCTGATGCAGCACTCAAGCACAAATATCAGATGATAAAATAAGCTGGGTGCTGCTGAATTATCTGATCTGGAGATTCTGTCTTGTAAATGTTCCATTTTTAGATTTGTACTAACCTTGTATGTATTCTTCATTTAATCTTATATTAGTATCACCACACAGCAAATCAGGAGCCAAGTAGTATTTTGGCAAAGAAAAAAGGTACATATTGCACAGAGAGTGGGAGGAGCAGGAGTTTACATCAGTTTATATTTTGCCCCCAAGCAGGTTAATGAAGCCATGCTTTTTGTTCTGTTACATTAATGAGTACAGTGTCAGAGAAGACATATTCTTTGTTTCTCAATGACATTATTGCTTATTCTCTTTTTTCATGGTGTAGAAAATTAAACTCCCTGATTTTTTCTTGAAGCTTGTCAAAGGTCTGTGAGATTAAAAATATCAACGGTGAATAGTGAGCAAGAGGGATGTTTTGGGAAGGATAAAGTGGGCTACAACTAAATCAGAGATTGACAATTTAGATTATTTTAACAGAAATATCACACAAGACGACATAATATATATTAGTAAATAAATCAGGTAACAGATATTTAAATTCTTAGTAAGCAGTGCCAATATTGGAAGTCCATATTTGGTGAATCCCCCCAAACACCACTGTGCCCTTAGGAAACATGATGCTCTTCGGTGCCTTCATGTTTTTGTCATATTGAAAAAGTTTCCCATTGTATAAATGTTGACATCTTTGCTTGGAAAAAAATGTCTCATTAAATGACAAACTGTCTTTTTTCATCTTCACAAAACCCTGAATATCTCTTCCAAAAGACTCTTGGGGA
The DNA here is from genome assembly GCA_035609425.1 of Epinephelus awoara. Lineage (NCBI taxonomy): Eukaryota > Metazoa > Chordata > Actinopteri > Perciformes > Serranidae > Epinephelus > Epinephelus awoara. The sequence continues at coordinate 34,031,085 of CM069310.1, read as the reverse complement.
AGAACTTGTCTTTGAATTTGACAGAGAGGCTTTTCACTTCACTTTCAACAATAAAAGACAAAGAAGAAAAACGTGCAGCACCATTAGAGAAGGTGAAGGGGAGTGCCTCTCCATTAAAATTGTATTTGCTCAAATTAAATGTGACACATCTGTCACACAAAGAGAATTTATGGAATAAAAAGGGCAGCAGAAGTGAGAGGGCGTCTGACTGATGACAGTCTGTGCACTGTGGAGGATTAAAGTCATTAAACCTCCTGGGAAGAACTGTATCGCTGGTTTCAAAATTATCCACATTTGCTTAAGTGTTCACGTGCATCCCATCATCCCCAGATTAAAAGAGAAAAACATTTGAGGAACAGAATTAAAAATCCCCAAATTCTGCAAATCCTGTCTGCATGCTGAAAAATGCTGCTACTCCCACTGAGAAAATTCAATCCAATGAATATTTGTAAAAACAAAATCCTCATCAAGGTGTCTCGGACTCGTCATCCTCCTCAGGTGATGTTGGTGAGGTAGGCGTGTCATCCTCATCTGCTGCTACAGTCGCTGTGGGCAAACCAGCTGCTGCTGCTGTTGTCATCTTCTCATAGGTCCTCCTGCGCTGCCGCCGCAGTGTCTGGCTCTGCAGCTCCTTCACCTCCTGCAGGACCTCCTGCGCTTCCTTCCACGATGACACAGCCTCCTCCAGGAGGCGCTCTGCCTCCTCACGCCTTCTCTCAACCTCCAGGTCCTCTGACAGCAGGGAGGGAAGCGAGGAGGGTAGAGGTGGAGACAAGCGGTGTTTGTCTGGGGTTTTGGGCTGCGGGGACTCAAACGATCCACAAAGACTCGGGGAGTTCCTCTGACTTTGACAGGGTGACCCCTTGCTGTTCCCCAAATGAGGGGAGTCTGTTTCACTCCCTTGTGGTGAATCAGATCCTTTAACCTGAGAGGAACCAGATCCTGTGACACTTGGAGGTGATTCATGTGATTGCTGTACAGGAGAGTTGTGCTCCTTGTTGGGACAAGAAGAGGTGGACAGTCCCTTGAGTTTTGGTGAATGGACTGTGTCGGAGCTCTTTGTCCGAGGAGAGTTGGTGGCGTTCAGACAGGGTGAATCTTTCAGTCGGGGAGAGTCGTTTGTTTTAGCGGCAGGTGAATGGGATCCTCTGGAGCGAGGCGATTCAGTTCCTTTGGAGCGATTCCTCTTGGCTTTGGATCGAGGAGACTCTCTTCCTCTCAGACGAGGGGATTCTTTGCCCCGCAGTCGAGGAGAGTCGCTACTCCTGCTTCGCGGAGATCCAGATGACCTGCTACAGGGGACAACAAAAATCAGTTAAACGTTGATTCTACTTTATATAAATTTTAAGTTGTAACTGCACAAGCTGCAGTGTTCAAACCAAAAGGACTTGGCTTTACATTTGGCAATTAAAACTTGGCTGCAGGCATTTAAAACCTCGGTATGCTTCAATATATCCAACCATCTCGATATTCAGGGGGCTCGACCACATATTTGGTATTTTCCTAATCATTCCAAAAACCATGCCCACTTCTTGCAATGACTTGTAAATTGTGAGCATGACCAACACATTCTCACTCCGAACTTGTCACATATTGATGTTTGGTCATGGACTTTCCACGTCCACATACACCCAGGGTGTGTTGGTTGTTGATGTCCTTAGACACCGTGTTAAGTTCTGCCTATAACATGCATCTTTTTAACTCCAACAGTTAACGCATGTGGTTGGGTTAGGCACCAAAAACACATGGTTAGGTTTAGGCAACAAAAGCATGTGGTTGGGTTCAGGATATAAAAACACATCAGATTTAGGCAACAAAAACATGTCAGGTTTAGGCAACAATAACACATGATTAGGTTTAGGCAACAAAAACACATTTCGTTAGGATTAGGTAACAAAAGCATGTGTGTGGGTTTAGGAAACAAGAAAAGGGTTTGGCTTTAGAATCTTATGGGACACGAACACTGCTCTCTGGGGTGAAAGTTTGTGTTTGTTGGACCCATCCACCACCCTTACTGCCTGCCTGCCCCAGTCAAACTTTCGTCCTTGTCCCATTGTGTTTCCCCCTGAAGTTGCTGGGCGCTGTTAAACTATAATGGCAACTGGCTGCGTATGATGCTGACGTTAAAGGACACCTTTTTTCCGTTGGTTTCTGATGCAGCAAGTAACTGCCCAAGCACCAGATTTCAAAACTTTGGAGTGAGACCGGGCTTGTATGACAGTAGCTGGGGTTTGGACTTCTTTATTAGCTCTCTTTTTCTTATTTTTCATACAACTACCTCTGTCACTTTTTTATGTAAACCATTGAGTGCAACACCATGGGCCCTACTTAGATGGTCTAAAGCCTCTTTCGCACAGAGCGCGATTTTCGCAGCGCCCACCGCAGGATAGGGTGCAGAGCAAGCGGAGAGCAAGGCGCGCAAGACAGGATTTGGGGGAGAACAGGCTCCTTCAGGAGCTACAGCTCCATGGTGACTGATTCCGGGTCTACTTCAGTCTCGTCTCTACTATTGGACGCGCTGAGGTGTCGTCACAGCGTGTTGCGGTGAAATTAAAAAAATTTCAATTCGAGTGCAGGCTGGCGGTGTGCAGACGCCACGGCATGTGCCCTCTCGCACGCCGCTCAGCTTGGTGGCAGAGCAGTGCGCTCTTGCGCCACAGTAGCACATACACAATGAATGTATTCGTTGGCGGAGGTCTGCGCTTTGCGCGCTCTGTCTGAAAAGGGCTTAAAGCGGACGGCGGAGGGTGCATAGTCCATGTCGCAAGTGTCATTGCTATTTAGATGCAGGCGCAGTTGTCATTTTCATGCCCTGCGCCCTCGTTGTCTAACTAGCAAATGAACTTGCGCCCCTCTGGGTGTGTTGGTCTAAAAATGAGGAGTGGTCAGGTGCAGTCATGGCGCGTTGCTAGTTAGATGACATAAAAAGCAAATGCGCCAGTGACCAACAAAAACCTGGTCTAAAGTCAACGGCGCAGTATTTCGCTGTTAAACAAGTTAGTAATATGCGTCTCTAGGCGGGTGCACAACGCGCGTGCACTCTGCTCAGACACACACGGAGCAGCCACACATATGCAAAAGATAACAAATAGAAATATGAAAGGTTATTATTGTGCACATTAAAATATTTATCAGAAACACGTCTTAATGGTCAGTCATTAATCTGAATGATCTAATTGCAGTTATAATGATCATCATAATACGCTCATGCTCGCAGTGTCCGAATATACAGAACTGCTTAGAATGCTGGAGAGGGAGCTGGGCTCTCTAACCTCCCGGGTTAAAATGATATAAATTGAGTAATTTACAACTTGTTGACAGCGTTTCTCTCGTGCACACACGCTCTCTCTTTCTCTCTCGCGGTCTCACTCTGTTTCTTTTCTTTTGGCTTTTCTAAGATGACAGATGCTGAATATATACTCCCTATCTGATGCTGTGGCTGTTTGCGGCTGACTGAGAGGGATGTGAACTCAGCTGTGTTAATCAAATCAGGTTGGGTTTCCATTACGCGTGCCAAACGTGCCAAACGGTGCCAATCCCCTTTGATCTGACATCAGATGTGACGGGACAGTCGATATAGAGATACATTTATCGTCCCCTCAGCTGTAAAACTCTCACTCTTTCCAGTTGGTAGGTCCACCATCTAACTAGCTCTCCGCCATGCGCTCCAATCGCACCTCATTTAAAGGGAATGAGAGGTGACACTCTGACTGGCTTATTGAATGATACGCCCAAAACACACCCATGACTAATTCACAGAGTAAGTCCAACCCTTTTAGACTCTCTGCCATGGCGCACAGTCTGAAAATGCGCTGTCTAACTAGCAAGTGAATGGGACACGCCCATGCAATGCACGTTTTAGACCATCTAAATAGGGCCCCATATGTCTTTAAGGGGGATTGTCTGAAAATGTTCTCCATTAAACATATTATGTTTGACTCAATGGGCTCTAGTTTCCCGGCGCAGCGCAGGGTGGCGAACCCCACGCAGAGCTAGTTTCGAGCAGCGCAACCCAAGGCGCGCTCAGTTTGGTAGTTTGGCAGACTGAGGTGCGCTGAGATGGGTGTGGCGGCGCAGCAGGGGCAGGTGTCGACAGATCCAGCTTGGCGCAGTGACAATTTCGTGCCAAAAGGCTTCGTCAAAGGTGCGCTAAAAGCTCGCCAGCTGAAACCAGGTCTACTGTCAGCGCAGGTGGAGCACAGCCGGTGTAAGCCAAAGTTTGGCTTACTGACCGGCGGACAGTGCGCACACATCACCAAAACCTCACAGGCAGGTTTCCAGAATGTCAGGCACATTAACGATGCAATAAATAGCCACAAACATCACTATTCAATGCAACTATCTGCAATCAGCACATAAATGTATTTCTATATCGACTGTCCCGTCACAGGGTCCCATCAAAGGGGATTGCCACCGTTTGGCACGTTTGGCACGCGTAATGGAAACCCAACCTGATTTGATTAACACAGCTGCAAACTAATGAGTTCACATCCCTCTCAGCCAACCACAAACAGCCACAGCATCAGATAGGGAGTATATATTCAGCATCTGTCATCTTAGAAAAGTCAAAAGAAAAGAAACAGAGTGAGACTGCGAGAGAGAAAGAGAGAGCGCGCACACGAGAGAAACAACATTAATTTACAATTGTGGTGACCTCCTCCCAGGCTACCTTTGCTTCATCAGCCCGTGGAGGTCTGCTCGCAGTTCCGTATATTCGGACACTGTGAGCTTGGACCTCCCGGACCAAAACATCAGTTTCCTCCTGGGGAAAGTTTGGCCGTCAGACGCTGCTGCTCTCTTCTGCCATGGCGAATTGAGTAAACTCTCATTATGCCTTCACACGGCGCATTTAAGGGCGAGGAGAGGGGCTCATTTAATTGGTGTGATGTGTGTAAAACCCACTCCACGCCTTCTCTCCTCCCTCTTTCCGACTTGCGCAGGTAGGAGGGACGGAGGTGGGAAAGAGGAGTAGCTGTGCCAGTGCTTCCAGTGTGGCTGGACCCGGCTGCCCACATCGCACATCGCGGGGTAAGATGTACACTCACACAGACACAGTTTAACTTACACAAGTTACAACACATCCCATTTACTGTTACTACAAGGCCCAGGCTGATAATATAAACTGTAACATTTCTCCTGCATTGTTCAAAAGCCTACTCAATTACGAGTGCTGCTAAGCTAAAAGCTAATGATTAAGCTCAGAGTTTAGTGATAGTCAGAGAGGAAATAACAGTCCCCAAGCAATAAACAGGACAGACAATAGGATTTTATTTATTTTTACACTACATTTTCACTGAAAGATGACCAAATCCCGAGCCCGTATACAATTTATACATTTTTGACCGAACGCGGCCCGGCCCGACCCGTCGGGTAGGCCCACCGTTGAGACCCATCAGGCTCGGATCGGTTAGCCACACTCTGTCTTTGAGAGATATTATTTTGTAATATAACTGAAATTTCTATCCATAGCCTACATATAAACTTTAAATATATTAAAATTATAAGGCATCTTTGAGTAAACTGCGAGTATCATTTAAGTAGGCTATCTCGTGGCCGGGCCGAGTGTCCTCTTTTTCAAAATCAAAATCAAAATATGCTAACACTAGTCTTGACTCTCGTTATCAATAACTTGCAATGCTGAGATAAATGTTTAAAGTCCAAAAAGAAGAAGAAGAAGCAGCGGGATTGTCAGGTAGCTGAGTGAAGTGGAGCCTGCGGAGGAAACACCGGTGCTCGGCTGCAGATAGGAAACCCCTCAGCTGACAGGATGTACCACTCTGTCACTCCACTCTCTCTCACGCAGGCACAGAATGTACGTGCTACTTGGCCGTCGGATGTAGTCCGTGTAGTGTGTTCAAATGCAACTGACACAGGGTGACGTGAGGCAACATAGACGACGCAACAATTGGTTCTTAATTGATGGTTTGGTGTGTCCCCACCTTAAGGAATATCTTGCAGGCAGTTTAAGATTAGATAAGAACTAGAGCTTTTACAGTTACCATTAAGGCCTAGTTGGACCAAAAACCTGGTGGTCAACAGGGTTCTGGATGAAGCTAGGTCCAGGTGGTTAAGATGAAACCTCTATGATTCATACGAGACTGTTGCTGAGCTGTCCTCCACAAGGAAGGTAAGGGTTTAAGTCAAGTAGTGGTCCATTTTGGCTGGAGTGCTCAGAGGACTGATCACAGTGATTACAGTGACTTGGAAGTGTAAGTAAAACCTGATCAAGTGTATGTGAGACATTTTGTGTCACAGATAGAAAGACTCCAAAGACCTATGGAGGTCAAAATATTATTACATATTAGTAAAAATAATAAAACCAACCTGGAGTGAGGAGAGTCTGAGCCCCTGAGGTGGTGGAGGCGAGGGGAGTCAATGCCCTTCAGGTAGGGTGAACTGCCTCCTCGTTCTCTTTCTGCTTTGGCCTTCTGCAACTCCTGTCAATCATGACAGACAACGTTATTGAAGTACATTTATTAATTTCTGCATTTAAGTATTTGCTTCTGGTGACCAAACTGTCCCATCATACAGCCAGTCAATCAAAAACCAACCCGCCAAACTCAATGAACTCATGGAAGAAGCAGTTGTACCTGCAGTCTCATCTCCTCCAGCAGCTCCTGAGCTCTCTGCATCCTCTGGGCGATGAGACTCTGCAGCTGACCGACTGGCTGCACCGAAGCCCCGCCCCCAGCCTCCTCTTCGGTTGGACAACGCTGAAGAGCTGAGCGCAACTCGGAGCGAATCATTGCCGGTCTGAAGAAGGTAAGGAGGAAGAGGGTAGAGACAACACAGACAAAAGAAAAAGTTAGAGATAAATAAAAAGACTTTTAATTTTGAAATGTTATAAACAGTTAATCACCAGAAGTAAACTTAGAAAGACCATAACCTGAGTCCCTTTATGATGATAGTTTCAAAATTATCCATTAATTTTTTTCTTTCTTCCAAGCAGCAATTGTTATCACTTCATTTTTTCATTTTTGTAAAAATCGTCTTGCCAGTATTAGAAATTTGCTATACGTAGACAATTCAAGTTACACTACTCACAAACAAATCACAAACCAAGTGGACTTGTCGACAAGTGCAGTCAGCAGCAATGCTGACCCTTAGCGAGACTGTCATGGTAATTTTCATCTGTCTGCGTTGCAACCTTTTGGTAGTTACAAAAATTGTGATTGAATGCAGGGTATCTAAGCTACCTTAGGGTGCTTTCACACCTGCCCTGATTGATTCAGTTCAAACTCAAGTTCGTTTGCCCCTAAGTGGGGTTTATTTGGGCAGGTGTGAACACAGCAATTGCACTCAGGTGCACACCAGTTACAAACAAACTCTGGTGCGGTACATTTGTGGTTAGAGTGTGTTCCTACCATTATCTGAACCAACTGCAGTCACATTATGCATTGTTTAATGTTAAACAAGCATGAACATGTTCCAGTCCCGTAGGATTAGGACTCCTGTACTGCCTTAATATGCACATCTGGGGCATTAAACATTATTTTCTAGTTGGAGCCATGCCTCGTTTTCAAACTGTATGGTTTGCCTAAAATGAAAAGTCTCGCCACCAGACAATCAGAGATCTCTACCTTCTGATAGTCTGGGGACACTCCTTTCTAAAGTGTGTTTAACACACTGGAGAAAGCGGCTGGCAACAAAGCAACGCCTCTTGCATTTCTGAAAAGGACACGCCCTCCCGGAAATGTGCGCTCCCCCTTTTCTCATCCGCAAGGAAACAAACACACAGAGAGCTTGAAAATGGATGCCGAGAGATTTAACTCAGTTTTATCAAACCTGTGCTCAGTCCACAAGATTGTGGAAACGATGGGCTTACAGCGACGAGCACAAGAGTTCAGCGAGCCACTGAAGGACCGCGCTGCGGATTTACTATTGGTTCTGCAACGTAAGTTTTTTTTTTAAACTCTGAAATTGTATCTGCCCATCTAAACACAAAATCAGGGAGAAAGACATCAGTCTTTAGTTAAGCAAAGCATCGAAAAATTAACAATGCAAGCAATATATAGTAAACGTTGACCAGCGCTAAAATCAACCCGCGTAGTTGTCTCTCTATTGTGACATTAGAAAGTATCGCATTTATCTTGCAATACTCTTCTCCACGTTGTGATTATTTCCTGGATTCTTCCTGAATGGAAATTCTGACCAATCAAGAGCAGCTTTCTCATGCAAGGCATTTTATCTGGTCCACTTGTAAATGCTGCTGTGAGAACACAAACTAACTCTAAGCAATTATGCAACTTTGTAACAAAATTAGTCCCTGATTTGGACCAAAGCAAGACAATTCTAGGTCTGAAAGCACCCTAAGAGATAGGGTTAAGAGTTGGGATGTTAAGAAGGAGATCGGAAAGGACCACTGCTTAATCCAAAGGAGCCAGTTGGGCTTATGCAAGCATCTGTTCAGGTTGCTTCCTGGGCGACTTCCTTGAGACGTTTTCCAGGCACGTCCAACTGGGTGTAACCATATGTCCCATGTGATCTAGGATTGTCTTGAATACCCAGAACAATAGGAAGACACGACTAGGGAAACTGACAAGTAGGCTACCTTGCTCAGCCTGCTGCCACCATGACCCAGACATGAATAATACATAGAAACTGTATGAAGTGATAGATAATCCATAACATCTTTATATTGCTATGTTAAAGTGAATCCCTGAATGCACCAGTGGTGAGGTATTCAGAATTTGCTCATGTGGATGTGGTTTGCCGGGATAGAAGCTGTGTTGTGAGGGTTGGTTTTACAATCAGGTCTTAGTGTACCTGGAGGAGAGAACTTCATCCATAGAGGCACAGCGACTCCGGCCCTGCATGCTGAACCTCTTCCCTGGCTGTGGGGTTCGCGACTGAGCCTGAAGGACCTGAAAGGTAACACAAGTCTGCTGTTTATATCTATGGTTCGATGGTAAGTAGGAGATGTTCCGGGTTTGACAAAGAAAATTAGCTGATATATATTCATAAAATGAATAGCAGTGTAGCAGAAGCTATGATCTACAGGGATAATACTAGTTTCCAAACCTGCACCTGCTGGGGTTTGTGGACCTTAGAGACCTCCAAGTGGGAATGTTTGCCCCAGGACAGCTCACTCCCCCTGGGCAGACTGCTGGTCTTCACCTTGGGCTCCTTGGAGGTCACCCGTAGCTTTGACACGTCAGTGCCAGCTCGCTGACGAACCCCCAAAGATCCAACTGCTGCCACCTGTCCACACGAACCACCCCTCTGCAGGTCGATTTGTAAGTTCTCCCAGGAATCCCGGGAGTTGCCTTCATAGCCCGGAGAGAAGCCATCCTCCTCAGCAACCAGGTCAAGGGTCAGCATGCCATGGGAGGAGGTGGATGCCTGGGGTGAGTGACATTTTAGATTTTAAAGGTAATGTTAACAGTGTCTTGCATTAAAAAGGTTTGAAAAAGATATCAAGAGATCCCAGTACCACGGCCATGAGGTGCCCTCTGGTCGGCAACCGGCGGCCATGAGGGATCTTTGCCCGGTCTCTGGTGGGATGAACCAGGGCACTGTCCTCCCCGATAGTCACCTGGACAAAGACATTGAAATGGAATTTAGTTCCCTTTGAAATATTAAAATGAGTTTTAAAACCCCAAAACAATTCATCAGTAGTGCCAACCATGCCTCCCCTGCATCAAGGTGAAACCTGTATATTGTTGAAAAGCTTTTACCTTACCTTTAATTAGGTATTTAACAATTTTATCAGTTTCATCAAGTTTAACAATGACTAAATGTCAAGAGACAAGATGTTCATACCTCGTCTAAAATGCGGTTCTTGGCTTTGATGATTGCCACATTGAGGGCGTTGACCCATGATTCCTTTTCCTCAGGACTCACCGCTAGAAATACGAGGTTGGGAACCTGCAAAACAAAAAATTTCAATATCTTTGCTGTATGATACAGATACAGTATGTTTACAAGCCCAGGCCTTAACCAGCCAGACATAACAATTTTTCAGGCAACACCTGACAACTGTTTCAGGCAAAGTTGTTGGAGCCAATTTAAGCAAAGTTATTTGATAAGAGAGAATAGAACAGAACAGACCAGAATGGAATATACTTCATGGTTATTGTGCTGCAGTGTAAAACAATAAGAGTAGGTTTCCCTGAGTATACAGTAAAACACAAAAAAACACAACACAGAACACAAAAACACACTTAAACACAGGGACGTGAATTTGATGATGGTGATGATGTTGCTAAACAATGTTTGAATGTAGTGTACAAAGTTATTTGTGTAGCTGTAGCTTAAGTCTAAAATAGCTAGTGGAATAAAACTGCTTTGTGTAGCTAGTGTTGTTTAGTAGCTAATGTGGCATTAATTAAATGTAGCTATGTTAAGAGTCTAAAATATGTTAAAGCAATGGTGTGGTTAGTGTAGATAAGAGGCTATAGGAGTAGAGGCTCTACTCCAAGCTCTCTCCAAATGTCTGAGCTCCTTACCCTATCTCTAAGGCTGAGCCCAGCCATCCCACAGAGGAAACTCATTTTGGCTGCTTGTATCCATGATCTCATTCTTTTGGTCACTACCCAGAGCTCATGACCATAGCTGAGGGTTGGGACATAGATTGACCGGTAAACCAAAAGCTTTGCTTTCCGGCTCAGCTCCCTCTTCATCACGACAGACCGGCGCAGCGCCCGCATCACTGCAGACCAAACTGCTATAGGAACTTTCTCCCAACCCAGAGGGGGCAATCCACTGGTGTCAGGCCAACCATGGCCTCACGTTTGGAAGTGCTGACTCTGATCCTGACCGCTTAACACTCGGCTGCAAACTGCCCCAAGTGCATGTTGGAGGTCGTCATGTAATGAAGCCAACAGAACCACATCATCTGCAAAAAGCAGAGGTGAGATTCTGAGGTCCCCAACCAGACCCCTTTCCCCTCCCCCCGGCTGCACCTCGAGATCCTGTCCATGAGTGTCACAAACAGGATCAGTGACAAGGGACAACCCTGGCGGAGGGCAACACCCACTGAGAACATGTTTGACTTAACACCTAGTATGCAGACACTATAATTTGTAAATAGAAAGGTATTTCAGTGTCTTTTGTCACGTGAAGATGTTCTTTACTATAACTATTTTTAATAATCATAATAGTTTTACTTAATGTTGTTATTTAAATTTTGCTAATGTTATTAGCTGTTTTGCACCTCCAAAGCCCAGTTATTATCTATATGTATGTACTTTTAATACATTTAATGTGTCATCAAGCTATTATTCACTGTATATTTAACTAAAGGTATTTGGAGCTGCTATTGTTATGTTGTATGTTCTCCTGCGTACTTAATGTTCATCTTCTGTTATTAAAACTAATATTCTTCTAGACTGTAGTTAATCTATTGTGTAGATTATCTTCTAACTTAGGTTTATGGCAGACTGAATGTTTGTTAGTATTCTAAAGAGTTGTCTTAATACTACATATCCACTGCATGCAGTTCTTTGTTGTTAATTATCAGTGAAGCTCATGTTTGATATGTTTATTTTAATATACCAACTGATGTTCAGGTAAGAGGAACGTAATTTAGTTACTGTAACTCCTGACAGATCTGAGGATGAGGAGATGCTGCATGGTTGTCTTTGTATTCTAAATACAAAAAATAGAAATCCGTAAATTACAAATTGAGTTAATCTATGATATGTCAGCCTGTGTGTGTCTGTAATAATCTGCAGCAAAGAGAGGCAGACTGACATGTGAAAGTGTTTGGACTCTGCAGGGATTATTCAGCTGTAACTCGTCCTCTGACAGACTAATGGGATTCTGTGGATTAAACCTTTTCAAAGGAGGAACAAAAAACAGCACAGCTCCACCAATCGCTGCAGTCAAGGCTGGGCGGGAGGGTGATCCGCCAATCCTGAGACAGATGTAGGTGGAAATCCACCAATGACGTGGTAATGTGAGTCAGGCGGGTTAGAGTAATCTCTGTGCACAGAGGGCTAACATGAGAGGATGAAGATGAAGACAGAAACACTAAAGAAACACTTCTTCACTGGAATATCTCAACAAATGTTTGATGGATTGGGATGAAATGTGGTTCGTACTCCCCTGAGGATGACTTGTAAAAACTCTGGGGATCCTCTGACTTTTCGTGTAGGGCCATCATCAGGTTATGACCAAATACCCGCAGAACTAATGACATTCCCATCAACCTCAGCTGTACTGTGTTTACTGCTAATTAGCTAATGTTGGCATGCTGATGCTAGTATTTCACTCAAAGCACCATCACCTTCTTTAGGGCTGACCATAGACTGTATATAAAGATGGACGACGCATGTCCACTTAGGGGCTGTACAGATGCCATATTTTTTGTGCCTTCATATTAATTGTTTTCCATGGAGACGTGCGGCAGGTGCACTCAAACACCAGAGCAATGCTGTTTGCAGGCGTTCACAAGTGCCCATTTGTCAGGCACGACGACTGTACTTTGAGATAAACTGAATTCAACTTTTAGGATGCAGCAGCATGCACCGCATGTTGTGATGAGAAACAACAAATCACAGGCAACAGATATCTCTCCCTTCCTCCGTAAATATCCGTCTGTGGTAAATATGGAGGAAGTCGATCATTTTAGTGCAGGGCTACCCAGAGCTTTACATCTGTCCCACAGACAATAGGCCTACACACAGGATTTCAGGTAAACGGGCTATGGTACCGTGCTTGTGGAGGTTGCTTAGCAACTAATGTTCACTTGAGGCTGGCTACAAGAGTGAGTCAATTCCTACAGACCCCCTGTGTTAAAATGTCAAACTTTACAGCCTGTTTCAGCATCTTTACAGCCTGGCACAAAAAATGGTTTTAGTCTCTGGCTAATTTCCCTTTTCACGACAACTGTACAGGGGATGAATTTTTGTTTGTCTCACCTGTTTAAATGTTATTAAGGCTCAAAGTTATGCACAATTAAGGGCGTGGCCACTTTGAGTGACAGGTGGGTTCCATTTCTTGACAAGTCACTTTCAACTTGACAACATTGGTTAAGGTAACCATGGCATAGCCCCAGACTCACAAAGTATAAGCATAGACTTAGCTGTCGCTATTTCATGAGGGTTAGCCTAACCGTATTGTCTTGGTCATCTAAAAAAGTCTTTAGCATTTGGTTGTACTAAAAGACCCTCTACAAAGTCGAATGTTAATTTTTTCAGGAGGTACATTTTGTTTTAATGGTTTTAAGCCTGTTTCTTGCTCACAAAAATTTGCATTAGCTGTAAATGCACCATGCTAACCAAACTAGGAGCTGGCGTTACCTCCAACCTCTCGTCCAAATATGGTCACTTCTGGCTCCAAAAATCCAAGATGTCAACCAGACAAGGCTTCAAAACAGGAGTCCACAAACAAATGCATGACACCACTGTGCGTATGTTCATTATTTAAAGTCTATGGGGCTTACATGGGCTTTATAGGGGGTGCAAGGGGATTTTTTATAGCAACTGAATTTTATGTACCTACATAAACTAAATCTCTAATAACGAGTTTTCAGCGTGGATGAAGTGACTCACAGTGTTTCCTGGCTGTCTGCAGCGCAGCAAAGTGAAGCGACTGTGATTTTTCTTGCTGCGACTCTTTGCTTTCCTCAGCTCCTCCGAACGCTCGTAATCAGCCAGGTCGAACACTTCCTGTGCCTTCCGCTCGTCTTTCACCTGCAAACAGACAAAACCCATTTGTATACCTGTGGCTGAATTACATTCCAACCTTCAAGATATCATTGAATCTATAAGGAAATAAGAAGCAATGAAACACAGAGTGTATCCATTAAAAAATAAATGATGTGTAATGACAATGAGGTTGTAGGCCTTTTCCTACTATAGAGATCCTTGAGAAGATTCGGGAGGAGCCTGAATAGGCTAGGTGATCTTTGAAAAGGTTCCAGGTTCCATATAGATTCTTCAGAAGGATTCAGAGGTCCTGGAGGAGCATGAGTTCTTAAGGAGGTGATGGGGTCCTGAAGGAACAGTATTCATATGGTTTCTGTAGTCTTTGACAAGGTTCCAGTTGTCCCTCCATCCATTTTCATCTGCTTATCGTGGGCGAGTTGACTGGGTAAAGTATTCCAGACCTCCCTCTCCCCAGCAACTCTTTCCAGCTCTTCCTGGGGGATCTCGAGACAAAGTCTGAGGAAGACCATGGGCTTGAAATATTCTGCACATTCGCATTCAACACTCTGCATTAAAATCCTTCTAAAGAGGAGCTGCTTGGTGTGTGGACTTAATCGTTTTCTATTGTGCCAGATGTTTTTTGTTTTATTTGGGGGTCCAGTGTATTGTTGACGCCATACCTATGACAAAGGCTCTGCATTGACATAGAGCCTACCCTACGCCATAACCTGACGTGCACCTCCCCAGAAATGTAACCACACGTTGCAGCAACGCAGACCTTCTGTCCATTTTTGTAAGCTGAAACCACTTCCCACAGTGGAAAACAAAACTGTTATTTACTTTAATTTCACAGATAAGAAACAATAAGCTGTTAAGACAGTAAAGCCTCCACAAAATAACATTTTAAATCTTGTGTGTGATTTATCCTGTCTTCATATGAGTGAGGGAAATCTCCGCTCATTGCTAGGCTAATTTATACGATGTAAAATGCCATACAGTAGGCTTGTGCTAATAACGTTAGAATGTTGTATTTATACAGAAAACATGTTAAGTATCAGACAGTTGTTTTGTCTGTGAAGCTTGTGAGTTGTAATGGAGCTGAATTCTGTAAGGTTAACTTTGTTAAATGTTGCTGTTGTTTCTGGCTTCGTATGAATAGAGGAAAAGTCTGCTAGCCTAAATTATACAATGTGAAATGCAATAGGCTTGTGCTAAGAACATTAGCATGTTGTATTTTTGGGGAAAATGTGTCCAGCAAAAGACAAATGCTTTGTATGTGAATCCTGCAAATTATAATGAACCTGATTTGTGTACTTGTGTTTGAAATTGTATTAATCAACTAAACTTTGCAGCACTTCACAGAAACCCCGCTGCACACCAACACCAATGCACAAGTATTAATGCTCACAACGGCGTAGGCCACGTGGGTAGGTTATGGCATAGGGTCTGCCGCGCAAGTATAAATCCTGCTTATGCTGGAGGTCACGGCATGATGAAAACAACAGAACCACATCATCTCTAAAGAGCAGAGGTGCAATTCCGCAGGTCACCAAACCACATTGCCTTGAGATCCTGTCCATGAATATCAGAAACAAAACTGCTGACAGGGACAAGCCTGGTGGAGGCCAACACCCACTGTAAACCTGTTTGACTTTGTGCTGAGTGTGTGGACACAGCTCTAACTTTGGTTGTACAGGGACCTGATGTCTTGTAGCAATGACCCCCATATTTCCACAGTGCCCCAAACAAGATTCCCGAGAAGACACAATTGTAAGTCTTTTTCAAGTCCACAAAACACATGCAGACATGGACAAACTCCCACTACCCCTCCAGCAGCCCTGCAAGGGTAAAGAGCTGGTCTGTTGTATCACCACCAGGACAGCATCCGGATTGCTCTTCCTGAATCCAAGGTTTGACAGTCAGTTGGAGCTGGAGCCTTTTTTTTCCAGCACCCTGGAATAGACAGTTCTAGGGAGGTTCCAGATGTCCTCGAACAATTTCCATTGGTCATTAAGTAGGCTCTAAAGGTCCTTGAAAAGAATTACTGATGGTCTTTGAGAGATGTTTCCAAAACTTCTTGAAGGTTTCAGAGGTCATCGAGTGAGTTAACAGCTGAGCATCAGTGCTGGCGCAATGGTAACATGCAGTTTGAGAGACCTCAAGCTCGGATTGTGAACAGAAGTGAGATTGTTCACCCTGGGCCCTGACAGCCAATCAGAGGGTAGGATTCACACGCAGAGAGAGAAGCTGTCAGTCACTGACAGTCTGAGAGGTTTGGTGCAACAGAAATATTCTGAGTGTCACGTCTTCACTCACAAACACTCTCCGAGCTCATAGCTGCTGTCTGTTGTGATATAATTGGGTTAAAGATGCACCCAGACACAAACATGCAGTGACACAGAAATAACTGTAACACCTGGGTACACATTAAAAAACACCTGTACTTCAGCAGAAAGCAAAATACATTCATTTAGTACAGTTTTGAGGTAGTTGTAGTAATATCTTTGTACCTCTACTACACCTCAGAA
The DNA here is from genome assembly GCA_035609425.1 of Epinephelus awoara. Taxonomy (NCBI): domain Eukaryota; kingdom Metazoa; phylum Chordata; class Actinopteri; order Perciformes; family Serranidae; genus Epinephelus; species Epinephelus awoara. The sequence continues at coordinate 34,014,965 of CM069310.1, read as the reverse complement.
AATACTGTGCTATTTTATTGCACTTTATTTATTCTGATGACTTTATTTACTTTGCAGATTGAGATTATTAATGCGAAATATAATCAATCAAGGAATGCATGACTTTTACTTTAACTTGAGTGAAACATCTGAGGACTTGAGGACCTGGTTTTTAACTTCAGTTAAAACTCTTCAGTTATGTTTGTTTATTAATCTGCAGTTTATTTGGATAAAAATACAGTTTGGCCTTGAATCACATGATTTTCTCAGCTGTGTTCTGATTTAAGATTTTACACTTTCGAAGCGTATGGTTCATTAACTCTGATGTTTCGGCTCAAATAAACAACAGATGGAAGTGAGTCAAACATTTTCTCTGTGATTATCCTTGAGGTGTAAAAATAACAGCAGAGCCTGGAAGGACTCAGAGCAGGTCTGACATCAGCTCATTACATTTACAGTAAGTTCCCTTTCAGAAATCAGGAGGCAGGAGCTGGTTTCTAAAAGTATTCAGTACATCGGTTCTCTGCAGACAGACGGAACATGAAGGAAGAAGTCGGCTGCAGTTTAAATGAAAATGGAGTCAGTGAAGTAAAAAAGGTTGACTCGCTGCATTTGGTTTCCATGTTTCATTCATCAGAGATGTTTTAACTTCGTACAACTTTAATCCACAAAGTTCATCTGAGGAGGAACAGAGATCCTGCTGAGAGTGGTGTCACTGCAGCATTTATACTGCTCTGTTACCACACCAGCTGCTGCCACAGCTAAAGCTACTTAAATGTCTGTTTTATTGCTGCTTACTGTGACAACAACTATTGATACTTCTATTGTTTACATACTAGTTAAAAAACCAGTGCTACCACAAGTGATAATGTCAATACTGCTACTGCTATGCTACAAAGACAGTATCTCTGTGGTGCTGGCTCAATAACTCCTTTAAGGACATGAATAGTACCTGGGGAGAGCTACAGAGAGCAACCAGAGAAAACAAGCATGCTTAACGTTAAAGAAAAATCACAAAAAGACACTGCAAAAATATGGTAGGTGTTCTAGAATGTTGGGTTTCTTAAATATTAGGATTCTAGACTGTTAGGGTTCTAGAATGGTAGAGTTCTCGATTTCTATGGTTCTAGAATGGTAGTATTCTGGTTCTAGAATGTTAGGGTTGTCAATTGTTATGGTTCTGGAATATTAGGGTTTTCTGATGTTAGGGTTCTAGACTGTTCGGGTTCTCAATTGTTGATGTTCAGGAATGTTAGGGTTCTAAAATGCTTGAGTTCTAAAATTTTAGGGTTCCCAATTGTTATGGTTCTACAATGTTCGGGTTCTCTGATGTTAGTGTTCTAGAATGTTAGAGTTTTCAATTTCCGTGGTTTTAAAATGTAGAGTTCTCAATTTGTATGGTTCTAGAATGGCGGGGTTCTTGAATATTAGGTTTGTCAATTTTATGTTTCTAAAATGTTAGGGTTGTTAATTGTTATGGTTCTGGAATGTTAGGGTTTTCTGATGTTAGGTTTCTAGAATATCAGGGTTCTCAATTGTTAGAGTTCTGGAATGATATGGTTCTAAGTTTTTATGTTTCTAGAATTTTAGGGTTCTCTGATGGTAGTGATTAGAAATGTTATTGTTAAGGTTCTAAAATGTTAAAGATCTGAAATGTTAGGGTTCTAGAATGTTATGTCCCCTTATTGTTAGGGTTCTAGAAAGTTAGGGTTATTGATTGGTACGATTCTAGAATGTTCTCTATTTCTATGTTTTTATAATGTTAGAGTTTTCAATTTGTATGCTTCTAGAATGTTAGCATTCCCAAATGTTAGATTTCTCAATTGTTATGGTTCTAGAATATTAGTGCTCTCCATTTTTAATGCTCTAAAATGTTAAGGTTCACAGTTGTTTATGTTTTAGAATGTTAGGGTTCTCAAATGGTAGGGTGTTCAATTGTTAGGGTTCTGTAGAATGATTAGTTATGGGCTCCATAACCATTACGCCCATAACAGCCCTAGATGACTAACTTGCTGAACTGCTGTGGCTGACATGCAGGCAGTGTTCACACAGTGTGATACTACCGCCAATGTAAATACTGCTACTACTGCACTACAGCTAGTACTGTGGCTTCTCTAACTGGGTCTACCTCTGATTACTGTTGCTTCAAACCATCACAGAGACTTTTAAACATCACCAACATGAACATAAAGTTTTGCTATTTGGTGCCTTAAAACTTCCACTTGTGCTTCCATTAATTTTACTGCCAAAGCTGATGATATTACAATACTTTACTGATTGAATGACTTCTGTTACTAATATGACCACTAAGTATACCATTAACACCACTGCTACATAATAATAAAAAATGGACAAAATATGTCTTTCACTAATATACAAAATATTACTGATATTACTACCAGTGTTACATTTATTATTAATATGATATAGCAGGTGTTATTAATATGATGTAATGACAGTAACAATGTCTCGGTGAACAAAACTAAAGCTAAACAGAATTCAGCCAACATTCATTTTGTTATTGACACCTGTGATTATCCTGCAGTCACATGTTAAAATATCTGCAGGAAACAAAAACACACACTGTCCCTTTAGATCTTAGTCTTTGAACAACAAAAGGTCAAACACACACACACACACACACACACACACACACACACACACACACCATAATTTAAAATCAGATCAATTCCAATTAACAGCTCTGAAACACATCCATCACTCTGTGTGTGTGTGTGTGTGTGTGTGTGTGTGTGTGTGTGTGTGTGTGTGTGTGTGTGTGTGTGTGTGTGTGTGTGTGTGTGTTTAAATCACGAGTGTGTGTTCACATCAACAAGATCTTATGGGGTGTGTGTGTGTGTGTGTGTGTGTGTGTGTGTGTGTGTGTGTGTGTGTGTGTGTGTGTGTGTGTGTGTGTGTGTGTGTGTGTGTGTTATAGATGTAGTGGACTCTCTGAGTGGAAACTGGTGGCGTTTGTCGATATCAGTGCCAACGTGATCAATATGATGTGCTTCAGCACTGGTACCAGAAACACACAAACGTACCCAAACATAAACATGTACTCTTACTGTTTGTTATCAGCTGTTATGTTGATGTTTTTCTATTTCTTTCCATTAGTAATAATTATTTTTTTTAAAAAACTATCATTCAGACACCAATTTATTGTTTACATTTCAAAAGAAGACAAATAAAATGCTCTAAATATCAAGTTAGCCCTCTGCAATAAACTCAGTGGTCAGATTGATGGGATTTAAACTGTTCACAGTTTGTTTAGCTGATATTCCAACAGTGCTAACACTAGACTTACCATGTCTGTATCCCACTGACTAGCTCATCACCGCCGCTCTGCAAAGCACTCACACAACAGTTACCACGGACATCAGTATAGCGCCATCTTGTAAACTTAGGGTGCTTTCAGACCTAGAGGTGTCTTGCTTTGGTCTGAATTAGAGACTTATTTTGTTACGAAGCTGCAAAATTGCCTAGATTTGGTTCATGTTCTCACCATCAGCATTTACAAACAGACCAGATAAAATGCCTTGTGAGAGAAAGCTGCTCTTGATAAGTCAGAATCTCCATGAGAAAAAAATCCAGGAAGTAAACTAAACATTGAAGGGGAGTACACTTGCAAGATAAATGCAACACTTTCTAATGTCACAATGGAGGGACAACTGTGCGACTTGATTTTAGCGCTGGTCATGGTGTACTATATTGCTGTCATTGGTCGTTTAAGGCAAACCACACAGTTTGAAAACGAGGCACGGCTCCAACTAGAAAAACAATTTTTTGATGCATCGAATGTGCAGTACAGGCAGAGGCCCACATTGATAATCCTACAGGACTGTAACATACTAATGTTTAACCCAAATAATGTGTAATGCAACTGCAGTTGGTTCGGATTGAGCTTGAAACATGTTCTCACCACAAATGAACCACACCAGAGGTCGTTTGTAACCAGACCGAGACCACCTCTTCAATAGGGTCTCAATCCAGTTGTTTATATGTGCACCCAAGTGCCAATGCTGTGTTCACAACTGGCCAAACGACCTGCGTTTAGGGGGAAAACAAACTTGAGTTCGAGTGAATCGAACCAAAAAGGGCAGGTGTGAAAGCACCCTCAGCAAGCACCTGCTGGTTCCTGCACGTTAACACCAGGTTTCACACCATTGTGCAATGATTTATTTAATTGAGGGGAAGGTGGCAGAGGGGAGGCGGTTTCAAAATCAGTGGTAGGGGTGTGAGGTGGTTGCTGCCCACGTGAATGCACACAGATTTTGCTCTGCTGCATAGAGTTCGTCGTGTGAGTATCGACAGTGAGTATCGCAAAAGTAGAAAGACTAATAATGAACTCTTGCCCTTGTTTAGCACTGTTTCTTTTTAGCTAGCACCATTAGCTACCAGCTGCTGGCTCAGCTGACCTCCATATTGAGAACTGCATGCAGACAATTCATACGCACTGAATTTAGAATAGATCCCCTTCAACCTTCAACCAAACCTTAGAAATTTACTGACATTGTGGGGACTTTTATTTTGTCCCCTAAAGGTAGGTCAGTCAACACAATGTGACACTAGACTTACTCAAATTACACCCAGGTTCTTGTTCTTGTGTTTGATTTACAGGTGAACTCGCAGACAAAAGACGTTTGATCAAACAGCTGCAACGACTGATCGTCTGAACGGTCATTTAAAAACTCGGCCATGTCCATGTTGAGAATTCATACACACTTAATTACACATAAAGCCTCTTTAACCTTAAACCAAGCCTTAGCCCTAAATTTGACTTGTGTAGAGTGTGGGGACTTTTGGTTTGTCCCCATAAGGTGGGTGAGCCAATGCAATGTGACCATGGACTTTCCTCTAATTGAATGCACTTTTTTTTTTCTTCTGTTTGATTTATAGGTGAACTCTGCAGATAACAAATGTTTGATCAAACAGCTGCAACAACTGATCATCTGAATGGTAATTTGAAAACTTTCAGAGAACTATTGCCATTGTTTAGTGCTGTTTTTTGAGCTAGCACCATTAGCTACCAGCCGTCTTCTCAGCTAACCTCCATGTTGAGAACTGCGTGCAAGTAACTCATATGCTCCGAATTTAGAATAGATCCCCTTTAACCTTAAACCAAACCTTACAACTTAACTGATTTACATTATGGGGACTTTAATTTTGTCCCCATATGGTGGGCAAGCCAACACAATGTGACCTGTAATCAGAGAGATTTTCTTCTACTTAAACACACATTCTTGTGTTTGATTCACAGGTAAACTCTGTGGACACCAAACCCTTGAACAAATTGATGCAATATTTGATCATCTGAACCATAATTTGAAAAACTAATAATGAGCTGTTTTAATGTTCCTGCATGAAGGGATGCACACACACACACACACAGAAGCCTCCCTCAGGCTGCTGCTTTATTAAAGTGTTCTGGGTCATCATTTGAAATACAGAAACAAAACGACTGATCTAAGGACACACACACACACATACACACACTCGTGGGTTATCGTGAGTCATTATTCTGCTGCTCCGTGTAGCCGGCCTCCGGAGAAAGACGGGAAAAGAGAAACAACAAAAGAAATCAAAGAAGAACTCATCGTGTTTCTGAAACTCAGTGAAGTGAAAACAGAACAAATGGCCTGAAATAAAAACCTTCACGTGACATATATAAATACAGAGAGATAAATGTGACAAATAATCCAGAATCACAGCATTTCACAAAAGAAGCACCAAAAATTAATCAAAATTATTTTTCTTCTTTCAGCTCCCTGTGCTTCATGTAAATGTGAGGGCAGTTTAACATAAACTAAATGTCTGAATGAATCAGCAGGCAGATGAAGCAGTGATGTCATTATCATCATCACCATCACCATGTCTGTGTATCTGCAGATCTCTTTCAGTTTAAACACAGAAATAAAAAGTGAAGCAGTATTTGTACAAAGATCTGACTCAGCAGAGTGAGAGTGTGTACAGTTACATAACAGACTGTTACATAATGTGAAGTGCTGCAGAGTCAGTGTGCGTGTGAACGCTCGGCACTTCAACATCTAACCACACCTGCTGCACCTGCTGCACACCTGACTCAGGGACTCTGCAGCAATCTGACATCTGACAGTCTGTAACTTTTCACAGCAACGCTGTCTTCGATGTTTTTATCAGCAAAGAAATAAATACCAATGAAGAAGAAGAGCTTAAATGTTAGTCCGTGTTGAGAAATTCCCTCCTCATGAGGAAGGAAGGACGGAAGATAGAAAGGAAAGAAAAAATGACAAAAGAAATTAGGATGCAGGAAGGATGATGCAGGAAAGACGAAAGATAGAGGAAGGAAGGAAAGAAGGACCAATGGAGGAAAGAATAAAGAAAGGAAGGATGAAGAAAAGAGGGATGAAGGAAGGAAGTATGGGAATAAAGGAAGGAAGAAATGCAGGAAAGGAAAGAAAGGCAAAGTAAGGAGGAAGGATGGAAGAAAGAAAGAAATAACGAAAGGACTGAAGGAATTAAAGAAGGATGGAGGAAAGAAGGAGGACAAAAGGAAGGATGAAGGAAAGAATGATAGAGGAATGAAGTATATGAGAAGGAGGGAAGAAAGAAGGATATGGGAATAATGAGGGAAGGTTGAGGAAGGAAAAAAGCAAAAAGTTAAGAAAGATGAAAGAAGGTAGAAAGGAAAGAAATGAGGATAAAAGAAACAAAGACGAAAGGAAGGATAGATGAAGTAAAGAAGAAAGGATATAATAACAGCAAGTGAGGAAGGAAGGATGAAGGACAGATAGAAAGAAGGAAGAATAAAGCAGAGGAGGAAGGGAGGAGGAAAGGAAGGAAGGATGGACAAAGGCAGATATGGGAAAACAGGAGGAAAGAAACAAAAGATGAGGGAAAGAAGAAAGTTTAGAAGAAGAGAGCAAGGAAGGAAGGAAGGATGAAGGAGCACATATAATGGCTGCTTTTCATTATGCTAACATGTTTCCTTTCTCCCCTCACTCATGTCTCTGTCTCATGTCTTAGCTCCGCCCAGTGAGGATGTGAGGAAAAGACCTGAGGCAGGGCCGTCGCAACCAGACAGGCAAACTAGGCAATTGCCGAGGGCCCCGAGCTGGAAGGGGGCCCCCAGAGACGGCTGACATTGGTCCATATCAATGACAATATGATGGAACCCCTATAGACACTGCAACAACGCCAACACGTTGGAATCCCCCCAAGCTGCTGCTTGCGAGTGGCTAAGTAGGGTGACCAGGCGTCCTGCATTGTGCGGGACTGCACAGCATTTCTGTCTCTTTTCACGCGTCACGCAAATTGAGACCATGTACCGCATGATTGGTTGCCACCCGAGCTAGCATTGTTGGAGTACTGTAGTACTACGGTACCTCATGGTACCACTACTGTGGGATAAGTTCAAAGTCCAATCGCAAGAGGGTGAGTGTCCATGCGCCGTCCAAGAACGGCGCGCGCTGGCCACCTGGCACTCAATGTGCTGCTCCAAGGTGCCTCTTGCCTAGGGCCTCCAGAGTGTCTTGAAACAGCCCTGACCTGAGGACAGAGGAGCTGAAGCTGCCAATATCCCAAGGAGTCATTCTTAAGCAACATCAGTTACTGTGCGAAATTTATACACACCACCTGATGTAGGACACACCTGTGTTTCCTCCCTCTGAGCTCCTCCAAGAGCCTCCTCTCTCCTCAAGGTCTACGAAGGTCAGAGGAGGAGAGAGGATGCAAGGAAGCATAAGTCAGCACAATGAAAAGCAGCCTAATGTAGATTCCTTCCTTAGTTCATGTAGTAAATAATCAGATTCAGCATTTGGTTCATCTGCTGAGATCAGACGACAACATACAGCTCAACCAATCAGAGTCAGTGTGTGTGTGTGTGTGTGTGTGTGTATGCATGCATGTGCGCACGTGTGTGTGCTCGCGTGCGTAGCTGCAGGCTCAGCTGCATCAGATGATGATCTTCGATTCAGCGACACGTGTTGACTGCTCAGGCAGCAGCCTTTCTGTGTGCGTGTGTGTAAGGTCATAGAGTTATAACAACTCTCTTTGTTTCTAAATGTCTCTCCACCACTAATATCTTTCTCAGAATTTTTTTACAAAGACATGAGCGTCACATCACAGGTCACATGATCACTGACTCAGCATCATCAGAGCTGAAAATAAAAACACGTCAGATTGTTTAGTTCAGTTGCTCCCCTGAGCCACTAAAATCTCAGGGTCTCTGCTGAAGCCACTTTGAAGACGTCTGTCCAGAAAGGACAGCAGCTGAGTCTCTTTTTCTTCTTTCACCCAGAGACAAACAAACTGAGTACAGGACAATGTCCTCTAGCTTCAGACGTTCATATCAGTTTTTAAAACACGGAGATCTTCAGAGTGTTCATTAAAAAAAACAAAAAAACACACACACACACACACACAAACAAGCTAGAGTGGAAACCATTAAAACAAAAACTCCTGCACACAAGAAAGGTGATTTAAGTGACACTGAACGTGGCATGGTTGTTAGTGCCAGACCAGCTGGTCTGAGTATTTCAGAAACAACTACTGGGATTTTCACACACAACCATCTCTGGGGAGATGGAGAAGAGAAAATATCCAGTGAGCGGTAGTTCTCTGGGTGAAAATGCCTTGTTTATGCCAGAGGTCAGAGGAGAATGGCCAGACTGGTTCAAGATGATAGAAAGGCAGCAGTAACTCAAATAACCACTGGTTACAACCAAGGTCTGCAGAAGACCATCTCTGAACCAACAGCACGTCAAACCTTGAAACAAATGGACTGTCAGCTAACAACAGAAAACTGAGGCTAACACAGGCTCACCAAGACTGGACAACAGAAGATTGGAAAAATGTTGTCTGGTTTGATGGGTCTGGATTTCTGCAGCGACTTTCAGATGGTAGGGTCAGAATTTGGCCTAAACAACATGAAAGCATGGATCCATCCTGCTTTGTATCAACAGTTCAGGCTGGTGGTGGTGGTGTAATGGTGTGGGGGATATTTTCTTGGCACACTTTGGGCCCCTTAGTACCAACTGAGCATTGTTTAACACCACAGCCTACCTGAGTATTGAGGAATGTTTCCAGCACCTTGTTGAATCTATGACACCATCCTCCTCTGACAACAAACAGCAGTCTACACTCTGAGCTCGCCGCTCTCCAATGGACCCGTCACAAATCTACCCACATGCCTCTCTGTCCTATCCAACATGCTGATATCAGCAGCCCGGTCCATACACTGACAATGTTTTACACACGGCGCTTTCAGTCATCTTACGTTTGATTATTTTCTCCTCTGAGACTCTGATGTTTCAGTTTCACGCAACAAACAGGAATCTCCTTAGCACATAGACACACAGTGTATATGTACACAAATATGTAATGTTTGAATACTCATCCTCACCTCCTTGTCAGAGATGTAGAGCTGGTCTCCTCTAAGGATCACATACCGGTTCCTCCACAGCTCCCTGAAGATCCCTCGACCGCAGAACTTCCTGATCCAGCCCACTTTCTCCGGCTGCTGGATGGCCTGCTGACCCAAGTCCTGAACCTGAAAAACAACAGGGTCAGATAAAGACTAGAAACCAGAAGAGCCAGTCCTGAACCTGTTCCAGTCTCTTTCTGAAACTGTTGTTCAACTGTTGTTCAACAGTTTCAGAAAGAGACTAGAAACCAGTAGAGCTCTGACCCGAGTCCTGAATCAAACCCAACTACAGGGTCATAGAGGGACTAGAAACCAGTTGAGCCCTGACTTGAGTCCTTAACCTGAAATACAACAACAGGGTCAGACAGAGACTAGAAGCCATGAGGAAAACAACAGAACGTTTAGGGTTCAATTCTTCTTCAATAAAGGTACAGAATTTCAAATTCAGACCAACATCAACTAATAAAGGAAGGAAGGAAGGAAGGAAGGAAGGAAGGAAGGAAGGAAGGAAGGAAGGAAGGGAGGGAGGAAGGGAGGAAGGAAGAGGATGAAGGAAGAGGAAAAAAGGAAAATTATACAGACATAAAAGGAAATGAGGAAGAGATAAAGAAAGAGGGAAAATTAAGGATGATGTGAACCAAGGATGGAAAAAAGAGGAAGAAAGAGGAGGGAAGGAAGAAAGGACAGAAGATAAAAAATAAGAAGAAAGACGTAAGGATGGAGGAAGGAACTAAAAAGAAAGGAAATAGCAAAAAAATAGAATAAAAAAATGATAAGGAAGGCAAGGAAGGAGATGAAGAAAGGAAAAAAAGAAAAAGGGGGAGGAAGAGGAAAGGACAAAAGAAAGCCAGCAAAAGAGATAAGATTGTGCCATGGATAATAGAAAATGTCACAAAGGACATTAAAACATCAAAATATTCTGAGCAGCAAGAAGAAAAACAAGATAAACATGACGAAGGAGAGAAAACCATGACTGGACTGAGATGACAATGGATGAAATGACAGGAAGAGAGGAAGAGGAGACAGGTTTATCGGGAGGAGGAAGAGGGGGATGAGTTGAGAGGACGTTACAGAGAGCAGAAGAAGACCATGAAGCAGGACAGAGAGGTGAGGTAGAGGAGTAATCTGTTCTCTGTCTGACCTACTTTCATTATATAACAGAAGGCGGAGAAGAAACACACCACAGACAAGGAAGTAGAAGACCAGCTGGTGGGTTTATCATCACTGTGATGAACTGACTCAGGATCTGTTCTTACAGAGGATCTGATCAAGTGATCAATCAATCAGTTATTGGTCAGAAAATTAATCCTCTTAGTGTTTTAATATCTTAAATAGGAGTTTTTAGCCTGACTGTGGTGCAGTGATGCAGGTAAACAGAGTTAACAGAGTGTTAACAATGTTACTGATACAATCCATTCTTACACCTTCAACTCAAACCATTGTGTTGCCCCATAAAATATATAATTTGATAATTAAATTAATATCATAACACAGCTAATCAGCTAGTCAGCTAATGGTTCTAAATAACAACTATTGATCAACTAGGAAAATTCTTAGTCAGGGGCAGCACTATTAACAACACAACCTGGTGTTGAAAGCACAAAAGATATTTACTGAGTGCCAACGAACAGTAAGACAAACAGTTACGAGCCGTTTCTGCTCAGTGGCTACCAATAAAAAAATTCTGCTTAACATAATCAAGCAACAACCTCCAGGTCTGCAACATGAAGCCAATGACATAGTGCCAAAAACTGCAATTCCTCTAATGTCCACTTGAGGCTGGCTCCAAGGGCGAGTCAATCCCCACAGACCTCCATGTTAGAACTTTACACACAAAGAAACATGTTAGCAGTCTGGTACAAAAAACAGTTTTGGTCTCTACAGCTATTTCAACATTCAAACAACTGTACGGGGGAGGAATTTTTCAGTGCATTTTGGTAGAATGAGAATTGCATCCCACAACTGATGCTATGTCCTTAACTTACAGATATGTAATTAACATAAACTTACGTACTGTAAAACTTCAGTTAAAAGCCTTGTCCCAATTAAACGCCCAGTCCCTTTTACTTGCCTGGCATGGCAGCACATTTTGACAAATAAAGCCCTGTCTAAATTAGAGGCCTGGTCTGGTTGCCAAGCAGTCCATTTTTCTCATAGATGTTCTTCAGATACATAAAACCGGGTTGTTGGCTACCTCAAATTATGTGTTCATTTCTCAATTACCCTGTAAGTTATTTATATTCCTTTAGTCCGTAAGGATCCTCAGACCAAAAGAATCAAAAGGGGTTTTTTTTTCATAAAAATGAATCAAAGTTGTGAGGATTGTTTTAACAGGATAAAGTAATTACGAGATCTTATCTCATAATTACGAGATCCTGATCTCGTAATCATTAGATCTTTGAGATCCTGATCTCGTAATCACGAGATCTTTTCACATAATTTCAAGACCTTTTCTCATAATTACGAGATCCTGATCTCATAATTACGAGATAAGGTGTCTAATTTTTTTTTTATCCAGTGAATGCTATGTGCGTCCGTACCTGATGACAATGTCAGCTCATAAATCACATCATTTTTAGAAACATTAATGTGATACATATGAAACATACAAATGTAAAGTATCTGTGGTTTGAAACACCAACATTTTCTTCTGTCTGCTGGGCTGCAGATTTTTCTGGTGACCCTTCAGAGGGGCCAGACCCCGAGTTTAAGAACCAATATATCAAAGTATGTTGCTGTTTATAGTGTAGCAGCTACAACAGCAACATGCTGCTCTCATGTTGGTCAGTACTTTTACTTTTGATACGTAGTTGTAATTAAGTATTCTTCAAATGTCGTATCAGGACTTTTTCTGAAGTAAAGGTTCAGAGCACTTTACTGTGACTGAGCAGATTAGCTCAGATGTCATGTGACAGACACTTTCACATGAATGAGACTCAGTTTTAATCTGAAGATCAAATGTTTTACTTTCAGACAAAGTTTTAACCTGGTTGTTGGTTCGAAACAGGAGTATAAAATCTTTAGTTTTATGTTTTATTAGCTGGGATTAAATCACAACCAAAACTCAACATATTCAGACTGAAGCAGCTGAACAAAGTCAGCTCATACAAATTGGGTTTTTATATGAATCTAACTCTCAGTGTGGCTCGAACTGAGCGATGGTGCTGTTTAGTCCTATTAAATTGATATACACTGCAGAATGAGAGCTTTTACTTTTCATACTTTCAGTAGGCCTATATGTTGATGCTAATACATTAAAAATCATGGTTTTAAATACTTTAAATATTACCACAGAATATCTACATTTATTCATATATTTCTTCTGTAATCATAAACAGATCTATGACATCAGCACTAATTATTATATCTTGAGATTATACTCTGTATTTAAAGAGAAAATGATTTTTGTTGTTGTTATATATTTATATAACAAAACATATTTTCTTAATATAAACAGTTTGTAAACAGAGTCAGATTGATGATTGTGTTTTCCTAAAACAGATTATTATGTGAAATGATTAAAGCTGCACAGAATGCTCCATTAATAAGGAATATTATACAGACATCTGTTATTATAAGAATATTAAATTTGTCCTGCAGTTTCTCCTCCTCTCTAAAGACAAATATAAAATGTAAATGATGTAATGTGAATATTATTGTGTCAGTTTGATGTTATCTGGGTGTGTGATGATATCACAGAGCTGCTGACTGACACAGTGAACATGGTGTTAATGTTTGATCATCACCACAGCGCTGCTCCCTGAATAACAATCACTCTGTTAAAATATTATTATGGAATGTTATGAATGGATCGATGATGAATGATACCAACACATTCGATATTAAAAGATTATGATATAAATATGCTGAAGAGATGAATCAGTGACTGACTCCTACCCGTCTGCTCTGGTTGCTTTTCTTCATCCTCCCTCCTCTCCTGTCCGCCGCGCACTCCGCTGCTCCGGGGCTCACCGGAGAATCACACCGACGGGGAGGAGGTTCGGTCCGGCCCAGCCCGGTGGCAGGTTCGGCCCGGCCCCGGTAGCTCGGTGCCCGGTAGATCCTGGTGTCGGTGTTGGTGTGTCAGTTAGTTCGTCCGGTTCCTCTTCAGCTCCGCGTTTGTTGTCTGAACCGAGGCAGCATCCTCCCCGCGCGCGCGCGTGTATGTGTGTGTCTGGAGGCAGATGCTCTCTCTCTCTCTCTCTCTCTCTCTCTATCTTTCTCTCTCTCTCCCTCTCTCTCAACATGCGTGCACGCGCTCTGGCTTTCACAGTAGCCTATGTTCCGGTAAAAGGAACCCGACAGCGCCATCTAGCGACATACAAACTCACACACCTTAAACAAAGACCCAGTGATTCACAGAACACACACACACACACGCGCACACACACACACACACACACACGCACACACACACACACACACATTATAATGAACACTGTACAAAATGTTTCAATTCAGCTTGTTTATTAGTATTTAGTATTTAATACTAAATACATTAATGACTCAGATACCTTGTCACATCAATAAGAAATTAAACTAGGCTACTTACAAGGAGGCTGATGATAAACCAACAGTCAAAATGTAAACTGTTTTTTCTTTCTTACTTATCATATTTTGCGTTTATACGTCAATATTTTGATTTAGAAAATCAGCTCCATTATCTGTCTGCTATTAGGCTATAATTTGTGTTATATGGAGGAACAAATAGGACTGAAAAATAAATAAATAAATAAATAAATGTCAAAAGATATATGATACCAAGCCAATATTATTAAAATATATTATCAAACTTTAGACTGAGATTTATTAATTCTGTTGTCTGTCACTTAATATCTCATAATTTAATTTTGATCATTCTGACTATATTTATTTACCATTTACCAAAAAAGTCAGTTATGAGGTATTGAATCAAATCTATGTGACACAGAGTTAAAACAATGCGAAAGACACTACAGTCAAAACATTAGATAATATGTGAACATTAAAATATATTCTATTCAAATCATGAGATACTTACCCTCAAAATTAAGAGAAAACATTTAACTTTTCAGTAGTAATTTTTATTTTTGTGATTTCTCATCTTTCATTTTCTCTTCTGTGCAGAATTTAGCTTCCATAAAAATACATGCAGACAATTCAAAGTTTACTGTTTGTATTTTAATGAAATATTTTGTGAGCTGATTAATAAACACGTTTGTCTCTCAAAACCAAATGAGAAATTCAGAGCTTAGTGTTTTCTGACAAGGATAAAAATAGACTCCTGATATTAGCTGTTTGTATATATTCTGCCATCATTAACATCTCAGTTTCAGTCTTTCATCGTTTGTCTATCTCAGGCTTCTTTCTCTTCTTCCGTCTTTTCCAGACAAAACCCTGCAGAGACAAGGATGAAGATGTGAGGATGATGACTCTGTCAGTCAGACTCAGTTCAGTGTTAAGTCAACAGATTGTCCTGTTGGTCAACTTCAGTCACTCAGTGAAGACAACACAATTTAGCCTCAATGCTAATACTTCAGCTTACGCTTATGCTTCCACTCGATCATGCTAAGGCGGAATTTATACTTATGCATCGAATTGATGCTGTACCTACGATGTAGGCTCTGTGCCGTACCCCACACTGTAGCCTGACGTGCACTTCCCGAAAAAATGTAACTACACATTGCAGCACTGCAGATCTTCTGTCCATTTTTGTAAGCTGAAACCATTTCCCACAGTGAAACAAAGCTTTTATTTACTTTAATTTCACAGATAAGAAACAATAAATTGTGAAGACAGTAAAGCCTCCACCACAAAGTAGCATTTTAAATCTCATGTGTGATTTTCCTGACTTCATATGAGTGGGAGAAATCTCCGCTCATTGCTAATTTATATGATGTAAAATGCCATAGGCTTGTGCTAATAACGTTAGCATGTCAACTTCAGTTACATGCATTGTCTTCCTTAGAAATACACTTCCATTTTCACAGTAATTGTACCATGTACATACAGTCTCTTTCAAAATAAATGCACTATGTCAGTACAACAAGGCAAATTGACATTTTTTTCCGTTTAACAACTAATCCACATGGTTAGGTTTAGAAAAAAAAATTTAGGGTTTGGTTTCATAATCTTAATAGACGTGAACACTACTCTCCTGGGTGACAGTCACTGTTTGTTGGACCCATCCACCACTCCTCCCATCCGCCCTACTTGGACTTTCAATGCCTTAAATTTCATTTGTGTCCCATTGCAATTTCCCCTGACGCTGTCGAGCGCCAACTATAACGGCAATCAGCAGGGTATCATGGCGCCACAAGTCACAGCCCAAGCGCCGGACTTTGACAACTTTGGAGTGAGACCGGGTTGGATATGGGGCCAGTCCATGTAAAGACAATTTCAAGTTGATTTGGGATTTATAAGAGGAAACAGTGTACTGGCAGGTGTACTCACGGTTTTGTAAATCAGAATTTTTTGGGGCGTACGTTCATTTCCTCAGTGTGGCTTCTCTGCAGAGTTTTATGAATGAGGCCCCTCGTCTTTATGCAAAGGTAGATTAACATAAAGGTTGGCTAGGTTTGGGAGACTCATCTTTTTAAAAAACAACTTCTTAATTTCTTAATTCTTGTACATCCTGATGGCGGAGCACTAAATTACTTCAGAACAGCGAATGCTAAACTGTTAGCATGCTACAATAGAACCAGCGTTCCACCTGAGACAAGTGAGTCTGTCTGATTCGATAAGATGTTTTCATATCTGAGCAGCTCAGCTGACCAACAGGATCATTTGTCAGAAAGATGGTTTGTAGTTTTATTTTTCTCTCTGACCTGCCTTCCCGTTGTAGGTGAACTGTGATGACATGTTGAATTTCAGACACTCTGCCACCTTCCTGTGGACACTCTGAGCGTCTTTCAGCTCCTTGGCGTCCAGGTGTTTCCCTTTCCTCCCTGAATGAATGGACAGGAAGTCATCATCAGTGATGAGGTGGTGATATTTACAACATGAGGAGACACTGCAGAGACAAATACCATAAAAACTGTTGACAGAAACAGTAAAGTTTTAGAGTCACGCATCTCTTAAGATACAGAGTGTCTCTGTAGAGCTGATGTTCCATGTCCCCAGAGCCAGTCTGCAACACCAGGGGTCAGCATGCCAAGGTGCCTGCCCCTGCCTGCCGCAGTGGGCAGTGGTAGTGATAGTGGTGCCAGAGGCCACTTACTGTATTCTTGTGGTCTGTTGGCAGATCCCAGGCAACACTCGTGAGAAGGAAAGAAAAGTAGGAATATAAAGAGACAGACTTTTGCCGACGCATTTCAACCTGTTGGCCTTTGTCAGGGCAGATTCTGTATGCACAGGCGTGCAGTCAACTTATAATGTTGGGTACTTCCGGCTGAAAAATAAATAAAATTATAGCTGCTGCGCAGCAATGGTCGAGGCTGGGCAATTTTAGGCAAAATTAGGCAATTCTGAGCAACACACACTAAAACAAAGCATATCACAACATAGAAGTTACATCATATAATTATGGCATGCCCTTCAAATTGTGGATGAGTGGCTGAAGTGATCAGACTCATAATATACAAAGGAAAGAAAAAACTCAAGAACAAGAAAGTAAGAATAACAATAACTGCTAGCAATTATGAACAAACTGGCCTGATCTAGCTTAAAGCTAAACATTATCCATGGTGACAAAGATGAAAACATTTTTTAAAATGTTAAAGCTATTGGATAGACTCTGCATATTGACTGATAGCTAAGCCAAATAAACAGGGAAAAGAGACAAGGGATAACAGGGAAAAGTGTTGATA
Organism: Epinephelus awoara; assembly: GCA_035609425.1. Classification (NCBI taxonomy): domain Eukaryota; kingdom Metazoa; phylum Chordata; class Actinopteri; order Perciformes; family Serranidae; genus Epinephelus; species Epinephelus awoara. The sequence goes on along the minus strand of CM069310.1, from coordinate 33,997,796 downwards.
AAGAGTATTTGTCTCTCCGCGAAACTGCCTGGATCATAATTATTTTAACCTTGGTAGTCTCTAATCCACATAGCATGATGCCTGAACATAGGACTTTCACATTAAGGTAAAGGTAAAGTAAAGGTAAAGTTCCACTGATTGTCACACACCTGAGTGTGTGAAATTTGTTCTCCGCATTTGACCCATCCCCTGAGGGAGCAGTGAGCAGCAGTGGTGCCGCGCTCAGGAATCATGTGGTGATCTAATCCCCCAATTCCAACCCCTGATGCTGAGTGCCAAGCAGGGAGGCAATGGGTCCCATTTTTATAGTCTTTGGTATGACTATCTGTTCTGCCTTAGCTGAGGGTTGAGGTCCGTCTTCTATCTCACTGAGCTAATTGGCAAGTGACAGTTCATGTGTGGCTTCACAAATTGACTAAGCCAAGCATCAGGGTGCCAGACAGTAGCCATCCATGCCATGGAAAAGCACATTTCAAAGTGAAGGTTCCAAAGCTGTGCACATATGGTTGATTTGTTATGAATTTTCAAAGTTTTGCTGTAGCGCCACCATCAGGACTATTGTCTTGTGTTTCCAGTTGAGGACATCTGGCATGGGACTGGACCTTTATGAAAAGTTTGGGACAAGCTGAAACATCAAGAACCATCCTCTATCTCACTGAGCTAATTGGCAAACAGAAATGTCATATTGTAGCTTCACAAATTGACTAAGCCAGTCACCTGTGTGCAAGACAGCAGCTGTTAAGCCTGATTTATGGTCGTGCATTGAATCGACAACGTCGCTACGTTGTAGGGTACGGGGCTACGCAGAAGGCTCGCCGTAGCCCCCGGCGTAGCCTGACGTGCACCTCCCCAAAAATGTAACTACGTGTCGAGGCGACGCAGACCCAGCGCAGACCGGCACGGCTGTGATTGGTTTGCTTGGTAGCAACGCATTTCCTGTCCCGTATTTCCAGATTCCGCCATCCCCGCCATCTTTAAACATCTTCTATTGCCATGTAGATGTTGCAGTGTTAAGGCTCATTATATATATGCCATTATGCTCAACGTTCAATACGGATACGGATACGGCCGGAGCCGTCTGTCCGTGCTCCGCGTTCATTTCTCTGTGACCGGAAAAGCCGGAAGCTAAACAAAGAATCAACTAGACACGACGATAACCACTCAGGGAAGGAACGCAGCCTCTGAATTGCACCGCGTCGAAACGGAGTGATGGAGAAGTTCGAAGGGTTCACGACGGCGTCACGGCAACCACGTAGCGACGTCGTCGATTCAACGCACGACCATAAATCAGGCTTTAGTGTGTAAAGGCAGATTTCAAACGGCTGTCAAAAATTCAGTTATTAAGACAAAAATCCGAAAATACACAAATTGCTAGCCTGAGTATCAGACTGAAGCTCCCAGAACCTTCAGTCTGACATCGCCTCCATTGAAGGCGATTTACAAGGGGGAGGGAATTAGATTTTTTTCCTAACCAATCAGTAGAGATCAACGACTCACCCAGAATCTGACGTCATTAGTATCCATGCCTCGGGGGTGCCGAAAACAAGCGAGCATTGCCCGTTTAAAATGACTCCGTCATCTCGGACGACCAGCTGCATCGCCGTTAAATCCAGTTTAGCAGCTCCCTTAATTTGGTCCTCCATTAACGCGAGTAGTGGCGAAATACCTCGATAGCATCGTTAATGTGGTCTGTAAGATCTGTGTCGCCATTGTTGTTATCCTCACCAGTTACCCACCGGCGCACAGCTTGACATCAGCGTGGCACTGATTGGCTAATCGCTAGACCCGCCCCCACCCCCGGCGTCCATTGGTCCTTCCATCGTTTGGACGAGATAAATTGCAAATTCATTGCAGTATGCCAGATCATAGACATACTATATACATAGACACCACATTACTGCCATCGGAGCCGACGTCCCAGCCGGCCGCCATCTTGGATGGGTCTCGCTACGCCTCCACAGTGCATTCACTTCTATTGAGGAAGGAGCTGTATGCACAAGTAAAATAGAATAACTCACTGAATTTTCAACTGATTTTCATGCGGTTTGGTTTGTTACAAACGGCACACATGTAGTTATGATACAGGATGCTTTTGTACATCAAAAATGTGGGATTTCATGCTTTAACACTTTCTGCAGATAGCAACAGCATGTTAACATTGTTATTTTATTCACCTCAACCCCAGAGCCAGTGCGCTGGCTTGAGCAGGGGGACTTTGCGTGCGCTGCAGGATTTTAATCCATGACGGCGTAGTGTGTTACTAATGGTTTCCTTTGAGACCGTGGTCCCAGCTCTCTTCAGGTCATTGACCAGGTCCTGCCGTGCAGTTCTGGGCTGATCCCTCACCTTCCTCATGATCACTGATGCCCCACGAGGTGAGTTCTTGCATGGAGCCCCAGACCGAGGCAGATTGATTGTCATCGTGAGCTTCTTCCATTTTCTCACAATTGCGCCAACAGTTGTTGCCTTCTCACCAAGCTGCTTGCCTATTGTCCTGTAGCCCATCCCAGCCTTGTGCAGGTCTACAGTTTTGTCCCTGGTGTCCTGACACAGCTCTCTGGTCGTGGCCATTGTGGAGAGGTTGGAGTCTGTTTGATTGAGTGTGTGGACAGGTGTCTTTTATACAGGTAACGAGTTCAAACAGGTGCAGTTAATACAGGTAATGAGTGGAGAACAGGAGGGCTTCTTATAGAAAAACTAACAGGTCGATGAGAGCCGGAATTCTTACTGGTTGGTAGGTTATCAAATACTTATGTCATGCAATAAAATGCAAATTAATTATTTAAAAATCATACAATGTGATTTTCTGGATTTTTGTTTTAGATTCCGTCTCTCACAATTGAAGTGTACCTATGATAAAAATTACAGACCTCTACATGCTTTGTAAGTGGGAAAACCTGCAAAATCGGCAGTGTATCAAATACTTGTTCTCCCCACTGTATGTGTATGTATATGTATATGTATATACTGTATAAACACAATATACACTATACAAAACATAGTACAGCATATTTGTATAGCAAACCTTTGTGCACATATTCACTTTTCCACCAGCTATGCTGCAAATATCCCCTGCTGCTCATCCTTCTCTATCTTTTTTCAAATTATCTTGACCATAGTCCCATTTTCATAGTTATAATAGCAATACCAAAATTAATTTCAGTGTTTATGTAAATATTGAAAATGTTTTTTTACTACTTTTGAGGGATCACAGCAGTTAGTGTAGTAAGAATAAGAAGAACTTTATTAATCCCCAAAGGAAATTTCAAAGAAGTCTGTAAGATCATCTATTTAACAAAGAATTATGAAGTCTGATGGCTGTGGGTATAAAAGAGAGTGAGTGTGTGTGAGAAATAAACTCAACCAACAATCAAACATTTTCTTTATTAAAATATATTAATAAATGTATTAATGTGCTATACTATGTTTTGTATTGGTATATTGTGTTTATACAGTATGTTTATACAGTATATACAGTATATATATATATATTTATATATACACATATATACACATACAGTATATATATATACTTTATGTATAAATATATATATATATATATATATATATATATATATATATATATATATATATATATATACATACATACATATATATATGTATATGTATATATACTGTATATATATCCCACTCTGGGGTTGAGGTGAATAAAAGAACTGTGTTGTGACCTAAATAACATGCAGTTGCTATCTGCAGAAAGCATTAAAGCATGAAATCCCACATTTTTAATGTACGAAAACATCCTGTATCATAACTACATGTGTGCCGTTTGTAACAAACCAAACCGCATGAAAATCAGTTGACTCCAATTGTTCGAATGAGAGTGAAATTCTTAATGCTGTAAGAAAAAATCATTTGTTTTAAATACAATTCTGATATTTTCCAAACATCATCTACCATGACTCCAAAATTTTGTCATTTTTTTATGAACATTGAAAATGTATTTAGTAAGAATTTGCAAGTATATGTTTACAATACCGTTTACAGTCAAACATTTTGATGCACTGTAGGCTCAGTTTTCGATAAATCAAAAATCTGTGTGGATCGTTTGTGTAGGACAGTCTGACGATGCTCTGTAGCAAGTTTGGTGTCAATTGAGCAGAGTGATGGACTTCATAATTTGCAATAGGTTTAAATGTACAGAAGTTTCTTCAGTACTGGGGCTACATTTTGGTGAAAGTTGTGAATTTTCAAAATTTTGAACTTTAGAGGCTTGCTGTAGCGCTACCATCAGGACTATTGGCCTGTTTTTGCAGCTGAAGCAAAGTTTGGTGATTTTTCGCGCATGGGATGTAGGATTTCCTCAGAAGAAGAAGAAAGAAGAAGAACATGCAATATAACAATAGGGTCCGGCCCCTAATAAAATGAAAAGCAAACTTCAAAATAAAGTTTTTCTGGTGATGGTTGTGAAGGGAAAAACGTGGGGAAAAAACGTATGTATATATGTATATGTTTGAAAATCCAAAAAGTTTCTCTGAAGTAATATAGAAAATATTTCACAGGGTCAGATCTTATGCCTCAGACTTATTTGTGACCAAGATCTGGACTTCACAGCATAGTATCACAGCATAGCAGAGAGATTCACTGAACGAAAATATAAACCCAACATTATCTCAGATGCACACTGGAAAGCCACTACACCGGATAGACACTCTATACTGCATGAGACCCAATCTGAAAATCCATTGGTTAACAACAAAAAAAAAAAAAACTTTTTTTTTTCTTCCTTTACCTCTGGAGGCACAGCCAGGAGTTTTTCGACTAACTGAAGTGCAGGGGCCTCGACGATCGCTTATGCCCTTCACTTCCGGCGGTGCCCCCAGGGAATCAGCGTGTTGTTTACAAATACTTCAGGTAGAAAACCAGCAGAGTTTAGCTATTTATCACATTTTTCACGTCAATATATCACCGTGTAGACTAATCTGATGTTTGCTAAGTCTATGAACACAATGACTGAACAAACATTACTATTTCTGTGTGCACATTTTGTAATTAACATGGTTATCATAGATTAGCTGGGCTAACCATTAGCTTTGAACGTTAGCCGTTAGTGGTGTCTGTAATAACCATAGACTGGATAAAAATAAGGTAATAACTCAATAAACGGTCCGTGAATAAAATATTTTTTCCAGTGGATATCTTAGTTACAACATGATTGAGCTAGCAAAGCAGTTTTGTGTTGCTATGTGTGGTATTTATTCATTCATTCATTTATTCATTCATCTTCTAACCGCTTCATCCTCTTGAGGGTCGCCGGGGGGCTGGAGCCTATCCCAGCTGACATTGGGCGAGAGGCAGGGTACACCCTGGACAGGTCGCCCGACTATCACAGGGCTGACACATAGAGACAGACAATCATTCACACTCACATTCACACCTACGGACAATTTAGAGTTATCAATTAACCTAGTCCCCAAACTGCATGTCTTTGGATTGTGGGAGGAAGCCGGAGTGCCCGGAGAGAACCCACGCTGACACGGGGAGAACATGCAAACTCCGCACAGAAGGGCTCCCACACCCGGGATCGAACGGGGAACCCTCTTGCTGTGAGGCGACAGTGCTAACCACCACACCACCGTGCCGCCCCTGGTATTTATTCAGTTATGGGAAATCACAATTTCTAGAAAGCATCAGTGGCTGCAGCTGACAGGGACAGCTAACAGCAGCAGCAAAGCTAACATCAGGACGTCATCTGTTAAAAACCTCCCGTTTTTGGATACGACATGAAACTACTCCACTTAGCTCAATCATGTTGTAACTGGATGGATGGATGGATGGATGGTAAAACACTTCAAACTTCATTTTTGAAAAATCAAACCTATTCAGGACTCTGACATAGGTGATGATGACAAGATATAGGCATATCATGAAGAACTCTGTATCACGCTTGCATAATTGCAACATGAAACTGGAACTAACCAGATGCAGAAGAAATGGATGCAGTATTACAACAATGCAACCCCTCTGAGGTTAACCTAACCAACAGATGTTAACATGTGATTCCCCAAAACGTTTTTTTTTAAATAAAATATTTAGATGTTTGGGGGTTTTTTCAGCAATTTTGTCAGCCATCAAATCAATGTTTGGCTGTAGGTGAGCATCCATGGCCCTTCTTGCTGTGGTGTGTCTGGCACCGTTGACCCTCATCAGCACTTGCCCATTTGTGAATGAAATCGCTCTGATTGGCAGTTCAGCTCAGTGCACAAAAGGAGAAACGGAGGTGAGGAAACTAAACAAAGAGCTGAAGCTGAGGGAGTGAGTTCAAAACAAACTTGTTACATAAGGTTAGATTATTTTTCTTTATCCACAGCTCTTTGGCAGAAAAGTTTCATGATGGTTTGTGTTATTGTTTACTGGTGCACGGTAAATATGCTCTGTTCCTTCATAATTGGATTAGGTTGTTAATATGCTAACTGACTAACTTAAGTCAAGACGGTCTTCTGGTTTCCCTTTTTGAATGATGAACACAGACGACCGTCGTCTGCTGGTATGGAGAGTTATTTTCTCTCATGCAGGTGCCAAAAGTATGTGCTGGTTGGCCACCAGTTTAAGTTGTTTTGGCCGAGACACAGCAGGGGGCCTTAATTAGCTAGTTCTTTGAAGTCAGTTTGGTTTGTCTGAGCCGCAATACTAAAAACTAACACCTAAACAGAGTCCCACGTTGAAAAAGAAATATGAGCTTCCGTTGAACAGTTTGCTAACTTATGAAACTTTTGTCCATCATTAAAGTTTTCAGAACAGGTTTTTATTCACATATTTTTCACACCACTTTACGTGGCCAGCATGCACCAGGCTATGAAAGCCCCACCTTGCACATGCACCCACTGATTAACATTAATTGAAACGGGTACTGAGTGGCCTTGAGCCTGGGGAGATAATCTCCTCACTCAGAGAACAAAGGTCACAATGTAACCGAACATTCTCTATCGTATCGCGATTATCTCCGCTCCTAGTAGTTATATCATAACTATGGGAACTGTTTAAGACACACCATGAGGGGCCCCAGGAGACAGAGCAAATGCAGGTACACAAGCCCTCCCCTGGTAATCGAATGAGACATCCCCGCCACCAGGTGCATTAACAACAGAAAATACCCAATAGGAGTGTATTTACAAAAACACACCAATGAACTATAAACAAATGTACAACTTCCTGCACATTCATTGTGCCACTGTACCAATGCCCAGGCAACAGACGCAACCATAAGCACGACCAACCCTGCCAGACGCAGGGGTTGGTTGCAGTTCCCCCAATCTTTTGGCTGATGTCACTGCCAAGAGAAAAACCACTTTAAGAGACAGACACTTAATGCTGACTGGCTCCAGAGACTCAAAAGGTTTCTGCTGCAGGGCAGCCAACACCTGACCCAGGTCCCACGGTGGAATGGCCAGCCTTCAGGAACTGAGAGTTGAGGCTGTGGTCACCATGTGTAAGCCTATAATCCCTTGTACAAGCAGCCTTGATAGCTGCCACCATGTCTCTAAGGATTGATGGTGATTTTTCGGCCTCAAGCAGCCCCTGCATGTACCGGAGCACCTCTGGGGCTGCACATGTCATTGCATCGATCTAGTTAGTTGGGGGCATTGTCCTTGGTTGGGAACAGGTTGGCCACTGCTCTGCCGAAGCGATGCCAGATCTCCCTGACCACCTCCGGGTGCAGCCTCCAGTCCCCTGGACTTGGGCCTCCCCTGGAGAGAAGTTCCGCCCCCTGGTTCACCATCCTGGCATGTGCATGGCCCTGATGGACAGGAACCGTCACTATGCCTAGGTCATTGTGCTATTCCTTTGTGCTATTCTGCAGAGGTTTGGGGAGCCCAGGCCTCCTTGTCTGTTGACATATGCTGCTGCCACTTTGCTGTCCGTTCTTACTAGCACGCGACAGCCTTGCAGAATGGCTTTCAGTTCTAGAGCATTGATATGCTGGCCCTTCCAGTGGGTGCTCCAGACCCCACTGGTGCCCCTGCCCTCGTGGAGTGCACCCCACCCCTCCAGGGATGCATCCATGACGAACACTGCCACCTGCAACTGTCTCTGCGGACAGAGCCCCAAGCTGAAGAGATGCCTCTGGACTGGCCACATGTGTAGAAGAGCTTGTACCGAGGCTGCCACAAGACCCAAGTGGCAGAGACACAGCCACCATGTGGCCCTGGCACCCAGCTGAAAATGAGAGAGGCAGGTCCACATTGAAACCTGCCTCTCCTGTGTCTCAGACTCAACAAGAAAATAGCAAGAATAATACCATGCCCTCTGATCTTCTTCCTGTACTTTCTGGATAGCTGACTTTGTCATGAGAGTAAAGATCTCCGAATGCAAGGTCTGCAATAATGGAAAACACAGCCACCCTCGTCAGACGAGGAGTACTCCAGAACTGAAAATGATCCCCCATTAAAACAACCCAGAGGTCTGCCTCCAGAGCCTCCCACACCACCTGAGGGCAAGGGAAGGCTGGGGGTGATGTTGCGTCAAGACTGAGGTGTGGGCTTGGCTGATCCCTGGCCACTGCTGCATCCTCTGACCCATTTAGTCTTGCCACGCTGTGCTGCATCCAGCCAGCCCCACAGATTTGGCCCACAGCCTATTCTTCCGCGATTGTCAACTGCAGCCATACAACGGCAGAGCCTTGACTAGCATGTCCCGGCGGTCGGTGTTGTAAACCAACTCCTGACCACCTCCTTGAAATCAGAAAGGAGAGGCTCAAGGAACCGTTTGGGTCGCACCCCTGTTTCGTCATTGAAACGGGAAGGGGCGGGACCCTGATCAGCTGGCAGGTCAAACCCCAGAGCCAAAACAGCCCAGCCAATAATTTCCTGAAGGAGAGGTGACTGCTGGTCATTTTTCTTTACAGGCACCTGCTGCCCCTCTGAGACCAACTCATCATTCTCTAATTCATCTATTCTTATTTTCTTTGACATGGGACAGTGGGAAACTTCTACTGGAGGAAGATGTTTTTGTTGTAATGAGGGAATGGGAAGCCTCTGTAGGTGCAAACCGGAAAAGCAGCTACACCTCGCGGTGGCTAACAGGATTCGAGCAGATAACTAAATCCTCGAGGAAAGACGTGAGCTTCCCCCGACTCTGTCAGGTTCGTGCAGGCAACTAAACCCCCGAGGAATGTTGCGAACTGCCCCCTAACTTTGTCGGGTTTGAGCCGGCAACTACCTCCTAGAGATACGCAGCAGGCTGCTCCCTTACTGAGTCAGCCTCGAGTGAGCTGCTATATCTCCACTGTGCGCAAACAGACAGCTGCAATACATGGATATGGCCCCCCTCTCAACTGTTTCACTCCTTATTGTCAAGAAGAAGAAATGGCGTTTAGCTATCCTAGAGAGGGACCCGAGAGGGCCAGCTCTCCAACCTAAATGAAGGTAGGTGGACAAAGCGCTAAAGTCCTCTCTCCTTTCTTTCTGCTCTCACATCAACTCCGACAGGTGGAAATCAATGACTCAGTGAGTGCATGGGGCTTTTATAGCCTGGCACATACCGGCCACATAAAGTGGTGTGTCTTAAAGATGATAAATTTTCTACGTTGATTACCCCAGATGGGGATAATTGCCATAGTTATGATATAACTACTGGGTAGGGAGATAATCTCAATATGATAGAGAACACATAGTTAAAAACCAAGCAAAAATAACCGCACAAAGTCGCAGCAGTACAAAGTGCAGAGGACAGACTTTAAGCCAGTGATATTCCTCGTCATGATGATGATGAGGAAGAAGACGAAATAGAGAATGAGACCACATATAGACAGAAAGAAAGACATTGTGGAGATAGAGAGGGAGGACAACTCAGCCCCTTCAGATAGCCACCATGTCAAATGCAAGACATGGAGAGAGTGGTGACAGACAGTGAGGGAACTTCAATGGAGCGAAGCAAGGGAACAAATGTGTGTTCACATCTCATATCTTCACAACGAACAGAACAATAAATGCATCAGACTAAGTGTGTAAGGTTTCTCTGTGTAACTTTTTCTGTTTTTTGGGCAGATGGGTTTAAAAATTGCAAACGAAATAAACTGACCCAGTATGCAAAGGCCTTAAGACTGGAATTATGGCTCCTGCAAAGATCCACATAAATATCTCTGTGGATCTGTGTAGAGAAGTATGTTATGTGTCCCAGAGGAGCTGACGTATGTTAACATTTCCATTTTTGTTCCTTTTTTCCTTATCTGGGGCCAGGTCGCAGGGGCAGCAGGCTAAGCAAAGCACCACAGTCATCCCTCTCTCCAGCGACACTCCCCAGCTCCTCCTTGGGTAGAGTTCTAGAGTTCATAGAGTTCATCATGATATGCCTATCTTGTCATCATTACCTACGTCAGAGTCCTGAATAGGTTTGATTTTTCAAAAATTAAGTTTGTGTTTTACCATCCATCCATCCATCCATTTCCCACCACTTATCCGAAGCTGGGTAGTGGCGGCAGCAGGCCAAGCAAAGCATTCTAGACATCCCTTTGCCCAGCAACGCTTTCGAGCGCCTCCTGGAGGACCCTGAGGTGCTCCCAGGCCAGATGAGAAATGTAATCCCTCCACCGTGTTCTTGGTCTGCCCCAAGGCCTTCTACCAGTTGGACCTGCTCAGAACACTTCTAGCGGGAGGTGCCTAGGAGGCATCCTGATCAGATGCCCACACCACCTCAACTGAGGTTTTCTTGAAGGAGCAGCAGCTTTACTCCGAGCTCCCTCTGGATGACTGAGCTCCTTACCCTAACCCTGAGGCAGAGCTCAGCAACCCCACGGAGGAAACTCATTTCAGCTGCTTGTATCCGCAATCTAATTCTTTCGGTCATTACCCAGAGCTCGTGACCATAGCTGAGTGTAGGCACATAGATGGACCAGTAAATCAAAAGCTTTGCCTTCTGGCTCAGCTCCCTCTTCACCATGACGGCCCGGTGCAGCATCCGCATCACTACAGAAACTGCACCAAACCACCGATCCACCTCACGCTTCATTCTACCCTCACTCGTGAACAAGACCCAGAGATACTTGAACTCCCTCAATTGATACATTAAAGGGACATTGTGTAACATTTTCAGTTGTTTATTGGCAAAAATTGATATCTGCATTCATAAATATGTCATCACTGGTGTACTATTACCTCCACCAATAATCTGACTTATTCTCGTAAAAGGAAAATTTAGGATTTGTTTGTACATTGTGCGGGTAAGTCGTCTGGGGGGTTCCATTACGTTTCGCCATCTTGAGAATACACCCGCCAGCAAGGGACATACAGCACCGCCTTCTGCGTTTTCGTTGAGAGCCAGGCCAGCACTGCGTGACTGAGGAGCCGAAGGAGAGGAGCAAGAGGCGCTTCGCTACTACCCTGGCAAATTTGAAACTAAGTCCCACTCTTTGAGCATAATGCAGGATCATGCATATGCAGCATCATGGGAGACAGAATCCTTGTCGCCAAGAAAGCGCAAAAGGGAATAGAAAAGGCAGCGTGACCGGCGAATTAAAAAAACGAAGGCCCACATCGGGGTAGCCTTTCCCAGGTAGAGAGAGCTGCTGAGGGAGGATGGTAATGCAATCACAGGCCAGCGCCGCTGTTAGCTGTTAGCCGCTGTTAGTGGCCAGTCGCTAACAGCCTAATCCCTCTCCTGGCATCACTGCGCCACTGTTAGCCGTTAGCCGCTGTTGGCTGTTAGCCGCTGTTAGTGGCCAGTCGCTAACAGCCTAATCCCTCTCCTGGCATCACTGCGCCGCTGTAAGCTGTTAGCCGCTGTTAGCTGCTGTTAGCGGCCAGTCGCTAACAGCCTCATCCCTCTCCTCCCATCACTGCGCCGCCGTTAGCTGGTGTTAGCGGTTAGCCGCGATTAGCCGTTAGCCGCCGTTAGCGCTGGCGTGTGATTGTATTACCTTTCTCCTTCAGCAGCTCTCTCCACCTGGAAAGGCAACCCCAATGCTGACCCTGTTTTTTTTAATTCGCCGGTCACGCTGCCTTTTTGATTCCCTTTTGCACTTTCTTGGCGACGAGGATTCCGTCTCCCGTGATGCTGTATAATACATGAGCCTGCATTATGCTCAAAGAGTGGGACTGTGTTATGCGGCAGTAGTGCTGCTGGTCACTATCAGCTGTTCCAATTTACATCTGCCCCAACAGTCCTACGTTGTAAACACAGCCAGCATGGTGAGGAGGGGGTTTGTCAACTCGCGTCGCGTTTGTCTGTGTAGGAGCCTGAATGAATACTCCATGTAGTATCGGATGACATGGTCTCATCAGTGTTATCATAGCTTTTGGTCCACAGCGGCTACCGTTGTTGCAATACACAGTGAGGCGCTAGAGTGCGCCATCTGTTTGAATGCAATATGTGATTTCAACGTTAGATGGGAAAATTCCTACACACTGTGGCTTTAACATGTTTTTACTTCAAATACGTATTAAAGAAACAACCAACAGGTAATCAAACTGACTTATTTCCTGCCCTGACAAACACATACTGTCAAAGACATTCCTTTCTGACCCGATGAGACCCAAGGCCACTGTCATCAGTCCTGTCATACTAATCCTTGTAATGTCTCCTTATCATTTGTCCTATGGTGATTTAGGGTGCTGCTGATCTATGTGTCTTACTGTAAATGAGCAGCATCCTCCCTGGGGTTCCCTCAAAGACTCCACTGTAGATGATGAGCACACAGTCAGGACAGCCCTGGTAGATATCAGCTCGGCCCTGGTCATCGTATGGAGACACCTGACCATCGAAATATTGGGCTGAGACAAACCATGAGACAAGAGAAACTCAGCACCAGGGAGAGCTAAAGTCTGCAGCTTTTGTCCTCGAGAGCAGAGATGAGTCTCACCCTCACGTTTCTTTCTCAAGGTCATTTGCTGGAATTTTTTTCTGTTTTGATGAAGCAGTGGCGGTTGCTGGTCTTTCAAACAGGGGAAGCTCACTTTAAGTTTATATCATAAAAGTTGTCATATTGTAGCGAGGCAGTAACTTATAAAAGGAGCATTTAATTGAAGTTGTTTTTCAACCACACTCATGCCATAGAACCACAGCAAAACACACCTCAAAGATTTTCAGATGGGTGAAAAAAACTGTTACTTTTCCCCAGCCTCTGCACCAAATCAATCTGAGGTGTTGATCTGCCCTGCTGTTTGGCTTTTCCAATATCCGGTCGACAATATTCAAATTGTCTGCCATTATGTGCAGCTTGCTAGCTCGCTCACTAGCTGGGGCTGCTGCGCAAGGCTAGTGTGACCACCTGTGAGTGCTTTGGGACGGTGGAGGGCTCACAGCAGCACCCGCTGCTCATTGGGGACAGTAACTGCAGAGCGACAGAAGTCAGAGTCTCCAAACACGAGTACAGTCTCCAATAACACCAGAAAAAGATGCTAGATTTGTCGCTAGTCATTTTAACAAAGAAAAAGTCACTAAGGATTGGAAAAGTCTCCAGATCAACTCAGAACAACGGAATGAAACTTGAAAATCGCTATGATGGTGGTTTATATTTTAAGATCGCTGATTCGCTCATTTCGCTGTCAATCAAAAAGGGATTCAGCCTCAGACAGATCATCCAATCATCATGCAGAAACCCAGCGTCCAGGCCAGCCGAGGCCAGCCCACTGCCCCATAGACCCCCAGAGACGCTGAGCGTCCGATGGGCGGGACAAAACCGAGCATTTATCCAATGACTGTCTAGTTTCGCTGCAGTGGAACAACCCACTCTATGCTTCCCCATTGAAGTCTTTGGACGCTGAGCTTCTACACTGTTTAATGCACTGTGACGCGACGGGAATGAATGAGAAGAAAGCCACGTCAGTGACCTGTGATAAGTAGCTGATTCTGAACAAAAGTTGAACGCGTTCTAGTGCATATTCAGTCAATGAAATGTAAACACAACAGTACATATTTGACCTCTTATTTTTTAACATTTTAAGGGAAGCTGAGCTTCCCTTGCAGTCTTAGAGCAATCGCCACTGTGATGAAGCTATGCTAGCAGTGTAGTCCTGCTTCCAGTCCTTGTGCCAAACTAAGCTCAACATACCCTGGACCAAATCTATACAGTAGCCCTGTTTGGACTTAAACAGGGCTACTGGGCAGGGCAACCTGAAAGTGACTTCAGGAACAGAGCAGGGAGTTCTGGGGCAATTTCAGCTACTTCCGAGGTGCAATAAGAAGAGATAAAGTGTGAATAATTCAAATGTCCAACACTTGTGCAACACTTGTAGTATAAAGTACAACAAGATCCGAAATGCGTTAGTCCGACAATTAAGTTGTTCTTGAAACTAGAGGTGTAGCTGGACTTTAACACTATTCAAAGCTGACTGGAGCTGATCAGAATAGGAGTCTACTTGTAAGATTCAGCGACATCCCAACTTTACAACCATTTGATGAAGGACAAAGTTTGAAGGCAAGACGCTGTGCTGATGATGTTTAGGTTTGAGATCTACTTCCAATGGTTGGCCTCTGTGAAACTCACTGGCACTTATCAGGTGGAGGGTGTGGTTGGATGTCTCAGGGTCAGGAAACGACATGTTGCCACGGAAGATCAGACACTTTCCAAAACTGAAAAAACACACAAGATCCTTAATCTATAATGCATGGCATGTCCTGCTGAAAAAAGGGTGATGATCTTTCTCTATACTGTATTACCCTAAATGGTCCCTTACGCTTTGTTTCTCTCAATGAACCTGATGGTTTCATTAGTGTCTCTCAACTCCAGCAGGGAGCTTGTGACGTTCGTCAGCAGCTCCACCCCTGCTGGGTAATCTGAGAATGCCTCAACCAGAACCCAACGCACCTCCAATACCTGCAGGGACAAGCAGATAGGTCAGAAACATCCATGCAAGCATGTGAAGACAAGACATTTGGATTCCCTCTGCTCAGCCAGTTTTACAGAGCTCTGGCTGGACATGCTCATGTGCATCACCATATTTATTTATTTATCTTGTCACCACTTTATTCAGACACACCTCCCATCGCTGTATGTTTTCTTGTTTTCTTCCTTCTGTGCAGTAAACACACATATACATTCCGCCCCAGACACCATGTTTGTTCACTACTGTAGTTATGGATACACTCTGATAAGCTCTATATTCCCCCCTTTAGGACTGATGTTTGTTGCCTCCTCCGGTGCGTAAAGAGCACATGTTAAGTATATTAACTATGGTTGCGTGTTTGTGCCAGCTGAGTCCAAGCCCCGGGGAAGTGCACCAGGCTTTGGAGCCAAACAGTCGTCCTGCAATTTCCTTAGCTATGGAGGAGCTCACTGGACCCACTGAAACCACAGACGATTTGCTGGCTGTATGAGGCTTTTTCAGAAGATTGTTACAACGATAATCTGTTTCCTGTTTTATTTGTACATTCTCTCTTCATGCGTTGTGTCTAGTTTTACTTCCTTTGTGTGTTTTCCTGCCTGTTTTCTGTCACACCTGTCTCCTAAGTCCTTCCCTGTTCCCAGAGTCTTCCCTTCACACCTGTTCTGTATTGGTTTTGTTTGCTCCACCCTAGTGTTTCCCTCCACACCCTTGTTGTCAACCAATCCCCATTTCCATTCTTTTGCTTGTATCCACCTACTCCAGTTGTGTCTCATTCTTGTGATTGGTTTTCTGTGTGTATATTTATCTGGGTGTTTCCCTTTGTTCCTCGTCAGTTCGTCCTGTGTTCATTCTTGTGTTCATCCCTGTGTTCTTGGTGTCAATCCCTGCTTTTTTTAATCAGCTGCATTAAAGCTTGCTTTTTGTTAAAACTTCTACCTGTCTGTTACTCTGCATTTGGGTCCTCCCTGAACTGATTCATGATAAAGCTCTTGAAGTGGAACAGATTGGTACATTAGTGAAGTTAATGTCACTGGTGCATGCTGCTGCCAGAGTTAAAAGGCAGTGTAATAAAACAGATCACCATCAGGCATGAGAGTCCTGAGATGAAGTCTGGGCTTGTTCACAAGCTGTCTGTTTCATTGTAGATCTTTAAAACAACTCACTGATAGAACAAAGCAGGCATGCCTTAATGCATGATCCACATCTCCATCAAAACTCACCATTCTCAGAGTGTACGTTGTTGGAGGTTGATGTGTTTCCCATAGCAAAGGGGATTTGGAAAATGCCAACATGCAGATAGCGTAAGGAAATGGGAATGCCGTCGAACCATCGAAACATTTGCCATCGAAACATTTGCACTGATATTTGCTAAAGAATATAAATTGTTTTGGATTACATAATTGAAGAGACTCAATCCGACTTCATGAGAAATAGACATATTTCCAACAATATCAGGTTACTACTTGACTTAATTGATTATTCAGATTTATGCTCTGATGAAAGTTTCATTCTTTTTTTAGATTTTTACAAGGCTTTCAACACAATTGAACATAAATTCATATTTCATGCCTTAGAAAAGTTTGGTTTTGGTTCATATTCTACCAGCATGCTGGTACTTCTCCTCGTTTCTTCCTTAAACACGGGGTCAGGCAGGGATGTCCAATATCGCCTTATCTTTTTTTGCTCTGCACTCAGCTACTCACTGACTCTATAAAGCTTAGTCCACTAAAAGGTATCTCAATAGCGGGCGACAAAGTTATCAACAGCCAACTGGCTGATGATACAACATTATTTTTAAAAGATCTCTCTCAGACACCTTTATCTATTGATTTGATAAATACTTTCTCTGCTGCATCTGGACTTTGCTTGAACATAAAGAAATGTGAATTGCTTGCTCTTAAATATTGTGACATCCCTTCTTTTTGTAATATACCTGTGAGAGACTCTATTACCTACTTAGGAATTGTTATCACTAAAGTTGGAGAAGCCAGATGCAATTTAAATTTTGACTTAATTATTGACAAAACACAGGAAAAATTGAACCATTGGCTGCAGAGGAATTTGTCATTGAGAGGTAAAATTCTACTAACCAAAGCTGAAGTAATATCCCGTCTCACATATGCTGCTTTATCTCTTGATGTTAACAAAAAGGTCTCAAAAGATATTGACAAGATGCTTTTTAACTGTTTATGGAGGAATAAAAATCACTATATTAAAAAATGAGTAATTATGAACTCATACGATAAGGGTGGCCTTAACTTTTTAGATTTTTACACTTTAAACAATACATTCAAAATAAATTGGCTAAAACTATTCATCAAGAACCCATCTTCAATTTGGAACTTCATACCAAATTTTATTTTTTCTAAATTAGGAGGCCTAAATCTCCTCTTATTTTGTAATTATAATATTGAAAAGGTCCCCTCAAAACTATCCAACTTTCATAAACATATGCTTCTTTATTGGTCATTGATTTATAAACATAATTTTTCCCCGCATAGGTACTACATATGAAACAATAAAGACATCGTATATAGAAACAAATCCTTATTTTACCCATATTGGTTTACCTACAACATACTTTTGGTTCGTCTGTTGTTTAATTCAAATGGATCATTAATGACATTTTTGACTTGAATGACATGAATGACAGAATTTTTGTTAAAATATAGTCTCGTAATCCCCAGTAGTGAATTTAATATTGTTATAAGTGCAATCCCTGCTGGAGTAATCATGTTATTTAAAAGTACAGCAGGACAGAATCCAACAGTATTAGCCATTGATCCAACCAAGCTTGAAATTGGTATAGTATACATTCATTATTTCAGAAAGAAGTTGTATCAATTCCATATGTGGTAGCTTATTGGAACAACTTTGTCAATAATCTTGACTGAAAAAAGATTTGGAACTTACCTGCTAAATATATGATAAATAATAAAGTAAAAGAAGTATCCTTTAAAATAATTCACAGATTTAACCCAGCTAAAGTTTCTTACAACGATTCAAAAAAGATATAGGTGTCAATTGCTCTTTCTGTGAAAGAAACTGAAGATGTTTTTCATTTATTTTGGTCTTGCCCTTTCTCTACGGGAAGATATTTGCAACTTGATTTCTACTTGTATAGATCCACATTTTTCTTTTTGCTTTGAACACCTATTGTTTGGCTTCATTGACTGTCCATCCACGAATTTTGATTTATGTGCTCTTTTTAATGTATTTATGTAATATGATATTCTGGAATGTTGCCACATAATGTATGTAACCCCCTTGGCGGTTGTCATTGTACTTTTATGTTTGTTGATAAAGATTTAAAAAAAAAAAAAAAAAAAGAAAAAGAAAAAGAAGACACTAAGGGTCCAGATTTCTCCTTTGGCCCTGATCACACAGCAAGAGTTTTGCAGGTTGCAGTCAGTATGTAGTTTCTAAAGTCAGAGTGCAGAAATGCGAGGTGTGTTGGAATGCAAAAACTGTGAGCAAAAAGCTTCAATCTTATTAAAAAACAATTACAAAAATCCGCCTCCAGCTGCTAAAACGCTTTCTGTGTGATCAGGGCCTTAGTCATCAGTTCAAGGTCCCACCGTTTATTACATTCAGCGTCATACTTTGTTTGGCCATGTCGTTGAGCTAGATTTCTGTCTCTGTCAAGTAGCTGTCAGCTAGTCACTCATTCTGCAGCAGGTAACAGCACATCAAAATAGAAGCTCTGTGCAGGAAAGTTACTGTACTAAAAAGTAAAGTGCATTTTTTTTTTTTTTTTTTTTACAAACTTGACACATTTGTTAGTCACTTGCAGTCCATTCAGAATGGGCCCACGACCCACTTTTGGAATGTGACCCACCAGTTGGGAACCACTGCTCTAGGATCAGGCATGGAAGCTAGTAGTAATTACTGTGATACACTGTGTTGGATAATTGCTGTGCAGGTCTCTGTATTTATATCAAATGAACAATAATGTAATAAATAATATGTGTTTTGTGTGTTTCCCATCTTGTGCAGCTCCTGGCGCTTCACCTTCTCCGGTAGACTGCAGTTTTCAGCCACAGGTGCTGCGCTGGAGCTCAGCACCATCATGACCAGCAGAAACGCTCTGAGCAGAACAGACATCCTGGATCAACAGTACCTGCTGGGTTTGTTGGGAAGTTGAGGAAACAGTTGTGAGGTGAGATCAGAGACTGTTGTCTCTTTTAAAGGCCTCTGCAGTCTAAAGGACGACAGTGCTTCTGTCCGTGTTTCTGTGGGGAGAAGTGGCAGCCGTCCAGACTAGCAGAGGCTGAACCCTGAACCTGTCAGGACACAGGCGGATCGACTCACTACTGTTCACTGCTACTGCTTTCACAAAGAAATACTACACTTTTTCTAAATCAATCTAGTATTTCTACCACCAGTCAACAACTGGTTATTTGATTATTTCAGTTATCATTAATATTGATGATTCTACTGGTGATTATTCCCGTAGCAGCTTCTTGTTGCAGGACATCAGTCTGCAGGTGTGTTGAGGACACAAAGTGAAGAACAAACAATCCCACTCAGTTCACACAGACTTTGACATGTTTTGGGGGTTAATCAGGGACAACTCTGTTTATCTTTGACTTACCTTGACAATAGATTAAAAAAAGAAAAAAACAAGGCTTTGATGTCTCAGCATCCAGGGAAATTTAGGGTTGTGGATAAAACTGTGTTATAGGTAAAGTCATACCTCTTAAAACTTTTATGACCTTAGATATGTTCAGATTTTTAAATAGTTTGGGATATTTGGAACAAAATGTCAAACTGCAGAATGTGTCATGCATTAGTGATAAAAACGCTATTTTTAGGAAGTAAACAAACGTCAAATCACACCATCACTAGCAGACCAACATCTTTCAATCAGAACCTTAAATCTCTGAATTTAAGGTCTAAACTGTCCCTTAATTTGCAAGATAACGGTGCTTAAAGGATAACTTTGGTATTTTTCAACCTGGGCCCTATTTCCCCATGTGTATGTGTGTGTATGATTCATAGGTACGACTCGTTCTAAAACTGGTTCAGTATTGAGGGAGGCAGATGCAGCTGGGAGCCGCGAAATGAGCTAAAACGGTAACGAGGGCAAATGCGTCCCGTATAAGTTTGCGCATTAAAAGTGCTTTTTTTCGCCACTGACCGGTTCAGATCGCCAGTGCTATCTCTGTAAATAGCATACTAAGCGTTTCCCTTACCCTTCACCTCCTCCCGGCTGTGTGTGACGTCATCTCGCGAGAGCTTTGTTGCCGGAAGCAAACAGAGGAGCCATGCTGAGCGCCGCTCCGAGTGGCGCTGGTTGTCCCGGAGTACAGTTGAGAGTTTTACTGCATCGATTGAAAACAATGGTTCGTGTTTGTGCTTATCCGCATTACAAGAACAGGATGTTGCGCAACACCCTGTACAGCTTTCATAGGCTGCCTTTGAGAGAGAGAGAGAATGTATGTATGTATGTATGTATGTATGTATGTATAAAATCCAGAGTTCTCGCGAGAGCACAATTTGAATTTGCTCAGCAAGTCACTCTGGCAATCACTAATGATGCTCATCACCCATGCTGTTGGTGCCGAGCTGCACCAATCACATCGGTGTATCTGATATAGTCGGGCCAGAGGTGAGCTAAACAGATGACGACGACAGCGCTGCGACAATGAAGTCCAGAATCAGTCAGTAAACATTGGCTACGGATGAACACCAGTTGTTTGAAACGGCTTTGGCCGCTACAATGAACAAGTTAGACTTGTCTTTTTCTCTAAAAGAGGAACAGAAGACGGCGCTCGAGTCTTTCCTTTGCAAAAAGGACGTTTTTACTGTTTTGCCGACCGGATATGGCAAGAGTGTAATCTACCAGTTAGCTCTGCTGGTAGCGCTCTGGATACGTCACCCCATGTATTGTTCTGATTGGTCATAGTGTTATCCAGTTGCATGCAGTGATATTTTCAAATGCATGCTTGGTGCCGCCCCTCAAGTTGGGCCATTTGCATTACTCATAGCCAGACCCTAAATCTTTCTAGATTTGGGTCTGGATTTCCAGGCTACCGGGACTTTAAAGTTTTATCTTTATCTGAAAAGTTTATTTTTTTCATGCTTTGTTATATATTAACTGAAGGGGTGCTGTACTAAGACATAAGAGATTGAGTTTTATTAAAACGTTTTATTGTTTCTATGCAAAATTTCTCAATTAATTTGATGGCCTGAACTGTACCTGTAATTAACTGAACCTTTAATTACAGTAAAAGTAACTTTAAAAAGGTGTCTGTGAAAATTCTGTCTATGACAACTTTGTATTTAAAAAGCCTCCAGGCTGTAGTTTTATACATATTTTGAACTTCATATTGCTTTGAACTGTAGGGCAGATATTCATTAATTCAAGCTTTATTTTAACTCTAAATTACACTGAGGGACACCCCTTATTCCCAGTATCGTCAAGAAATATCAGGGCACTGTTCAAGCAATAGGTGACCCCACCCCATATTTTGAATACACTGATGTATTTTTTAGAATTCAAGATCAAAACTTGAATTTTCAGTTTCAAATTTAATTTTTTAAAGTACAAAACATTTGGCCCCAATATAGCTCCATTCCTTCCCCACTTAATTGGCACAACTGTTAGCTGTTAAGTGCAAATATTTGCTAGTTGCATCAACTCCCAAAAAAAACTCCCACAGCCATATGGGAGTAAGCTGAAAATTCCCTTCGCATTTGGTGTGAACACAACATTACACTTAAACTGACAACTCAGTGCTTACACTCAAACTCTTCAAACCCTTTAAGTGCTTCAAACAACACATATCACACAACACACATCGCTTTAAAGATTCGGTGTGTCAGATTTAGGGGGATTTAGTGGCATCCAGTGGTGAAGATTGCAGAATAAAACCAGCTGAAACTTCTCCTGGGTAGAATTCCTTCAGTGGTCATTGTTCAGGAGGTTTTTACCAGGAGCTGAATTATCCACAGTGGACTCTTCATCTTAAACAAATCAAACAGTTTCGTGACAATCTGTTTTTCTCAAGCTTTCATGGTAGAGGGGCTTCTACCTATAGTTGCTGATGCAAAAACACAAATGTCCCTGTCTAGAGCCAGTGTTTGGTTAGTCCATTGTGGGCTACTGTAGAAACGTGGTGGTGCAACATGGCAGTCTCTGCAGACAAGGACCTGTTCCCTATGCAGATGTAAACAGCTAATTCTAAGGTAACAAAAACACAATGATTCTTATTTTCAGGTGATTATACACCAAAGAAAAGAGACTTAATTTCTGCCAATATATCCTCCTAAATACACACGGGAGCTTTAAGTCTTCAGTGTACTGTAACTCTTGTCCATCTCACAAGTAAACAATTCACATTTTATTGAGTTTAACAGTGTTTAAAAGATCTAAAAGAATCAGCATGTTAAAATTTTAATTTTCTTGAACTCCAAGATTTCAATTGCAAGTGCATGTATGACATTTTCAAGACATGCTGTACGACAGGACTAACAGCGGAAATTCCAAAGCTTTAGTAAAATATGATGATGCCCTGCTACTGAGTGAAAATCCTTCACTAATGGAAACATGGTTTTAAAAATACCTAAAAGTTACTGGGAGATTTAATTTGAAAAGAATCTACTCCTCAACACTGTGCTAGAACTTACAAATGGAGAACATGCAGCTAAACACAAGTCAGATTTTCTGAATCAGAATATTGTCTGTAAATTAAAACAACATCCTCTAACACATGTCCTGCATTATTAATTACCAGAGTTACAGCCTTTCCCCCCTGAGAATACCCAGACTTGGTTTTGTATCATTTCCTGAAATTTCGTGTAAGGAGGAACTTGCTCCTTAAGTGGCAGTTGATAGAGGAAGCAAAAGCAGAACAAGAGACTACAGATAAATGTTGTGTGTTTCAGTTACTGAAAAAGAAAATGACTTCTGTGAGGCTCCACAGAGGAAGCTCTCTGTTAGGACTGTGGTCCAGTGATATTCTCAGCATCCAGTCAGTAGGTTGTTGGTCTCGATGGGAGCTTCCCCTGTCTCTAGAGCTCTACATACGTTCTGCCAGAAGACTCCTGTGTGTTGGCAGGCCTGCGGCCAGCTCAGGTAGGTGCGCCTCTTCACCAGCTTCCTCATTCGGTGGTTTGGAGACAGCTGATGGGCCGGGATCTCCTCCAGGAACAGCAAGATCAACACGTCCTTCTGCTCGTCAAACAGACGGAAGCTGCAACAACATGCACAGGACAGACAGTCAGGACAAATCAGAGGACTGAACCAGTTTATGAGGCTGCGAGATCAACACATTCTCAGTCAAAGCTCGTCAAATATCAACGTTTGGTGTATTGGATGTTGATGTTCCAGGGTGCCGTGTCAATTTATGCTATTATTGTTTTCTTTTAAAATACACTTCAGTTTTCACAGGAAATGTAGATTTTACATACATTCTCCTTCAAAATAAACGCATTATGTTGGTACAACACTGCAAATTGACCTTTTTTTTCCTCCAACAACTAACGCACATGGTTGGGTTTAGAAAAAAGAACAAGGTTTGGCTTTAGAATCTTACAGGACACGAACACCGCTCTCCTGGGTGATAGTCGGTGTTTGTTAGACCCATCAACCACCCCTCCCGCCTGCCCAACATAGACTTTCGCTGCCTTATCTTTCGTTCTTGTCAGATGCATTTTCCCCTGACGCTTCTGAGGGCCGTTAAACTATAATGGTGACCAGCCATAGTGAGTGGGTTGGTGAGATAAGAGCAGCAGGTGCTAATAGATGTGCGCGCCCCCACCTGGCCATCTGGATCTCTCTGGAGCACCATTCGCTCTGTAGGTAGCGCCGGGTGATCACACAGATGGTCTTCCTGCTGCCGTAGATGGCGTCTGTTATGTTGTCTATGATGGGTTTACCTGTGGAGACATTTCAGACAAACTGCAGGAAATCCACATGGAAGAAGAACAACATGGTCACAGTGACGTCACTCTCAGACTTCTGACGAAAAGCCTGAAGTTTGGCACCATCTTGGTACTTGTTAGAACCCAACTGACAAGTGATATTGAAGGACATTCAGAAGGAGACACAGGTTTTTGCCTTCAGATGTGATCCGACATCACATTGTACACTAGGTTGTTTGAAGTATACCAAACATTTTAGTTGGAGGTTTCTGGGGTGCTTGAGGCCCTCTGGAATTAGCTCCTCCTAATTGTACGTTCACATCAAAAGCTGCCGGAGCTGCGAAATAGCTGAATTCACTCTAGCAACGCCGCTAGTAAAATATGTGTAGTGGAACTGTTCATTTATTCTTGGCATTTCCAGGCCTCTAGAGGGCGTAGTTCTTTCAGTGATCGTTTTCTTTATCTAAGAGTGTAAGGTGGGATTGGAGCCTCAGCCAATAGTAAGCTGCAGGAAGTGATGTTACAGGAACTTCCTATTTCTCCCTGGGACAGCACGAGAATGGTGGCGTGTTTTTAGCACAGAAATGTTAACTCCTCAATCCATCAACGTTTTGAGTAACTTTGTTGGTATGCATGACTGTAATGGTGAATTTCAGTCTTTGGTTTCATACTTACCGCATTGCTACCTTGATTAGTTCTGTCGTACAGTATTTACATAATTTGAATCATACTTACCTGTGAATACTCATATGTATTTCTGCAAATATTTTATTTGAAATTGTATAAGTATGTGCCATTGTCCACACTTATCAACACTGTATCAACATGGAAGAAGGAACTCTTGTAATTTGTGCTGCCGTGTGGTACCTGCGTGGATGTAGCTGCCGTTGGGTCTGGGTTCACGATATCCTCCAGGGCCAGCACGGGGAATATCATCGGCCGGTGTGGGAGCTGCGGTTGGATTGGGAGAGGTTCCAGTGCTACGCCAGGCTGAACATAGATCAGTTTGACAGCTTGCTGCTTGTTTTGAAGTAGGAACAAATGTGTGGTAGGAACTAGAAGTTTCCAAGGATGTTCCCTGGATTCCTCACAAGCGATGGACATCTACATTCCGATTGGTTGCTGGTCATTTGCAGCTCAAACACATCATAGCTAATTTGCATAAAGTTAACCAGTCTTCAACTTTCATTTGCAGCGCAATTCGCCAAATAATAATTTGGCTCATTGCTTTTGCAGCTCAAAACGCCTCTAATCGCCACATGTCCATTGAAAATGAATAAGACCTATCACCTTTGCAGCACTGGCAGCTTTTGGTGTGAACGTACAGTAAGTCCTGCCTCTTATCACTCCGTGCACCAATAACAGTTGAGCAAACTTCGTCAGAACCTCTGTCAACTTTCCCCTATCCTGTTATACTTAGACATATTTTGTAGTAGGCTTGCCTATGTTGACAAAAAATACAGACTTGTAATATGGTTAAAAGATGTGTCTGTCACAATCTTTATGGACAAATGACATTGTACATAGTCATATCATTAGTTACCAAATGCTAGCTAATGTATAACTACATCATGAGGAGTTAGCCTACTGTCAGATCACCAACATAAGGTTTGCTTTGTCCATATTTCCGTGGTAATGTTAAAGAGATTTGGAAAAGGACACATAGTTTGATTGCTGAAGTTTTCATGAAGCTATGAGTAATAATTTGCCAAATAAGATTACAGCTAATGTTCCTTTGTTTATATGATGTCTGCTAGGCTTTGTGCTGCCTCAAAGTAACTAACGTAACATTATACAGTAAAGAGAAACTAAGGTCAGCACCATAGACTGTATAAAAATGATGGACGACATGACAGCTCCACCAAAGTGAAGGCAAAACATCTCAATCGCCCCCTGGTGGCTGGCTGCAGTATGGGTCACAAACCCCATCCCCTCCATGTTAGTAAATGGAACATGAGCCACTCTAAAAAAAATCAAAGTATACATCAAATAAATTTTTTCCCAAAGTTGGTTTTATGTTGCAGACAACCTAGAGTTGTCTTGCTTTGGTCCAAATCAGGAAATAATTTTGTTACAAAGTTGCATAATTGCCTAGAATTGGTTCAAATCAAATGGCTGTGCAAGAAAGCTGCTCTTGATAGGTCAGAATTTCCATGTGGGAAAAATCCAAGAAGTAATCAAAAGGTTGTAGAAGACTACACTTGAAAGATAAATGCAACATGGCATTGGTGGCTTGGTAGAGCAGGCACCCCATGTACAAGGCTATTGCTGCAGCAGCCTGGGTTTAACTCCAGCCTGTGGCTCTTAGTAGAAATAAATGTTTTGATGCGTTGGATGTGCCTACAGTGCATCAAAATGTTTGACTGTAAACGGTATTGTAAACATATACTTGCAAATTCTTGCTAAATACATTTTCTATGTTCATTGAAAAAATGACAAAATTTTGGACTTATGGTAGATGATGTTTGGAAAATATCAGAATTTTATCTCAAAAATTGAATTTTTTTTTACAGCATTTTGAATTTCGCTCTCATGCCAACAATTGGAGTCAATGCAAAAATGGCATTTTTAAACATCAGTTTTTCACTTATGGAGCCAATAAATCATTGTTAATAACAAATTACCAACTTCTCCATGCTGTCTAGATGCAATTTGTGTATTTTTGGATTTTTGTCTTAATAACTGAATTTTTGACAGCCGTTTGAAATCTGCCTTTACACAATAACAGCTGCTGTCTTGCACACAGGTGACTGGCTTAGTCAATTTGTGAAGCTACATGTGACATTTGTATTTGCCAGTTAGCTCAGTGAGATTGAAGATGGTTCTTAGTGTTGAAGATTGTGAGTTCAAGCCTCAGCTCGTGCAATATTTCCATATGAGAAATCTAGCCAAACTTTTCATAAAGGTCCAGTCCCATGCCAGATGTCCTCAACTGGAAACACAAGACAATAGTCCTGATGGTGGCGCTACAGCAAGCCTCTAAATTTCAAAACCTTGGAAGTTCATAACAAATCAACCACATGTGCTACAGCTTTGGAACTTTCACTTTGAAATTTGCTTTTCCATGGCATGGATGGCTACTGTCTGGCACCCTGATGCTTGGCTTAGTCAATTTGTGAAGCCACACATGAACTGTCACTTTGGAGTTATTTGTATTAGCTCAGTGAGATAGAAGATGGACCTCAGTCTCAGAAGTTCAAGCCTCAGCTAAGGCAGAGCGGACATTCTAATGTGAAAGTCCTATGTTCAGGCATTATGCTATGTGGATTACAAACTACTTAGGTTAAGCTAGATCAGGCCAGTTTGTTCATAATTGCAAGCAGTTAATGTTATTCTTACTTCTTGTTCATGAGGTTTTTTTTTTCCTTTTGTATATTATGAGTCTGATCACTTCAGCCACTCATCCACAATTTGAAGGGCATGCCATAATTATATGATGTAACTTCTATGTTGTGATATGCTTTGTTTTAGTGTGTGTGTTGCTCAGAATTGCCTAATTTTGCCTAAAATTGCCCAGCCCCGACCATTGCTGCGCTGCAGCTATAATTTCTCTTGTGTCTATGCGCAAAGGTACCCCATTCTTGCATTGTCCCCCCACAAGATACCTAGGAGAGAAATAAGCCCTGTCCAAGTCCACAAAACACTGACTGATTAGCAAACTTCCATAACCCTTCCAGACTGGCAAGAATAAAGAGCTGCTTCAACATTCTACGACCGAGATGGAAACCTCATTCATCTTTCTGAATCTGAGGTTCAACAGTTGACTGATGCCTTTTTTTTCCCAGAACCTTGGCAGCATGTTCATCTTACCTGCTGAGACAATCCCAGGCCTCCTCTTTCTGGATAGTCTGATGTTTGCAGAACTGGCCAACTGAAAGTCATATCTGAACACGTCCATTACTCCTTCTGAATTTTTGTGATTCTAACCCTAACTTTCAACAATGGAGGTGCTAAAGAGGTTTGCATCCTAAAGTTAAGCTTATTTGCCAGGGTGACAGGGGTAGGCTGGAGGATGGACACAATGTTTCCACACTATGGGTAAGGACAACATTAACGGGACATCGGTTGCTTAGTGGATATAGCAGGCGCCCCATGTACAAGGCTTTTGCCACAGCAGCCTGGGTTCAAGGTCCGGGTTTTTAGAGTGGGCTTACTTGTCAAATTGTTGTTGTTTTTTTGGCATGTTTCAAAAATTGGCAGATTCAACTCTATTTGATGATTTATGCTACGCATACAAAGAGACAGACATGCAGAGTCAAGTGTTTACCTGGTTGGAAGTCTCTGTGGTGCAGACAGAGTCTCCAGCCCTGCTCTCCTTCCAGCACTGGAAGCATCTCTCTGTAAACCCAGTCCTCATCATGAACGTTGTAGGAGATGAAAGCATCGTAGTGATGAGGAGCGCCCTTGTTCCTCTTCCTGTTGTTGTAGAGGAAGGCCAGGAAGAGGTAGTAGGTGTAGGCTAGCTGCCACCTCAGAAAGTGGTAGATGAAGGATGTGAGGAGCGTCATCAATGTCAGGCAAAAGCTAGAAATGAAGCAGAGGACGCTAACGTCCATCCAACAGGACTGGACTTCAAAGTCCAGCAACTTTGTTCCTTGTTTAGCCACAGGAAAGGTACAAGTGTACTGGTAGGCATTAACAACCTGTGTTTGGTTGTTGTTCTTCACCCATTGGATAAAGCCAGTGTTAGAGCAGTTACAAGTGAAAGGGTTACCAGTCAGGTCCAGGTATGTCAGTGCAGGGAGAGACTGAAAGACCATCTCATTGATCACGGTCAATTCATTGTCTCTAACTGTCAACACTCTGAGTGCAGAGAGGTTGACCTGGGCTAGAAAATCCAGAGATCTGAGCTTGTTTTTGGAAAGGTCGAGAGCCTGCAGGTTGAGGATTGGCTGAAGCACTTCAGGGTTTAAGACTTGCAGATCACTTTGAAATATGTGAAGACTTGTCAGGAGGGGAGTGTATTTGAATGTGTCTGGGTGAGGTGACTCTGTAAATAATTTCTCTGCTCCAAAGTAATCTAAAGAATTCAGACCTGTCAGAAAATCAGGTGAGATTTCATGATACCAATCATAATTTTGTATCAGTAGACGCTTCAAGAAAGGTAATGGGAAAATGGATAAATGTGTCTCATTTTTTTGACGAGAACTCTTGCTGTCATATGAAGACGTGAGATGTATTTTGAGGTTTTCTAGGTGTTGCAGTCCTGTAAAAACCTTTGTAATGAAATCCATTTCACCAAAAAATGGTGTAACTGAAAGATTTTGAAGATTGTCCAGTCCTTCAAACGCCCCCTCATGGGCAACGTAAAATGTATCTGATTCTAAATACAGAGACCTGAGGGAAGACATATTCTTAAAGTCATCTGTTTTGAGCTGCATCAAAGTATTCATGTTCAAATCCAAAACCTCTAGTTTCTGTAAATTCAGTTTGAAGAAATCAACAAGTAAATGAACTCCATTTTCTGCAACGTTCAGGACTTTCAAATCATTCAGATCTTGAAAAACACATCCCTTGAGTGTTGAAATGCGATTTTGGCTGAGATTGAGTTCTGCTAGTTTTGTCAAATTTTGAAAGTCAGAGCAGTCTAACTCGCTGATGACATTCACACTCAGATCTAGGATTTC
Source organism: Epinephelus awoara (assembly GCA_035609425.1). Lineage (NCBI taxonomy): Eukaryota > Metazoa > Chordata > Actinopteri > Perciformes > Serranidae > Epinephelus > Epinephelus awoara. Next base: position 33,968,518 of record CM069310.1, on the reverse strand, counting down.
AAGTGTGGAGAGGCCTCTGACACCCTGTGGCACTCTAGACAGGGAGTTTCTCACTAAGTCCAGGCGTCTGAGCTGTTTTATTGATCCGAGGGAAAACTCGGAGAGCTCTTCCAAATTATTATATGATAAATCAAGCTCAGTAATTTCAGTGCAAGATTGAAGAAATGTCTTGTTTATACTGACAAAGCTAATTTCACTCAAATGAAGACTTGTCAGAGCAGTCATTTGGCAGGCGATGTCTACCAGATCTCTCTCTCGGTCATGGTGCCAAAAGAGGAGTGACAGTTCCCGCACTGACTCGGCACTCTTCAGCATAACTTGGTACATCTCACAATTATTGTCAAATACAAATAACTCCAAAGTAGTCAGGCTCCTCAGAAACATTGGGTCTGGTACATCCCACTCAAAGCCAGTGTCAGCATTTAAATGGATAGACTGAAGATGGGGAAAAACGTCTCTTGTAATGCTGAACTTTTTCATTGAATGACTATATAGCCACAGTGTCTTGAGGTTTGATTTATTAAAAGGCAGGTCATCCGACTGAAAGGAAGAGAGACCGTTAAAATCAGCTAGCAGATCACTCAAGTTTGGTAGTTGTAAGATGGGCACAATGTCGGTTATTTGATGTAGGTTGTTATATGTCAGTTGTAACGTCTGTAAGCTGATCAGGGACTGAAAGGCCAGAGGGGAGATGTATGTGATATGGTTTTTCTCCACTGACAAAAAAATTAACTTCCACAGGCCCTGAAACATATAGTCCGTCAGGTTTATGAGGTTGTTTGAACCCATGTCAAGCTCTATTAACTCCACCTCTGCAAAAGCTCCATCGTCTACATGTGAAATCAAGTTATTTGCAATCTTTAAATACCCAAGCTTTGAAAAACGGTTGAAATCTGTCCTGTTTATCTTTGAGATGTGATTGAAGTTGAGATCTAGAGTTACTACAGTTATGAGAATGTCATCAGGAACCCCAGTGAGGTCACGATCTGCGCATTCAATCCAAGTCAAATTGTTGTCAACAGTGCAGTTTTTTAGTGAGAAAGCCAGCAAGGGGTTAAAAGGAAGCAGGACAGATGGAAGTAAGATAAGGAAGCTCTGTAGAAAGAACAGAGGCCAACTTCCCATCACTGACATGTTGATCTTCAAAACTGAGAGAGAGAATGAAAGAAAACAACAGTCTGCAGTCAAACAGCTCTGTGAAGCTAAACTTTCCTGTTCCTCGTCCTCTCCTGACAACCACTCATAATTTAATTTAAATGTAATTTGGGGGAAAATATCCATCTTCTTGGTGTAACGCTATAGTGTCAGTTTACATCAATAGCTAGTGTGCAGTGATGGGCAAAAATACATCAAAATGTATTTTGATATAAAATACCCCTCAAATAAATGTATCAAAATAAAATACAAAATACTGGTGCCAGAAAATGTATCAAAATAAAATACATGTATTTTGTATTTTTAAATACAGAAAATGCTCTTTTTCTTTTTCTTTTTCTTTTTAGCAGCGACCCGCAGCTCTATAGGTCACTCAGTCTGTCGGTTGGTTGGTCGGTCCACAGAGCTTTTCATGAATAACTCAAAAAGTCCTTGACCAAAAATGCTCAGAATCTGCAAACTGCAACTAGAGACCATGAGTAACTATACCAGAAAGAATACCCATGATTTGTCCATGGGTGGTGCTATACTCACCGATTCAAATCTTTTTGTAAATAACTCAAAAAGTCCTTGACCAAAAATGCTCAAAATTTATATGTTGCAACTAGAGACCACAAGTAACTATGGCAGAAAGGACAACCATGATTCATCCATTAATGGCGTGATAGTAGCAAATTTGGTCGCAGCTATTGCAAATTTGCGCAAAATTGCGATTCAGATTTAGATTCAGACAACTTTATTGATCCAACGTGAGGCATTCTTTTGTAGTATACTCGTCCCAAGCATCAACCACAACAACATACAATTTCCTATGTTATGCACAGTCCGGTAAAACGGACCACTAGGTCATTGAAGGGCACATTGAATGGCCCAACTTTAAAAAAAACACGTATAAATAAAAATATTTTTAAAAAAGTAAAAAAAATATTGTTACATCCAATATTATTATTATAAGAATGTGTAGCCTATTATTAGTATTTTTTTCTTTTGAGTATTTTAAATACAAAATTACTCCACTCAAAAGTATTTTGTTACAAATTACATTTGCTTTTTATCGGCCTTATCAAATACAAATTACAAAATACTCAAATGTAATATGTATTTTAAATACAAGTAACAGAAATATTGCCCATCCCTGTGAGTGTGACAGTTTATAAATATATACGTATATATATATATATATATATATATACACATACACACACGCACATTTCATATATATGTTATATTTCATATCTCAGTGTCAAGATAAAGGTCAGTGTCCTCATACAGTTTATTTCTTTCAGTCACAGTCCAGTTGTTATTGGTTTGTTTCTGAGTGACAGATGTACACATCATTGAAGTCTTTATTTTTTGAGACATGTCTCAAGTTTTAATGGTGCAACATGTAAATCAGTAGTTTGAAAGTATTTACAGGGAACTTAAGAAGGATTTTATGTTCGGCTCTATGATGAGGGTTTAAACGCTGCATCATATTTCTGCTGTCTGTCAAAGTTAAACCTTTCAGAGTGCTGTGCTGATTTATCCAGCTGTATTAACTGATTAAATCTTTTTATTTCCTTCAATAATCTGGATTTGAGGAGCTACTCACCAGTCAGATGTTTGACCTCGGACTCTGAATTCTACATGAACTGATATGGGAAATGAGAGCTTGGTGCTCCTCTTCAGACTGTCAGACTAAGTCTGAAGAGTGGAAAGAGGAAGATCTGTGAGATATCCGCACACAAGGGCGTAGGAATCGGAGGGGATGGAGGGGACGTGGCACCTCCAATATTAGAGACAGGCGCATTTGTCAGTCGGAACACAGCGTCCTATGGAAGCTAATTGTGACCAATATTTAAATTAAAATGCATTTGCAGAAATGCTTTTTCATTTTAAGAATGTGGCTGCATTAGTTACATTTCACATGCAGCCAACCAAAAGTCTTAACAGCCACAAGGATCCAACACAGCCACGTCAAACAATGCTGCCGAACTCAGGCTCCAGGAAGAGGTAGGAGGACACACATCCGAGCTGGGTAGCCCTCCCCCAGACATAGCATTGCACGGCACTGCCATATTGGAAAAGGAGAGGGAAGAAGCAAAAAACGTATTTAATCCCACCCCTTTTCCATCATTCATTAATGATCATTAGTTTCCGATACTTCCTGTATATATTTATATACATGTGCATATAAATACACACTGTATACTGTACACATACATACACGCACATATACATATGTGTGTATATAAATATATATTTATATATATATACATATATGTATGTGTATACATATATATATGTATATGTATATATATATATATATATATACATATACATACATATATATATGTGTGTATATATATATATATATATATATATATATATATATATATGTATATATATGATGCAGAAATTCAAAGCCCACAATATATTTGCAATCTGACTGTGAAGCAACATAAATGTTCAGTGTAAACACAATACATCTTTAAGACACAGAACTATGGTTACCTAAACTGTAAACTGACAAGGTAAATAAAGTTGCTCAAATGAAGCACCTCTTGTTCCTTCTGAGTCCAAAAATTCCACTGCATTGTGATCTGTCAGGATGAGTGGTTCATTGCTTCCTAATGCATCTTTTGTTTTTTCAGTCATAGATGGGACACTGACCTCCTGCTCAGTAAATCTTATAACCACCATTCTGCTGTTCACAAGCTTTCCACTCTGTAACTCTCCCAGGCTGACAGTCCTGGAATTCAGAAAAATTACATTTAGGGTCATTCATAATGATGAACACAGAGAAGTGCAGATAAAACATTTCTTTCTGTTGACAAGGGCATGGAAATTTAAAAAGAAAATTAGCCCACCTAGTAAAATATTTCAGTGATTGGGCCCTGGGTGGCAGTGAGGGACTTGCTGAGCTAGCCGACCTGGAGAAGCGAAACGCAGTCTTGGCCCCGTGTACCTCGTAATGGGCCTTATCCTTGAGGTCGAGTGAACTGAAGTGGCCATCCACTCTGGGGAACACTGCCACATTGTTATCACCAGTAGGGTACAGACTGGTTACCTAAAGGACAGTAAGGTTTTTTTTAAATCAGCAAAATCTGGGTAATGGAATTTACTGTATCCGTAGTACTCTTATAGATAGGTACAACACTACAATCTACAGCCAGTTTATTAGGTTCACCTAGTTAAAACTAACATGATCCAATACAACAGTCCTGCAATAACTCAAGACTGGTTAAAATGTAAAAGTCATAATGTCTAGTTTTAGATTAGCATTGCTTTAATGCTGCTATCAGCAGCAAGTCACAGACATGTAGTAAAGAGCTAAAATGTCACTGAAAACGCTTTTCTCTGACCGGAGCCATGACGTGTACAACCCTCTCCCACCACCTCACATAATCTTTTGGATTATAAATTAATTCGTGACAATTTAATTCCATGATTCATTCTTATGTCATCCTCCCCTTATAGCATACAATAGTATCGTCATTTAGAGAGCTGGTATTTGGAAAAGTTTCCCCAGTAGTCACTGAAGAATATTCATTGAGAAAGGGTCAGAAATAAACATTTATTTATTATAAGTTGACTTATGATTTTCTTGACAGATCTCAACTCGTAGTCTATACATGACTGACGACACAAACGTGGCCTTGTTTCCTGGTGCATCTGGTGTTTTCAGCTCATTGGACCTCAGTCCAAGAACTCACTATGAGGTTCATGGTGAGGACGAGGACTCCCCAGGACCTGCAAGTAGCACAGGGCGATGTTTTTCATTCATGTGCACACCTGCAGCCACTAACCCCAAAGTGGACTGCCTGAAGCGGACTCCGTTAAACTTACACAAGTAGGATGTGGAAACCTGAAGCATGGAGACATCTTGTGTCCAACAGTTAAACTTTTGAGACAAAATATATTGGTACATTTATAGATTGTGGAATTTTTAATAAGGTAGAAGGAACAGGCGTAATTTTAAGTATTGTAATAAAATATATTTGACTCTTTCTGGGGAAAAACAATATCAGACACAAACTATTATTCAAAGTACAGTATTTTACATCTATCTTAAAACACAACAAAATCATTGGCATGTTTTCTAGTTATTGTTGGTATACATCATCATCATTAACCATTGCCAGGATTACAAGTGCTCTGTGTGCCATAGCAATTATTTTGATATATTTTTACAGATCAGTATACCTTGCTGAGGTAGTTGTTGGGAGGTTGAGTCCCAGCAGAACGGTGGTGGTTCAGTTTTTGAAATGTGAGGCCTGCAGGGGATCATTGGAAAAGTACAAGACGCCATTGGAAATCATGACCCTGTGGTGTTGACTGATGTGCAAGGGAATGCAATTTTGGAGTCAGAAGGAACAACAGGTGAGAATTTAATTTTGTTTAATTTTTTAAACTAAACTAAACTTTAGTGATTAAATATGAGATGTCACATGATTGCTCATGTCTGGACCAACCACTTAAGTTGTAATGGTTTTTCCTGGTTTCCACCCCTGCTCCAAAGGGGTCACAGTACTGGAAACAAAATGCACGAAAGATTCTTGCTGTACAAGAATGGGACTTCCAGGAGTTGTAGGACAAAAAAGGAGGAGAACAAGGTAAAAATGTGTGGGAACCCTGAAGTATTGAAGTTGAGTAAAAAAGGAGAAGAAAACGCTGTCATCCAGTACATCAGATACACATTAGAAACATATGGGGACACAGAGATGGATTAGTTTTTCTCTTTTTATTCATTGACAAGTTCATCGATGAACCAGTCTTCACAGATTGTTGCCCAAACATTATTGGCTGATAATACATGTGTGGAACAGTTGCAGTTGACCTCTGTGCATTGTGCAAAATGTAGAGCGAACACCGAAGGCAACAACATATTCGAAGTTAATGGTCTGTCAGAGGCATTTTCTGTTCTGAGATCCTTTTTGAAGAGGAGTAACATTTTGCACTTTCCCACTCAAATACTGTAGGCATGTTGTATTATTTGTTTCATGGATTCAAACATTTGTGTCAGAGTTCTTGTACTAGTGATGTGAATTCATTTACATGTTTGGGCTGGATGATGCCATATTAGTGTTCACTGTAGTGAGACTAACATTTATCTTTACCAAACATCCATTACCACAAGTTAATTGTTCTAGTTACTAATTTAAATTATTTAAAGTTGTGGTTGAGAGAGAGCAGTGCCTCTTTGCATGGAGCCATGTTGTTGTCCACTGCTCTAGAGAATTCTGAATTGTCTGAATATTTCTCTGCAAACTGATTTTCAACTCTCAAGTTTGTCCTGTTAAGATGAAAAATAGATCAACTCCAAAAGTAGAATGTTTAGGCAGTGATCCTAGCCGATGGCTGTAAATGTCCACTGAGTTCAAATAGAGCAAATGCCTTTTCACACATTGCGTTGAGTTGTTGTTATGAGATAGAGCAATGCTTCTTTGTATGGGGCAAAGTCCCCATTCACTGCTCTCGAGAACAAGTCTCAAATGTCTGAATATTTCTCTGCAAACTGATTCTCAACTGTAAGTTTGTTTTGTTAAGTTGAAAATGGATCAGTTTCAAAAGTGGAATGTGTTGTCAACGAGGATCCCAGCTATTGGCTGTTAAGGTCTGCTGCTTCAACTGAATGAGGCAACAGCTTTTTCTACAGATACAGACATGCACACACGTCTGTATCTGTAGAACAGCCAATAAGAACGCCATCTCTGAAATGACCTGTGATTGGCCAAAGTCTCCCATCAGGACTAGATTTTCTAAAGCCTGAAAACAGAGCCAAGAGAATGTGCTGAAGGCTAGTTTTCTCTCAGACCACTTAAATATGCTAGTTAATTGTAAGATTTTTGCTAAATAAATGAAACCACCTTTCCCAGCTTAACTATAACTGTTAAAATATTTCAAATGAAACCAAAATCAAACTGACAGTTATGTAATTAATAAGACAGTCTGTCATATTTCTTGGTGTTTTATTTTAACTTAAAACATTCAGTCGGTTTGACATGAAACCACACAGACACTTCAGAGGGACACATGGACACAGAATATAATGTTGAACTGTTCCTTTTAACACACATGAACACAAAATGACCGCAGACTGAGAGGAGGGAATGTTGTTGTTTTCAGCGTCTGTTGCCATGGCGACCACTTCCCTGTGCTCTGTCACCACTGTGACCTGTCGCCATCATCACTTCCTCCAGGAAACTGAGAGAGAAACAAATAAACCCTGATGTCACTCAGGTAAAAATACTTAAGCAATAAGTCCTGTGGCCTTGTGCCGAAGACAATTACAGCCGAGACAATATACAGTACATCACGACCTCCAGTGTGATATTGCTTTTATACAACAGTTCAACTACAACTTAAACAGCAATGGTGAGTAAGGAAATGTTAACAAAAGGTGACGAAATAAATTATTTAAGTATGTTATGTAGCTCCGCGGAAAAAAAAAACAGTTCCCCCAGTCTGTTGCCAGGCAGCGCAGCACACACGCCAGGAACTCACAAGATACTTTACATTGATCTGCAACTGTGTTCGGCTGATGAAACGTTGGCAAACCTGGATGTTGATACGGCCGGATTCAAACACACCTGGAGGTCTGCACAGAAGAGTCCTGGCTTTCCTTTTCCTCGTCCTCTTCTGACGACCACTCATAATTTAATTCAAATGTAATTTTGGGGAAAATATTCATCCATGTCATCTTCTGTAGTGTCAGTTTGCGTCAATGTAGTGAGTGTGACAGTTGGTTAATTAACGGTTGTATTTATATTTATAACACCTGTGAGCTGAGTGATTTTACTGTTACAAGTCCCAGTGATTTTGTACTTTATATCAGCACTCACGGAATGCCTCTCGTCCAGTCAAATTACTCAGTCGAAACTAACTGTTGTATAATGTACTTTTTACTCCACTATATTTACAACAAATTGTTTTTATCTGTCATGCTGACACTGTGTGTGTGTGTGTGTGTGTGTGTGTGTGTGTGTGTGTGTGTGTGTGTTTGTGTGTGTTACCTTTTGGTGTTGTGTATGGTGCTTCCTCCCAGGACGATGCGGACTCCAGGTGTGCTGCGGTTGAGGTTGTACACAGTCAGAGCTTCTTCATATGTGGCTCCACCAATAAGAAACACCACAATGTCTTGAGGCCTGTAACACACACACACACACACACACACACACACACACACACACACACACACACACACACGACAATGAAGCTAAAGACATTTGGATTAAAGAGGAAGTGACTTTTAATCACGTTGTGTCTCTCTGTTTGTGTGTGTGTGTGCGTGTGTGTGTGTGTGTGTGTGTGTGTGTGTGTGTGTGTGTGTGCGTGTTACCTATCTCTGAGACTGCTGGGCCCCAGGTATGGGAACTGACTGTCCTTTAGTCGACCTTTGATCAGCTGATCCAGAGTGTCATGAAGCAGAGGCTGATGCTGAGTGTACACATTCTCTACACCCTACACACACACAAACATGCACACAATATAAACAAACATTAAAATACACACATTAAATATATAAAAGGTGGAGAAGAATAAAAGCAAAATTTTCTGGTAAAAGTCAGGAAGTGGTTGTTGAGGTAGTTTAAGTGGTTGGTATGGTGTACAGATGTGTTTGTGTGTTTGTACCTTGAGGCCTTTGAAAAACTGTTTGGTGATGGCAACAGCGTCTGTCGGTGTGATGAGGTCACTCCCTCTGACTCTTTTTCCTCCGTACTCCACCACCGACTTCACCATCTAAAAAAAGACACACATATTTATTAGTCAGTAAGTAACAGTCATGATAACCAACTACAAATTGAATTACTGTAAATCTAGGGAGGTCTGGGTATAAACTCAGACCCTCTAGGGCTGAGGTGAGGGTGTGTGCTCGCAGAATTTTTTATTTTTTTGGGTGGTTCCTGCTGTTCTGCCTGAAACACTACTGCCTAATTTCTTTTTATTTCACTGCATAGAGATTTCATTTTTTAATAGTGATGTGAAGACAGGGTGGCACGGTGGAATAATGGTTAGCACTGTCACCTCACAGCAGCCCTCAAGAGGAGCAGTGGTAACGAAAATGGATAGATTAATGTAGATTATGTTCTTCAAACCAATCGACAGTCATTTGCTCTGTCTCTGATCAGTCTGTGAAGGTGTCTGTTAAGCAGCTCCACCTGCTGGCAAAGAGATGTTAGTGCAGCCTGACCTGTTGTCGTTTACTGATTTTTCTAACTTGTTCAGTTATATTGTTCCAACTGTTAGTCAGTAGACTGAAAAAGAAGCCATGCTTGGTTTCGTCCTTATGATTTGTGTTGATTTTGGTGTCCAATCTAAGTCGAGTGTTTGCGATGACATCATTACCCTGCGATGCCGCTCGGACACTCCCCTCCTGCTCAGCTCATCCATCAAAGCCGGCAGGATGCTGCTGCTGTGGCGTTCATATCTCAGCGCATAGAGCATGACAAGACGGACAGCATCCAGCTCGGTGAGACGAGGATTCTGCAGCAGCCGGCGGACGTTCTGAAACAAACAGGAAGCACAAGAGACGATGAGACAAGCTGCAGACAAACTCAGGAACTGGTTCTTACATTCTTTAATACAACAGCATTATATTTTCACTGATGTTTACAGATGATCCAGCAACCCAATGTTAAAGAAATAAGATGTTTGTTTTATTTCATTTTTATTTATTTAACCCATATTTAACCAGTTAAGTCCTGTTGAGATCAATGATCTTTTTTACAAGGAGACCTGGCCAAAACAGCAGCACACAAAAAGATACAGCCAAACAACCACACAATAAAAGAGCACCTACACACAATGACAAGACTCAATGGACTCATTCATCCTTGTACTTAGAGCTTTAAAGTCAGGCAGAGAGGTGTGGTTGATGGTGGTGGTTGGTCATGTGGTTTGTAGGGGTTAGGGGAAAATAAAAAAATCGATACAGCATAGTATCGTGATATGTTGCATGGAGATTGTATCCATACATAGGCGCCAGGTATCCATCTTTTATTGTATATATAATTAATTTTTGCAAATACACATTTCAGTACAAGTTTTGGTACCCTGTTAATGTGTGTTCAAATGCTTTTGCTGGTCTTGCGCGCACACGTGAGCACGGTGCACGGAGAGGCAGTTAGAGCTACAGGCTACAATGAGGCTAAAAACAGAGTTCAAATGATGTTTTTCCAAACAACTTTTTTATTTCGGGGCTTCAGGACACTTGGATCACTACGGACGAGCAGTATGGAGATATTTTGTGGTTTCAATTATGTGTTTTTGGACGTTTGAATCTGGGGTGCCGTCAGCCTCCATTAGGTGGAGTTGTGTTGCTACCCCCTCTCCCCTTGGATCTCCTTGGTGTTGTGAGGACTCTAAAACTTCACCTGAGCATCCCTAGGCATATGGGTGAGTAGATAGTGGCTGAATTTTAATTTTTGGGTGCACTATCCCTTTAAAACACATGAACCCAGGTATGTGACTTTACCCCCAAGTTTTTTCACCGATACAGCCGTACCCAAGCTCTATGCAGAAGTGAAGCATAAAGCTGAGGAATCTTTGAGTACAGCAGGAAGGGTGACGTTAACTTGTGACACCTTCAAAGTCAGTGGATTCATATATGACTATAGCGACACATTATCTCACAGACGACTGGAGACTGCTGTCTCAAAATGCAGCACAAGAATGAAACAGACAATGCGTCTAACATGGGTGTTGCCATTCAATTAGCGGGATACCTGCATGTGAAGTGTCTCGCCCAGGCTTTTAACCTGGCCTCTCTAAGGGCATTAAATCTGTCCACAGTTTAGTCTGTCAGGTGTATGCAGTATTTCTAACAGGTTTTATGTCTGCTTTACATCACATTTTGCTGCAGTAAAAATGATTAAAGTCAGATGAACAGACTGAAAACTTTATCTTAGGAGGTAAAACTGATGCTGACAAAGTTTTCCTTTGGGGAAATAATTTGCAGTTGGGAAAATAATCAGCAATACTCAGCATATTGCAGTACATTTAATATCACAATAGTATCGTAGCATGACCTAAGTATCGTGATAATATCGTATTGAGGGCCCTCTGGTGTTTCCCACCCCAAGTGGTTTGTGGTGGAATGGTTGTTAGTTGGTGGTGGTTGTTAGTGTTGTAGTTACCTGCTGAGCGCTGGAGTGGTCGTTCTGACAGGACAGCTCCTGCTCCACCTCTGACACCTCCATCAGCTGACGCTCAGACACCAGCCGAGACAGCTCACCCACCACTGTCACGTGTTTGGACACAGTGCCCGACATCTTCTTAAACTGAGGGTAGTTATCGACAAAGGCCTGCAGACAGACAGACAAGAGACAGACAGACAGACAGACAGACAGACAGACAGAGAGACAGGTGATGCACTCTGAGGACACAAACACCATGGAAAAAAAGTTTGAAGATTTCAACCAGCAACATCTCAGAACAGCTGTCTCTCCATCTGTCCATTCCACTGTCTGCCTGCCTGTCTGTCTTTCTGACCTTCATGTCACTGATGGACTCCAGCTTCTGTTGTTCTTTCGGTTTTTTCTTCTGGAAATCTTCCATCAGGTTTTTAATGTTGGTGCCGATTTCTGCAAAGTTCAGGTACAAGTTCTGATGTGCACGCGCACAAATGCACACACGCGCACGCACACACACGCACACACACACACACACACACACCATTTTATTAGTCAATAAATCATTTTATTATTACTAATCTTGTTATTATTATTATTATTATTATTATTATAAGGAATAATATAACTTAAGAAATGTGTTATAATAATATAACACGTTTCTTGTTTTCTTGTTATTTGCCTTTACACATTAAAAATTTGATTTTTTTCCCTTGTATGACATTTTAAATAGAGTCCGTCAGAAAACTACAACATGTCATCATACCCAGTGCCAGGAGAAGTACTCAGATCTATTACCTCAGTAAAAGTACTAATGCTACACTGTAGAAATACTCTGTTGTGCAAGATTTACACTCCTGTGTCAAATCGATGGTGTACCTACTGCGTAGGCTCTGTGTTGATGTAAAGCCTACGCCATAGCCTGGCTTGACGTCGCCAGAAATGTAACTACACGTTGTGGTGACGCAGACCTCCTGTCTATTTTTGTAAGCTCAAACCATTTTCCCTCAGTGGAAAGCTTTTATTTACTTTAATTTCACAGACAAGAAACCACAAATTGTGAAGACAATAAAGCCTCCACAAAATAGCATTTTAAGTCTTGTGTCTGATTTATCCTGGCTTCAGATGAGTAGAGGCTACCATAGGCCTGTGCTAATAACATTAGCATGTTACATTTGTTTGAAAAACATGCTTAGCACAAGACAGTTGTTTTGTCGGTGAACCTTGTGAGCTGTAATGGAGCTGAATTTTGTAATGTTGCCTTTGTTAAATGTTGCTGTTGTCCCTGGTTTTATATGACTAGAGGAAATGTCTGCTAGCCACCGGGCTAATTTATCCAATGTAAAATGCCATTGGGTTGTGCTAAAAACATTAGCATGTTGTATTTGTGGGGAAAATGTGTCCAGCAAAAGACAAGTGTTTGTCTGTGAATCCTGTGAGTCATAATGAAGCTGGTTTGTGAAGTTGTGTTTCAAATACTCCCTATTAAGCCATGTTTAATGTGTGTTTTGAATCAACTAAACTTTACAGCACTTCACAGAAACCCCATCGTCAACTAGTGTTTTGGAGGTGTAACAGCAGAGTGACACTGACACACGACCAAATCAGTATAAATGCTCATAACGGTGTAGGCCACATGCATAGACTTCAGTGTAGGCTCTGCATAGAGCTGACACACAAGTATGAATCCACCTTTACACGTAAATGCCCTACATTTAAAATTTTACTCAAGTTTATGTACAAAAGTATTAGCATCAACATATATTTAAATAACCCAAAGTAAAAGTACTCATTATGCAGAATAATATATATTATTGTATTATCATTATTGATGCATTAATGTGTTTATCACTTGGAATGTAGAGCTCATTTTAATCAATGTCTACTGCTGGCTAGATCAATCTATGAAAATACACCATGATTTACTATCGATTATATTCTGTATTAATCTGAAGGTAAAAGTGCTTCATTCAATGTTCTTCGTGTACTTTGAGCAGACTCACATTGGCGTAGAACTCGTCGTTTTCTGCAGACAGAACCACCTCCTTCAGGTCTTTGCTGATCCCCGGCACTCTGGAGAGGTCGATCCTATTGTTGTTCAGACCCAGCAGCTCATGGACCATTGCCTGGTACGTCCACTGAGCAACACATCAACACATTAACACATACAGTAAACACAGACACTTCATTCATAGAGAATGTGAGTGAATAAAGTTATCATTGTATAACTCATTAAGTGCCAAGGCACATGTCAATTAAATCTAAATATGAACATGTTTTTTAGGAATAGCTCATTAAACGTGCACATTTAAGTTGATTGTATGATAACACAGGAAACTATGGTGGCCCTGAGAGCTTAATTCTCTGCAAGACCCACACAACACAACACAAACTGTTTCCAGGGGACATTAAAAAGTGATGCACATAGCTGAATTTAGCCTTCAGCTTATAGTTCACCTGCCAGTAGAAACAATCTGACAAAATACACACAGTTAATTGTGAATCAGGCTAAAGTTTGCTCCTTTTACATGCCTCTTCAAGGCAGAAATTTCACACAATTATTCCACCTTGCTGTGTTGTGTTAAAAGTACCATCATGAAATGAGGGGACAGAGTTGTCTCACCTTTAAGCCAGCATTGGAATTAGTAACAGCGCTGAAACGATGTCTGTATGAACCACAGGTTTGCGATAATACCTAGATACTGTATGCCAAGATGAGTTGCTCACCTGGTACATACGCCAAAAAAAGCAGCAGCTGAAAATGTCCACAAATTGGGAAAATACTGCTCATTGTTACATCACAGCAATGTATTTTGTTTGGAATTCTTAATAGTTTGTGATTTGTTTTGGCCTTTGAATGTACTTGGTGACAGTTTTTAAAGTAACTACAGCAAGTGAACATGATAGCTTGTTTTTGGCACTGGCTAATACTACGCTAAAGCTTAACGCTAGGCTAGCAGAGGATATCTGCAGTAATAGCTGAATCATGTGATCACAATGTTAATGTCAAGCAAAAAAAAAAAAAAGAGTAGACTTGAACAGCTTCACAGGACAGAAACCATGACAACAGCAGCAACAGTGTTTCTGTGTGAGCTATGTGCAGCATGTTCAGTTTCAGGGCCACCGTAGGAACTACATAAAATCATGAATGCATCATTATTTGAGTAAGATGTTGAATTAACAGCAAGAGGAGATCATTGTTTCCTCTAAGTAAACTTGTGACTGTGTCAGTGCTGTTTGTGGTGTGGTGCCCTGTGATAGGTCACCTGGTTGAGCAGCGGCGTTATGGCGTCATCACTGCGGTCAAGGATCAGCAGCAGAGGAGGAACTTCAGTTTTCCTGAAGTCAAACAGCTCGTACTCCTTTGTGATGATTTGCTGACGGGTGAAGCGTAAAGGAGGTTAATGTTAACATTTACCTGAGAGATTTGTGATAAGTGTGATGAGGGTGTGTTGCCGTGGAAACCTTGACACTCTCTGCAAGGCGTTTGGACATGTCGGAGGACAGCTGGTAGCGGATCATTGGACATTTCTTCAGGGAAAGAAGGACGGAGGTCAGACCCTGAGTACACCGAGACAACATGGAGGGCTCCCAGCTCCGACCCTGACAAGTACACACAAATATGCATATGGAGAGGCTGTGGTGAACGTTATGCTGCCTGTAACATCATCCAGCATGACTGGTTTGGCGGTCCGTCAGTGACGATCTGGGGAGGCATATCCTTGGAGGGTCACACAGACCTCAGCGTCATAGCCAACAGTACCCTGACTGCTGTTAGGTACCAGGATGACACAAAAGCCTACTAAATGCACTGCTACCAATTAAAAAGAAGTACAGGCATATGGCCAATCGTCCCTGTGTTCTACCTATTTTTACCTGTTTACAGACACAGAATTGGATGTAAAAAATAAAGGATGTGATTAAGAGTGATATATATAAACCTAAAGAGAGAAAAACAGAGTACCAGTAGAGGAATCTGGTTTTATTAGGAACTCTGACATTCTAAATTAGAAGTATGTTTTCATAAAGACGGGACAATATGTGGTCTGGGAAAGAAGAGTCATTGTCAGTGGGCAGTCACTCAAAAAAAAAGAGAACAATCCAGGGAAAATCAGAATGTGTGGCAAACCTATCCATGGCACTAACTTATGTATCACGTCAATCATTGTTGATTTAGCCAACAGTAAATGATGTTCAAAGAACTTTTTACTAGCCAGGAGCGATGCAGGGGCGGTCAACAAGCTAACAGTAACCTGAGCTAATGTTAGCCAGCTGGCTGTAGCTAAAGCCCCGTTTCCACCGAGCAGTACCGTACAGTTCAGTGAGCATGTTTTCTGTTTCCACTGTGAAAGGTTGTGGATGGTACCAATAGAACTGTTCTTTACCATCCCCATTTTTGGTCTCCCCTCTGTTGGGGTACCTAGCACACAGATCTGGTACTAAAAGCTGAACACTGTTAAGTGAACACTGTTGATTGGTCAATAGCAGACGGTCACTCTGCTCAGGGCTGAGTTGTGGCTGGTTTTGAGGCTCATGTAACTACTGTTCATACTGTGCAGAGTTTTATTAGTAAACTGTAACTATAAAATGAAAGGATGTTTTGCTGCCTCTCACAGCAGATTAGATTGAGAAAAAAATAACTTCATTAACTGGGCTGACTGACAGCCACCTTTAGGGTGGAATGTTTACTTGTAATGTTACTCAATGCATGAAGTGACAACGTGAATCCATCAGCACACTTTAAATTTCTTCGACCATTACTTCAGGTTTTTATTGTCTGTCTTGGCATACACTTTCTTGAAACGTTCATATATATTAACTATGTGGACTGCATATATGCTAATCCTCACTTGGAGAAAAAAAAAACGCATCGGCTTAAGCCTTGTCTGTGAAACCGGGCCTTGATGTTTAGCTTCCTGTTTGAGGCTTTAAAGTGTTAGAAAGGTTTGTGGTTTCTCACCCTGGCGACTCCCTGCAGGTTGAGGGAGAACAGGTGAGGATTCACTGCAATGAAGTCTCCATAAAACTCCTGCGCACACACACACACACACACACACACACACACACACACACAGAGGTCATATGTCAAACTTCTCAGCTTTGTGTCTAAACGATTAATTAATGCACCGATAATTTTATTAATTAATTATTGTATTGTTTGATCTTTAGGCAACACATGTGCACACAAAATGTCCATCAGAAATGATGATAATAACTTACTTCTATAAGCAGAGTAAGTTGTACAACAGTAAACACTGAAGATACTGTATGTTGGATGGACTCACCTGGACTTCAGCCACCACTTCCTGCTCATCAGCCTCAGCAAGAGCTTTGATCTCACTCTTACTGATGACATTACTAAAGTCTGGAACACACACACACACACACACACACACACACACACACACACACACACACACACACACACACACACACACACACACACTGCAGTCAGAAGATTTAAAACTAAAAACTAACATTTAAAAAGCTCAGACAAAATTAAAAGCTTCGAGGGGTTGAACTAACCTGTATTTGTTTACATTTAGTCAAACTGTCTCCATTCAAAGTGTGTTGAATGATTTCTGAGCAGCTCCTGTTTGCTGTGTACCCATGAATGTACAGATAACTATCACTGTATAACTTTGACACTGAAGATAACTTAAAAACATGATGATTCTCAGGCAAGTTCTGCAGCTTCCTTTTTCTGTGATTTCTCAGTGGATTTATGGACGTTTATTCTGGATGGACATCATAGATAAAGGTATCTTCATTGAGTGTCAGTCACGCTGAATCTTAAGATGTGTCTATCCCGTGTGTCAGTGTGATTACTGAGTTATGACTCCGGGAAAGAAAAAGTGAAATTTGATGATCCTCTATCAGTGTTAACACTTCGAGTGTTAAAGTAACTTACAGATGAAGTAGACGCTGTACTTTGGTCTCCGCAGCTCCTGGATCAGATGTTCCACATTCTCCTGCAGAAAACAAACAAATAGACACTCAGTATAATTATCACTAAAACAAATGTTATTATCACACACAGGCGGTTCTGTACCTTGGTGGGTCTCAGGAAGCAGATGGCCTTCAGGTGTTTCATGCTGTCTCTGTTCTGAGAGTCGATCCGTTCAAACAGGTAAACCTCCTTCTGCAGGATCTCTGACTGAGTATAGACCACGCTCACTATACTGGTCTGAACACACACACACACACACACACAAATCATCTCATTTCAGTTTAGGATGTCATTCAAGATGTTCACTCTTTCAGAAACATGTTTCATTACTGCATTTACAAAAACGTCTTATCTTACCTTGGGATAGGAATTTAGCTATTATCGAACCATCCTAACTTAGGGATTTCCCAGGTTAGGAATCCTGAGTTAGGATGGCATAGATTCTGTCCTTAAATCAAAAAACTGCCAAAAATGTGTCTGTATGGCAAAGAAGACAGGACGGCAGAAGAGATACCTGCACACCAGTGCAACGAGGCTGGACAGCCACAAAAAAGTTTCACAGGCTGAGATCAATGCAAAAAAAATCAATTTATCTAGAACATCCATGCACAAAAAGAAGGATGCTCAAAGTGCCAAAAAAAGGAGTGATTAAAAACGGCAGCAAATGTTTCAGTCCTTGACTTTTGTCAATGCCATATGATAAGGACTCATATTTCTTCTCCTTAGGCCCAATCCCATTTCTACTCCTTAAATCTTCCACTTGGTTATCTTGCACTCGTTTGCAAGATAACCCTTGATGAGGGAAGTGAGAAATATTAGGGTAGATCTTTCCCTAAGAAATGAGACTGTGTTCAACCAAGTTGCAGATGAGTTTACGCTAGTCCAACCATCTGTTGTTTGTATAGCCTACATTCCGATCATACAGTACAATTTTTTTTCCAAAACTTGCTGACTTCGCATGGTGTTCTGGGAAATTTCATCATCCACTTCGTTGGAAGAGTGGGTCAGGTCTCCCTTGGAATCTAGGGCGGGTCTTAAGTGTTGGAAACCACTTCCCGGAGTCATAACTCAGTAATCACACTGACACACGGGATAGACACATCTTAAGATTCAGCGTGACTGACACACAATGAAGATACCTTTATCTATGATGTCCATCCAGAATAAACGTCCATAAATCCACTTAGAAATCACAGAAAAAGGAAGCTGCAGAACTTGCCTGAGAATCATCATGTTTTTAAGTTATCGTCAGTGTCAAAGTTATACAGTGATAGTTATCTGTACATTCATGGGTACACAGCAAACAGGAGCTGCTCAGAGATCATTCAACACACTTTGAATGGAGACAGTTTGACTAAATGTAAACAAATACAGGTTAGTTCAACCCCTTGAAGCTTTTAATTTTGTCTGAGCTTTTTAAATGTTGTATTTAGTTTTAAATCTTCTAGTGGAAGTGGTTTCCAACACTTAAATCCCGCCCTAGATTCCAAGGGAGGTAGTGGAAGTGGTTTCTGGGGCTCCCACTGGCCGGACCAACTCTCTCATTTTACACCTAAATAGTACACAAAAATATGTATTTCTGACAACATCCAAGGTGATAAACCGGCAATGCAGTGGCAGAATCTTGATTCATATTTGATCAGCACTGCATAGTTTTACAGTTTGACCACAGTTCACGAGGCCTGATTGACAGCTGCATCCCTTGACCCCTTGCCTCTGATTGGTTGTTCTTTTTGTTTAAGCATTGTGGCTTCAAGCAAATGCCATTAGAAGCACTGCAAGGAGGATTGTGATTTCTTAAGACTATCTGTCTCATGTGAAGAGATAGTCTCATAAAGGTATCCAGCTGTAGTTTTAACTTGTAACTACCTATAGCAAGAAAGTAAAATGTAAAATATCTGTGTCAACGTCCTGTTTTAAATTTAAAGACTGGACATTTACGGAGTGACCTGTGTGTGTGTGTGTGTGTGTGTGTGTGTGTGTGTGTGTGTGTGTGTGTGTGTGTTCACATGTTAAAGAACGTTAGTCCTCGTGATTAGTGATATCATCATCTTCATCATCAGTTGCTCTGATAACTTATTAGTGAACAGACCTCAGGGTCTCACTGATCAGTCCGACATTTAAATTACAGCAAACACAGTTTACAGGATGTAAACAAACAGCCGACTGATAGACAGTACTAACATACAGAAGCCTATAACTAGTACAGCATAACTATATAACTAGCACTTGATATACATTGTAAACACACCCGGTGTGTCTCTTACCGTCTCTCTGTCCATCAGCAGCACCTTCATCCCGGGCCCGCTGTTTTCGATCATCTTCGAAATGTACTGCTTCACCGCGAGCGTCACGTTCATGATGGCGACGCAGAGTGCAAACAACAACAAAACAACGACAAATAAACAGCAGCAGCAGCGGTGGCGGATCTGTTTCAGTCTGCTAGGAAATTTTCGGAGAAAAATCAGCTGAGCTGCTGCGACAACAACTCCACTGCGAGCTTCTTTCCGGGTTGGTGACGTCTTACGTCGTATCAATGACGATGAACTTCTTCTTCGTTTGGTTTCATGGCGGGTTGCAACCATCGCTTATTAGGGTGCATACCGCCATCTACTGTACCGGAGAATGTAGTATGAGTTACTCAATTCAGTTCTTCCAGAAAAATGCGGAGTTTTTTGTGATTGTTGCAGGCAAAAATACTTGATTATGCGGCATGTTTTCCCAAAAAATGCTTTGAAATTGCGGGAACTTGCAAAAATTGCGTAAACTTTCAAAAACTGCAGTTTGATGAAAAAGAGAAAAAAATTGATTTCCCAACACCCTGTTCTCACTAGGCTACTACCTTAATGTAAAGAGTCATTTCGGATTACTTCCTATGATAAGCAAGCATACTACATCACAGAAAGTGCAGGGAATATTTAAGTTCTCATCTTGTTTTATTTCAGACCTTAATAAACACATGGCTCAAACTTACAAAACATTGCTGAGTCAAACAAATTCTGTAGCTTTACAAAAGGAATATGCTACAACTTCTGTAAAAATGAATGAAAATAAAATCTAAAAAAATAAAATGTGTGCTTCCTGTTTTACAGAGGTAGCTATAGCTACAAAACAGACATCTTCTGTTAAAATAAATGCTTCCAATGCACAAAGTGCAATCTCTTACTGTAATATAAATTGACATAGGCCTACTACTAATATACTTACAACTATAAGGTTTTTGAAACTAGCATGCTATGATTTAACCCACTGGTAACAAAAAAGTGCAATCTTACAACTGTAAAGTTGCATCAAGTCCTGAATGAAACTACAACAGTCCACTGTGAAAATGAAAACTATAACTGCGTAGCCTCTAACACTGACCAATCATTCGCCATCCTCATCCTCCATCCCCTCTCCCTCAACGTCCATCTCCTCCCAAAACACACACCCAAATCGCAGCTTTTTAATGACCTTCACGTCACTTCATAACGTTCCCAAGGCAACAGGGGGAAATGGCTGCTCTTGTTGTTCCCAAAATACCCTCAAGGCTCCACTCTACCTGCCTTACCAATATTTTGAGTTAGTTTAGTCCTTTCTTCCCTATACTTTCGACAGTGCATCAATATATGTTCAGCATCTTCTGTTATTTTACATGCCGAATGCTCATCTGAAGTACTTTTTCTTATCAAAAACATTGTTTAATTTAGACCTGTGTGGTCAAATCTTAATCTTGTTCGGACAGTCTCCTCCCTTCTATTGCCTCCATACACTCCTCGTGTAGTAATGGTTTTTTGAACACTATAATATTTCCTCCCACTGTTATCTCTGTCCCATCTGTCTTGTCATTTCTTCATTTCTTTTTTGAGTATTGCTTTAGCTTCTCCTTTACCAAGGGACATATCTACAATATCTCTCGTTCCAGTTGCTTTTTTGGCTATTTCATCTGCTCCTTCACTACCTTTTATTCTATCATGGGCAGGTACCCGACAAAATTGCACTTCCACCCCAATCCTATATAATCTGAACAAACTTTGCTGAATTTCCAGCATTAAATCTTCCCTGTTAGATGTGGTAGTTTGTATACTGAGAAGGACAGCCATTGAATCAACACAGAATACTACTCTGTCAGGTCTTACTTCCTTCACCCACTGTAGGTCTATGATGACTGCCATCATTTCTGCTGTGTAAACTGACATCTGATCAGGTATCCTATTTCCAATATTAATATTTATTGGTGGTATATATATTCCTATGCCTGCTCTATCCTTTCATCTTTGGACGCATCTGTATATATATCTAAATAACTATAATACTTATGCCTTATATAATGACTTGCTAGATGTCCTGTCACACTCTGTTCCCATTCTTTCTTTAACCCCATTATGCTTAGATCTATTCTAGGTCTCGGGAATAGCCAGGGGGGGACATTAGTAATAGGCGTAGGGGTATTGAAACAAATGTTTTCCAGTCTATATTCCTGTGATTTAGCCTTTGATATCCAGCCAAATCCATTACCTTGAAATTTATTGTATTCCCAACATTCCTGAATTACACTCTTGGTAGAGTTTTCATTACCACACCCACGTAGGCGGCTCCCATATTCAAGCATAAGTTTATCTCTTCTTTGATCTAATGGTACGTCTCCTTATTCTACCTGTATCGCCTTAATTGGTGTTGACCTCATTGCCCCAGTGCATATCCTCAGTGCTTCATTTACCACTCTATCAGTTTTATCTAAATGTGATTTGGCAGCTGCACCATACACAAAACAACCATAATCTATTATTGATCTCATCAAAGCCCTACAAATATACATCAATGCCTATTTGTCTGCTCCCCATTCTTGTCCCACTACTGCTCTCATTAAATTGACAACTTGTTTGCATTTTTTGATTCCACCTTTCTCCACATATGTTTTCCATAAGCCCCTTTGTTCTAACCAAATACCCAGATATTTAAATTAATCTACTTTCTCCATGTCTTGTCCATATAACTGGACGTATGCTATTTAGTGCAGCATTTCATATTAAATTCAAAATTTCAGATGTACATTCCTCAATAGTACCCTGCCCAGAAATCAATTTTGCTGACATACTACATAGCTCCTTTTATGACTAGGCCTTTCTTGGATATTTATCTCTACATTTACAGAGCATATTATTGGAAAATGGTCACTTTCAATACTTGAACTGTCTTTAACACTCCACTCAAAAGAACTTGCCAAATTATTAGAAATTAAAGTAAGATCAATATTTGAAAATGTATTGGAATGTATATCAATTCTTGTGCCATTTCTATTATTTAGACAAACTAACTGCCTCACATCAATCAACTCTTCCACTACCTCTCCATTATCAGTATGTGTACTTCCCAAAAGGCTACTGTGTGCAATAAAGTCCCTGCACCATATTTCTTTCTTAAGATATTTTTTGGGCATTTTTTTGCCTTTAATGGACAGGACAGTTAAGTGTGAAGGGGGGAGAGAGAAGGGGGATGACATGCAGCAAAGGGCCACAGGCTAGACTCGAACCCGGGACGCTGCGGCAACAGCCTTGTACATGGGGCTACCACTAAGCCACCAACGCCCCACCATATTATCTTCTATTCCCTTGTCTATTTATTATCTTTTCTAAGGTTTCTAATCTTAATGGTTTACAAGGGTTATATAAGTTAACTATTATAATGTTCCCATCTCCTTTACATATTTCCGTAACTACACATTCTATTTCTGATGTGGTTTTTATTCTTCTAAATGCAATCCCATCCCTTATAAATGTTACACAACCTCCACCTTGATTCTCACTTCTGTCATACCTCACTGACTGATATCCAGGTAGAATAAAATCAAGGTGGGGCTGAAGCAAGAATTACTTGTGTTTCTTAAACACAAGTAATATCAGGTTTAATTTTGGATTCTGCTATAAACTTTTTGAATTCTTGACCATTTGCAATTAAGCTTCTAGCATTCCATTGCAAGAGATTGAAAACCATTATAGGATTAAAAAGCATTCTGAGACCCTCCATCATTATTTGTGCTCAACAATCCATGTATATCTTCCGCTCTCACGTCTTTAATTCCTAGAAACTCTTCAGCTTCCACCACTGTCTTAATTCTGTCGCTTTTTCTTTCTTGTCTTGTAGCTACATTGACAACTTTGCACATGAAAGCTATAAAGCTCTTCTTCTCTACAATTAAGGTGTTCTTCTCAACATTCAACTTCTTCTTCTGAGTACAAATAAATGAAAAACAGAAAAGAGGAAATTAAATCCTCTCCATCAGCCATCAACAAGTGATAACATTTGCCATCAGGGTGTTTACCTATTTTACGTAGTGTATTATTCAGTCCCATGTGTCCTATCCTAAGTCGTGTGATCACTGCCTCTTCCCTCCGGCTCCTGCCCATCCTTCTTCCCAACCCAACCTGTTTCTGTATTATGTAGGTGTCTTCCCGTGTCTTGGATGTCCCAGTGTTCTTGCCACGCTTTCTCCATATGTTTCTTAATTACTGATTTACCCTCTCTAACTGAATTTCTAGTGTGTGGTTTAAGTGATTGTTTGGCCAGAAAATCTACCCCTTCATTTCCTTCTATTCCCACATGAGCAGGAACCCAAATGAAGCAGACCATCAGACCCCTCTTGTGTATTCTGTCCAGTAGATTATGTATTTCAATTATGTGATCTTGCCTACATGACTTCATGGTTTGATACGTGTAAGTGCTGCCAAACAGTGTGATGCTATTAGTGTATTGTTATGGTTGTTTTCTTCTATCCACTCCAAACCTAATATAATAGCTGAAAGCTCAACTATATATACTGATAAATGATCTGTGGTTCTTTTCTTGATATGTACTTTGTGGTGTGGAATGAAAACTGCAGCTCCTGTCTTTTGACCCATCGGTGAAACTCATTGTTTTGTCTGAGAAGTGTCGTTCCAGATAACTCTGAGCAACCCTCCCAGCACAGACTTACTTACTCCTTTTCTTCAGTTGTTGCTGTATTTCACAGTTTACTGATGGTTCTATAAATAGCCAGGGAGGAGTACATGAATATGGGACTGTCGGACTGAACTGTATCTAAACCTGCTTGCTCTGTTTTTATGTTCCCTATCCATCCAAAGCTCATAAAATTAGAGTCATTATGTTCCCAACAGTCCTCCAGGATGGCTTTAGCAGGGTGTGAAGTACTATGCTCTTATGCTAACATAAGTTTCATTCTTCTGTTCTGTTCCCCCATTTCCACTTGTACGGCTGCCACTGGAGAGGATTTAAATGCTCCACTACATATCCTCAGTCCCTGTGCCTGCTGTACATAATTTTTAGCTTTTAAGATGACTTTCTGCTGCTGATAAATACCCTATACACCTGTAGTCTAGTGTTGCTCTCATAATGGTCTGATATATATTTAACAGTGATGCTCTGGTTGCTCCCCAGTCTCTTCCTGACAGGCATCTTAAGAGACTGTTGACCCTTTAGCACTTATCCCAGACTTTATCAATGTGATGCCTCCAAGTCAACTTTTCATCCAACCACATTCCTAGTAATCTTATGACTCTGACCTGCTCAGTTGTTTGGCCATATAGTTTCAAGGAGATCTCTTTGTGATGTCTAGAAAAACACATCCCTTGTGTCTTTGCAACAGGTAACTTAAAGCCCCAATCATCTGCTCACTGCTCCACCGTCTCAATTGCTGCCTGCAGTCTCTTCTTTATATAATTCAGATTCCGCTCCCTTATCCATAAGGCACTGTCATCAGCATACAATGACTTCCCTATGCCTCGCTCCACTATGGAGCTACAATAGGGTCACTGGCATCAATTTTTACACTGCCAATCACATGAATATGCTGTATATAAGTGTTGAGTCAGAATTTCTTTAGTTCCTACATTCCCTGAAGGCACTGTCACTCATGATTCCCCACCCCTCTCAGTTGATGCCACGCCCCCATGCCGCATCAAGGTCAAAAATCTGAAACTCAAAAAACAGATTTGAAACTGAAAAAAAATAAAGATCTGAAGGTGAAAAAATAAGATTTGAAACTGTAAAAAATAAGATCTGAATCTGAAAAGATAAAACATGCAACTGAAAAAAATAAGACCTCAAATGTCAAAATACATATGGAAGTGAAAAGTGAAAATAAATTATTCATTCAAAAGAATTACCAAAGTGAATCAGAATTATATTTAACCTGAAAAAACGTTTCATACACTTATTTTTATTTTGAATACATTGTTGTATTTTTCAAAATTCAAGATCAACACATGAATTTTCAGTTTCAAATTTTATTTTTTCGAATACAAAACTTTTGACCCACAGTGAAGGCATCTGCTCCCTGCCAAAGCTCCTCAATGGGCAGATGGACACAGAAGGCGCACACAATGCTAACCACAACACAGTGAGTGATATCATGACGTGTGCACATGGAAGAAGTTTGCCTGGAGGGCTTTCTGAAAGAAATCCTCTTCTGGAAGAAATCGTGTCATTTTATCCCAAACCACATTTTTATTCTTTTTCTAAACCAGCACATTCTCACTCCAACCTCATCACATACCAACATTTGGCGATGAACTTCTTAGGTCGAGAAATGACATGCAAGGTACCCTGGGGTCATTGGTTGTTGACGTTTTGGGACGCCTCTTACATGCATCGTCCGTTTTCAGGAAATGTGCAGTGTGCATATAGTCTCTTTCAAAATAAAAGCACTACATTGATACAACACTGCGAATTGACTTTTTTTTTTCTTCAACAACAAACGCATGTGGTTACATTTTGCCAACACATGCACGTCGTTGGGTTTAGGAAACGAGGTTTGGCTTAACAATATTTCTGGAAGCGAACACTGGCGTCCCAGGTAAAAGTCAGTGGTTGTTGGAAAAGGGAAAAAAGGGATCTCTGGTCTGGTCTGCTTGTCTTCATCGCTGAGGAAAAAATTTCAAAGAGAAAAAAAAAGAAGAAGCCCCAAACAGGATGTTAAACATATTAACACACCAGACAGCTTTTATTTTGAAACAACACACGGAAAACTTGAATACAGTGACAGGAAGACAACGATACTGCTAGCTGACAGATGAGGGTTTTTTTTTTAAGATTTTAAATCTTTATTGAACATATTGCACATTATTTACAATCAACTGTACATAGCATTCATCGTGCAAATACAGTTAATTAAACAGAGCTTGAAACAAAAGCCAGGGGTCATAACAAAGGATAAGATAAAATATAGTAAGAAAGTAGTTAATAAAATAAAATAGAAAATAAAAGGAATGAGAAACTATCATAGCACATTCAGCCCAAAGTCCAGTAATCAATCTGTCAAATCAACTCAACAAAATACTGGAGAAATCCAGCATCACATGAGCTGTGCTCAAATACAGATTTTAAATTTAACACAAACATTTATTTTATTTATTTATTTATTTGAAGGGCTTTATTATTGACAGCAGATTTGATAGATTCTAAGTACTGCTCAAACTCTTTGTAAAATACAGTGAATAGGGGTCTCCTATTTAAAAAAAAAAAAGGAAACTTATGTATATGGAATTTGGTTAGAAAGATCAGTAGATCTATCATATACACTTTTTCATCCAATTTTCTGTCATACAGTAAAACAAAATCTTTGTAAACCATGTCATTAATAAATTTAACAACATCTTTCCATAATTTACTAGAATATTGACATATCCAAAACAGATAAGACACAGTTTCTGGATGAGCTGCACACAAAGAACAGCTTAATGTCTGGTTTAAATTTTCTAAGAAAATGTTGAGCTGGATAAACCTCGTGCAAAATTTTAAAGGAAATCTCCCTAATCTTATTAGTAATTAAGTATTTATGGGGCAATGACCACACTTTTATCTGGGGAATGTTGTTAACAAAATCATTCTAATAAGCAATGACATAAGGTTTTGTATTCTGAACATTCTGAAATAGAGACTGGATAGCTTTATAATTATTCTTACATGGTGTTGAAAAACACACTTTTCCACAGGGAGTATCATCAAGATTAACAATAGAAAAATCAACGGGGAAAGATTCATATGGTATAGCCCCCATTACTAGAGCAAATTACCTCGCTGTGATAGAGACATAATAAGAAATAAATTCATCATAACTCATGAGACGACCTTCAGTGTTAATCAGCTGACTCACCAAAAAAACGTTTCTGTCAAACCAGTTCTTTAGAAAAATACTCTTCTTTTTATATAGAATGTCTCCATTATTACATATATAATAATGCTGTGGCGAGAAGTTGTGCTTGTAGATTAAGTTCCATGCCAGTAAAGCCTGCTTGTGAAAATTGGACAGTTTAACAGGTACCTTGTTAGGGGCCGGGCAGCCTAAGCTGCCAGGACCCTATTGTTTTGCTGCATGTTCTTCTTCTTCTTCCGAGGAAATCCTACTTCCCATGTGCGAAAAAATCACCAAACTTTGCACAAAGGTCCAGTCCCATGCCAGATTGCCTCAGCTGGCAATAGTCCTGATGGTGGCGCTACAGTAAGCCTCTAAAGTTCAAATTTTTGAAAATTCACAACAAATCACCCATATGTGCTACAGATTTGCAACTTTCACCGAAATGTAGTAATACTGAAGAAATACTGAAGAAACTTTTGTACATTTAAACCTATTGCAAATTATGAAGTCCATCACTCTGTTTTTTTCAAAAACTGTAAAACTTATTAAACCTATCTCCTCCCACAATTTTTGCTCAATTGACACCAAACTTGCTACAGAGCATCTTCAGACTGTCCTACACCAACGATCCACACAGATTTTTGATTTATCAAAAACTGAGCCTACAGTGCATCAAAATGTTTGACTGTAAACAGTATTGTAAACATATATTTGCAAATTCTTGCTAAATACATTTTCAATGTTTATTAAAAAATGACAAAATTTTGGAGTCATGATGTTTGGAAAATATCAGAATTTTATCTCAAAAACTGATTTATTTATTTTTTTTACAGCATTTTGAATTTCGCTCTCATGCGAACAATTGGAGTCAATGCAAAAATGGCATTTTTAAACATCAGTTTTTCACTTATGGAGCCAATAAATCATTGTTAATAACAAATTACCAACTTCTCCATGCTGTCTAGATGCAATTTGTGTATTTCAGGATTTTTGTCTTAATAACTGAATTTTTGACAGCCGTTTGAAATCTGCCTTTACACACTAACAGCTGCTGTCTTGCACACAGGTGACTGGCTTAGTCAATTTGTGAAACTACATGTGATGTTTCTGTTTGCCAGTTAGCTCAGTGAGATAGAGGATGGTTCTTGGTGTTGAAGATTGTGAGTTCAAGCCTCAGCTCGTGCAACATTTCCATATGAGAAATCTATCCAAACTTTTCATAAAGGTCCAGTCCCATGCCAGATGTCCTCAACTGGAAACACAAGACAATAGTCCTGATGGTGGCGCTACAGCAAGCCTCTAAATTTCAAAACTGAAAATTCATAACAAATCAACCATATGTGCTACAGCTTTGGAACTTTCACTTTGAATTTTTTTTTTCCCATGGCATGTGTGGCTACTGTCTGGCACCCTGAAAATTTATCTTATAATTGCAAATTAATAGGGACGGGAGTCCTCCAATTTGGTCAAAAACAAATTTCGGAATAAAGTTCCACATGGAGGATTAATTTTTTCATAAAGTGTTTTAACCAGTTTATCTTAAACACGTTATTCAATGTGGAGAAGCCCAGAAAGTCAAGGCCACCATTCTTGGCCTTGATGGTTTTTGGTTACAACAAAACCCAGATAGTTTAACTTTTCCTTGACAGGAATGCCATTAATAGAGGATACAGCACAATATTTTAATGCGAACAACTCACATTTCTTTAAATTCAAACAAAGACCTGAGGCTTTTGAAAATACTTCAATACAATTTATTTCAGTATCTACCTGTAGAGAGTTTTTCAAAATTAAAGCTGTATCATCTGCCAGCTGGCTTAAAATGATATCTCTACCGGCAATAGATATACCCTCTGGGTCACCTGATTTTATATAGTGACAAAAAAACTTCCGTCAAGTCGGACAGTTTCCTGACAGTTTCCAGTCTGTACAGGAAGTCACAGAAACACTGAGGCTACATCCTTTCCCATGTGATGTTGATTTATTAAAATCTTATCAGACCCATATATCAGTTTGTTTTCAGTCTACAGTTGTTTTAGTTACAATAGATTGATTTATTAAAATGCTTTATAGGCAATCTGTAATTTATGTTCATGATGTATCCTCCATTTGACATTAATTTTCATGTGAATCAGCATCATATCAGTTTGACCTGTCCCCTCAACTACACAGGCTAAATAAACTATGTTTGTATATTTTCAGAGGAAAAAAACAAAACAAGACAACAGCTTTCATTACAGATCAGTCAGATACAGTCAGGGCTTCACATCTGTACAGATGTTATTTTAAGACTCCTCACATCCCACTGACCACAACTCTTTGTGATGTTAAATACTTAAATAACTTAAACACTCTCCTGTTAATAAATAGTAGCCTCTGTAGCCTGTAGTTTATGATGAATGTATCTAGTCTCTAACAACTTAACGTCACCATCAGTCACGCTTTTTTTATGTTCAAAGAAAAAAAAACTCCAAATCAGGCAGATCAAAATTAAATCTCTGAAATTCAACAAAAATTAAAAGTTTATCTAAAATGTCATCTTGTTGAGTCAACCTCTAAACCAGTCAGCTGTTAGATCAGGTGAGAGCCAGGCGGTGCAGTCGGTGGAGAGCAACTGCAGCACCTGGCTCTAAAAACTGTGGCCACCTCGGTCTCGCAGTTTTATCGCCGTCTGCTTTTGTAATACGTCAGAGCAAGTTGGGATGAAGTCGGACACAAAACTAACCAGCATGCATTGTGCACCGATCGCCGATGATCGAATCTGCGCAGGCCTGGCTCATCTCGAATGAGCAAGTTTTTTAATTATTATTTTAGCGACAACCAAGCAGCCCACTGTATGTTAAAGTTTAAGAAAAAGTTAAGTTCTTGCCAAGTAATGTTAATGTTAGAGGCTTTAGCTGTGACACAATGGGTTGAAAGCTACTGACTAATCATGCATGATGTGAGCTCCTTAAGTCAGTGCCATGCTGCCCGAACATTATGCAGGTGGCTGTTTCATGACCCAATAAAGTTACAAGGTTAGGTGGTGTAGAAACTACACATATATATATTTATATATATATATGTTCCTTTCCAAACTCCGGACCTCCGTAATTTCTAAACCCTGGCTACGGCCCTGCTTGTCTTGTATAGTGTATGCAGACCTGAAAGGGGCAACTGTGGAGGGCACAGTAAGGTGAATGAAAAACTTCACAACTGTGCATGTGTGCAGGGAAAATCACAATTGTGATACCTCTTAGAGGGAGAAGACTATACAATATGGGGCAGCAGACAATTGAGTGAAAAGATTGAATTTCCCCCTTGGGGATTAATAAAGTATAGCAAAATTTAAAAAATAAAATATAATGGATATTGCAGCAGTGAATAACCTTTACTGTTCAGGGTTCCCACACATTTTCGTGACCAAAATTTTAGTTTCAGTTTCTGGTTTCATTTCATCAGTCTGGCTATTCAGATTTTTCCAGTTTGTTAAAAAAAAAAAAGAATGCTCAATTGCATTTGTGCTCCAAGGGATATTTGAATGTTCTAGGTTGCCCATGACAATTATCCCATCTCAAAAATGCAATACAGTTTAAAAGTTGGCTGGTTGGGCATCAGCATGGAAACACTGAGACATTATTTTTCTTGCCCCACTTGCCTGGTGTTATTCAATCATATCAAACTATTCAAATAATTCCAGCTAGCTGGTATATATGAAGGGAGACACAGAAGACAGGGAGAAAATAAGGAAACCTATGTGACGGTTAACAAAATGTTGTTGTTTATTCGAGCGACAGTACATCAACAGTCACAGAAATTACATTTGTCATCATGTTACATCATGTTGAATATTATCACAGAAGATTATTATTACAGTTAATTTCATTACACAACAAAATTTATGATCTTTCCAAAACCTTGAAGCCTTTTTCGGGGCTGTGATATTTAATGACTTTTCAAGTTTTCCATAGGCTAACCGTGGGAACCCTGACTATCGTAGAAACTAACTTTGCTGTCTTAAAATCAATCATAATGTGCGTTAACTGTGCTTTATTATGGAGATGTATTATATATGACTGCACCCACCCAGTGTTTGCATGCTTTGGACTCGGTGTATCATGTTGGAGAAAATGGCTCGTCTCTCCATTCAGAGAACATGTTTTTACTGTGTGTACTCAGGGTACGTTCAGAGTTTGCCAAGCAAGCATGTATGTATGGCATACATATTTTTGTTCTATAGTCTGTAACTGATGTTGGCTGCTTTGGCCAGGACACTCGTGAAAAAGAGAATTTTAATCTCAAGAGGTTTTTCTGGTTAAATAAAGGTTAAATTAATAAATGAAAAGAGTTTAAAAAAAATTAATTCGTTCTTATGTAACTTAGTCAAGCTTTGTCGCAGTGTATTTCTACACTTTTGTCTTTCTATTAGACAACTTTTTTTTTTTTTACCTGCACTGTAGATGAAGTCTTTGGAAGGAGCAAAACACAACTAAAAAGGATGATAGCTGTTTTCAACTGACTCTTCATGTTGACCTAATGTTTACTGATCAACCATAGTTGGATTAATTTGCAAATACTTTCAGTGTCGTCAAACAAGAACTGACCAGGTTAACTAGTTGTTAGCTAGCATTCAAGTAGCTATGTATTTAAAGCTAACTACGTGTATGTCTTATTAAACACGACCAGTAAACTTTATCTAACAAACATCTCTTCAACATAGCAGCATCGTGTTGATAATTATTGACGTTATTATGTAAATTTATTTAATGATGAATGGTCTTTCATTCAGGGCACAATTTCCAGATTAACTAGCTATTTCATGGCTAACTGTTAAGGCTAACGTTAGCTTTGTGTTAGCCGTTAATAACGTTAGAAATTGATAAGGTGGCTGGGTTGTAAGTAAGTAAGTACGTTAGTAAACATCGAGTTAAATGAAAGGATCGCAGCTTTGTCTTGAAAATGTATTTGCTGGAAATCCGCCAAAGTTTTCTAACGTTAGCCGATGCTAACAGCCCACACAGAGCTACAAGATCAGGTTAGCTGCTTATAACAAAGCCAGAAGGGTCTTAGTTTACTTTCTCTTTAACTGAGTGGCCAGGTTGGATACCCATCGTGTGAAAGTTTCAATCACATACAGTGACTATCAGTCGTATTTCCGTGGCGCTACAACGTGTAACAGTATAGACAATGTTATGGTTGTGTAACTGTAGCATGCTAATCAATGTTACATGCAGATGTTAACTTAGATCCACGATTAACTGCACATTGTCGATGGCGTTTCTAAGAAGACGAAGTCATATTGTACATTTGCCATCGAGTTACTGATAAATAATGAGAGGGTGGATTTAGTTTGAAGTATTTTTTAAAATATATAGATGGCGTTGCCGTGTCACAGATATCATTCCGCCTCTATTTATAGCTATGTAATGGAACCGGCGGAGGGATACGGTTGCACAAATAGACCCAAACGGTGTGCTCTCGTTGCCAACAAACAGCTAACATCACCCAGCCCATGAAGATCACTGATTCACTCATTAATTCCGGGAAACACGCCGTGTAAGAGTGGAATTTTCCAGGAATAAGAAATTATTTGGCATATAAAAGATCCGGATAAGGTAAGCGAACGCCTGCTCCGCTATGTTACGTGAATATCAGATTTAATGAAGTCATTGAGTAGCTGCTAGGCTAGTTGTTAGCATGTTAGCAGTGGTTGCTTCATGTTGAGGGAGGTGGTGTGTGCAGCAGGAACATTACTGCAGAAAAATGCAAGACTCCCTAGTTTGTTTTTAGCATCTTAAGTATCAGTAAGTTGACAGAAAGTAAGTGTAAAGTTAGTAATCTTTTGCATTTATCATGCTATGTAGCTGCATTGTTTGTGTTTTTAATTAGCTCTTAGCTTGCTAACTTAGCATGCTAACTTAGCTTGCTAACTGATTAAGCTAAATCTTTCAAAGCAGGGTTTGCCTCTTGTTTTACTTTTGCATAGTTAACATGTTAAGAACTCTGTGAGAGCAACTTTAAATCACAATTACAATTATCTAATGTTACTGTGTTATTAAAATCTTATTTTGTAAAAGTGTAAGTAGAATGTTAGCTGAACTCCCATCAGTCTAAATGACAGAGCTTACTCTAAACTAATACTCATTAGGATGATTATACAAACTAATACATGTGAAATTGGTGAATAAATTAATTATATTCACCAATTACAATAACCGTGTAAAAGGTCTTTGTGTGGTATGATTTAAGTGGATGGTCATTGATATTATAAAACAAACTTTACATGTGAAAAAAACAACAATATGTGTCTCTGTAGTTCTCAGCAGTGGTGTGAGAAATACTCAGATCTTTTACTTAAAAAATATTAGTAAAACCGCAGTGTCAAAATATGCTTTTACAAGTTATAGTCCTATATTCAACATTTTGTAAGGAAAAACAAAGTATTAATATCAAAATATATTTAACTTATCCAAAGTAAAAGTGCTCATGATGCACCATGGTACATTTCAGAATAATAAATACTGTATTATTGGATTATTAATATTGATGCTTTAAAGCTGTGGTAGGCAGAAATCTGGAAAAGGCAAAACCAGAAAAATAAATAAATGGTAAAATATGAAAATCCCCCCTCCACCTGCAGCACTATCCTCTTTGTTCCTTAGCGCCTGCCACCAGAGGACCACAAGCATATACGTCCCTGCGTCTTATTTTATGGAGAAAAAAAAAAAATACTTGTAAGTAAATCTTAATTGGAGTAAAGTGATTCACTGGATTAAAAGAGTTTTTAAAAAAAATAAATAAAATAAATCAGTGCTCTTCAATGACTATAACTTGTCAGTGTCTAACAATATCTGCAGGCTGTGCAGAGAGCAAACTTTTTTTGTTTTGTTTTTACTGCAGTTAAAATATTTTCGAAAGACTAAACGCCAACAGATATATACTGAAGCAGAAATTTCTTTATCTGTAACTGTACAGAAATACCTGGTAAACCTGCTAAACAGACCGAACAAACATGCAAACAAAAAGGCTGTGGTGCATGTAAATACCAGCTTTCTAAATGAAGCTTCAAACTATTTGGTACAGCCCTGATGTAAAGTTTAGTGTACTCTAGTGTGATCAGTACTCTGTATTGATACTGTCTGTGAAGGTAATCAGAAACAGGAGAGAAAAAGAAAGTTTAATCAGTGCATCCTTGTTGTTATTTATCAGCTGGTATTTACATCACTCAGTCATCCTCAGTAAGAAAATACAGTTGATAAAATGTGTTCAAAATGTATTTCAATTGGAGGCAGCAAAGTTGATAATAGTGATATCAAAAGAGACATTTGAAATGTCTGTGTGACATTTGTTAAATCGGGAATCTGTCATACACAGAATTTGCTCATAGCATTATGAAGATCTGTTATCTTTGGTAATATCTAAGATGCATGTTTCCCAAAGTGAAGGAACACTGATACACATGAACACACTATCTGTGTGTTCATGTGTATCAGTGTTCCTTCCTTAATCTATTTGATAATGTACACATCTAAACAGACTTTTAGTTTCACTCCAAACAATAATTAAATCATTCTATTATGTGAAATTCATCAGTGATGTGTTAAATCAACCCGCTTGTACTAATGTGATAGTAATAACGTACAGTTTATGACATGTAAAGGATTGTCTAACAGGTGTGTCCTTTCTGTAGGTAAAGAGGTGATGGAGGTGCAGAATGCAGCAGCAGGAGGAAGTGCTGACCTCCTAATGGAGTGTGATGAAGAGGAGCAGGGGGTCTGGCCTCAGTCACCAGACAGAGAGAAAGAGGAGGAGGAGGGGGGACACAACAAAGGTGAAGAGTTAATACAGACACGCTGCTGTTCTCTGATCACTCACTGTCATTGTCTTTTATATGTGATGTATGGTGCTGACAGGCATTTGATACCCATCCCAAAACATCATAAGACTCAATATATAAAGCCAGAATCTAGACAGAAACAGTCACCTCGTTTTTTGGACACAAACAAGAATGAAATAAAATAAACAACTGTATTAAGTCTACAAAATCATTGTTTAATTTGTTTAAATCAGGAACTTTCTGATGAGATGTTACAGTTCGCTTCTGTCTCTGTCCAGCTCTGGAAGCTGTCATCAGTCCGATTGAGGAAACAGACCTCTCACCAGTTGGGATCATCCCCATCCCAGTTCAAGCCGTCAGCAGCTGCAGCCCCTCTACACACCACAACAAAGTGAAGGTATCAGGAGGCCTCTTACTAAACCAGATGATTCTGTAACTGACCTCATTCAAGTCTCACCCTCATGTAGTCAGTGCGCTACTGGTTCTGCATAGAATATAATGTCTATAGCCTTACTGTTGTGTGTACAGCCTTTATAGACTGAGCTGAATAGTGATGCGCGGGTCGACGTGTAACCCGCGGGACCCCGCAAATGGACCTGCGGGTCGGGCAGCAGTGTTTGTCTATAAATGATATTTTGACATTATTGGCTTATACTGTCATGGCATCCGAAGGTACTGATGCGTTGAGCAGGTGACAGTCTGCGGTCGTTTTCAAAACACACTTTGTGTCCAAAAGAAACTTGTTGAAACTTTAAACAATAATTTATTGTACAAAATGGGGGAAACAAACGTTTTCAAAACGGTTCCATAGTTCATATTAAATTCATAAGATAACGAAAAAACAGCTACAAGTTAGAGAGAATAGTGATAAAGTGGTAAAACTTGGCATTGATCCACAGCCTCAGATGGATGTGCTCAAGCGTGCCGTGCGCACAAGCTCAGTTGGTAGGCGATACTATATTTTCACATTTTTAACAATGCAATTTAAAAGCTTTGATTTTCATTGATAACCTACATTTACCAACAACAAAAAGACTACATTTAGCGCCAAAAAAAAAATGTAAAAAAAGAAAAGTTAATAAAAAAACGAATATCGAATACCAAATTTTCATAGCGAATACCTACCCATGGAAACGAATATTCGAATATCCGAATATTTGGGTACAACCCTAATGTACAGAAACCATGAACACTGATTCTGATGTATTTTATTGTTTTATTCATTGTGAAAATTGTCAATACCTGACAAAATGAAAAGACATTTCCTCCTTTGCTTCTCTCCACTGGAGTTACCAATCTGGCTGTCACCACTTCCTCCCTGTCTTTCATGTGGCATCGCAGCTATATGAAGGTGTGGAGCTGTCCTCCCTCTCTGTCACTGTCTCAGTCACTTTTATCCTTCATAGTTTTAGTCTAGTTTTAGTTGATGACAAAGAGTTTTAGTCGACTAAAAGTCATGACATTTTAGTCAAAGTGTTTTTTTTCTTTATACTTATTATATAATTTTATTAAGCTAATAGAGGTATTGGAAACTGTATCAAGGTGACAGGTTGTATCAAGTGTTGAAATTTCATCTAGACATTTTTTTCTACAGCTACAAATCATTTCTACACACTTACAAACTTGTATCTCTACAGTAAAGTTTTTAGCAGGTTTAAGGGCTGATTTACGAGCACACACATCATCATTTGAAAAGCTAAATATCTTTCTATGGTCTTAAAAGCTCTTAGACCTACGAGAGGATAAACAGATGAGAAGTCGAGCTGCTGCTTGCTCTGCTACGGATCAGTGGCTAACAAGCTGCTAACAGTCGCTGCTGTTGCACTGCTGTGCATCTAAAATTCCACAAATCCATTTATCACCGCCACCATTCACAGTCAGACACACACGACTGATTAGTTACTGCTGAATTACAGCTCACAACTTGCACCAATGGCTGATGCTGCTCCGCTGTGAGTGTTGTGCAGGCTAGTGAAACATCCTGGTGCTGACTGTTTACTTGAGTTTGCCAGCCCGTTGATGATCCGAGCTCACACGGCATCAGAATATGCAAGCATGGCTGTTTTCAGCTTGCTAGTTTAAAACATTTTCCTAATACATTTTATAAATGTATCATTCGGTTCTCTCCTTCACATATTTTATGTCCTATAGTTCACCACTAACATTTTTGTCTCTTCAGTAAAAATGAAGCATACATGTCGTCATGGTTTTTATTAACAAAGATGTATTTGTAGCTCGTCAACATCTCATCTTCCTGATGGAATAACAGGTTGTTGATGAACATTTTTTGTCACAGTTTTCGTTGATGACATTAACACTCTGTCGATTAATCGTTACTCAGGTAAATGAAACAGTTACTCATGATAATTATGTAATATATAACTCTGTGTGTATGTGTGTGTGTTCAGTCTACAGGTGCACCTCTAGGCTTCAAGGTGAACGGTCGGCTCGTCCTGCTGTCTGGAGGTCAGTTCACGTCAGTCTGTGGTTATAACTGCACTCATCAGTGCAGGATGATGTGATCACAGAAAGTCCAGCAGTTTCTAAATGTTTCACAGTACTTGCAAAGGAGATTACAAAAGGTTTTTTTTTCTAAACTACTTGTCAGTTTCTCAGTCACTTTGTTTTCACACAGTGGATAAAAAAATCAGCACATTTACATCTAAGTTATTAAAATATCTGGAGCTTTATCAGCATGTGGAGTAGGCTCAGTTGTCATGTTACCAAAGTTTAATGCTCCCATCATGGTACAATGAGAGAGGTTCTCCACTCACAGATAACAGCTGTGACATGTGCTTGAAAGCTCCAGTAAAAGCAAGCGAGTGGTCCATAAGTTGATTTCATTATGTAAAACAACTGTTGACAGGTCAAGAATATATTTTCACATGAAATATTTTCATATTTAAAATGTTTTATTTATTTTTTTAAGATAAGACTTGCTCAAAAAAAGTCACAACTTAGAGCTTTTACTTGTTGTTTAAACACACTGTTAATCAGCTGGCTATTTCCACCTGTCTCCAGTCTTTATACTAAGCTAAACTAGCTAAACTGCAACCTGCTGCTGCTCACAGGATGCGACAGATTCTCTTCTTTTATATGAGGTTTAAATCTTGGACATGTTGGAGCTCCCGTAGGAGCTGTGGTCACTTTTTCCACAATAACTGAAAATATAGTATATTTCGAGAGATTTGGTATAAAATGTCCCATAAACACACTGGGTCTCATTCATGAAACGTGAGCAGAAGGAATTTGTGTGTAAACTGTTCGCAGACGGAAATTTACGTGCATGTCCGCATTCATCAATATTTTAGTAGCTCTGATCTTTTCGTAGCTACTAACAAAATCTACTCCTGCTCCTGACCACTCGTAGTGCTTGTGTAACTTTAGTAAAGCACATAAATATTGCTTTTCACTATTAGAAATTACAATTTTAATTCGTATTGCGCTCTGTTATGTAGACAATACACAGATGCCTTTGAAACAGGTAATCTAAACATGACAAAATATTAAAAATATAACACATTTAGTTAAATTAGTTGGCAATCAGCAGGTTTGAGATCCAGATTAGGTTCATGATTGTGAATTATCTATGTAAATCGATGTAAATTTCTACATGTTGAATGATGATAAAAATATCCATAGGGACAGCCGGATCACAGCCTCTTGGGCCTCGGTGCCTGGGTTCAGCAGGGGCAGCTGAAAGAATTATTTGAGACAACAGGTGTTTGTTTGTTGTTTTTTTGTGGCTTTTTGTTTGTTTGAATGAATAAATCTGATTTGAAAATGATTAATTTACGTTGTATAAAACAGAGCTTTAGGCTATTAAGATTCAAATAATTTGAAGATGATGCATACAAACTGCTGTAGGCTATATGTTATCCGTATCATTTGTTAAAATAAATGTTAAATAGCTCTACATTCCGACAGCCATCACTGATTTAGAGTTTATCCATTACGCACAAAACATCTCTGGTTTCCCGTTCCCACTTCATTCAAAACCCCACAAATGAATCTTGTGTTTGTTTAGTGACCATTACGCTATCAATGATGGTTTTCAGAATTTATTATGACACAACACCTTACCGTCTGGGTTTGATGTTGACTCTAGTGGAGGCATGTCGCTGTCTCCGTCAGGAATAATTCCTGACAGAGAGGTCTCCCCAATTATGCCAGCGATGCGCTCATCAGCAGATAGTTGGGGCTGTGAGCCTCCTCCTCCTGTGACTGCTGTATTTTTGTGTGTGTGCTTATGCGTTTCTTTGCCTCCAGTTTCATATCAAGGCATTTACGCTTCACCTCTGACATGGTTCTTTGTTTGTTACCTCCCTCCAGGCCTTCGCTTTGCCTGTCCCTGCCACACCACTGCTAACTGAAGAAAATAAAATGTTTTTTCTTAAGTCCACTTCACCCAAATTTATTTCGATCTCCGCTTTGGAAAAATTCTATTTTCTTTCTTTCTCTTTCTTTCTTTGCGCCATGACTGACAGGTAGACAGGATGCACCTACACCTCCTTATATGGTGGTCATTGGCTATTCATGGGCGGGGATTTATGCTAATTGCTGATTACCGTGAGCGCGCTGTCACTTTACGATGGATTGGCATTCATGAACATACACACGTGTTTATGATCAAATCTGAGTTTCCCGCGGCGTTCCTGAATCCAGAGTAGATTTTTAGTAGAGTAGGCTTTTATGTGCAAATCTACACACAGATTTACTCACTTTTCATGAATGAGACCCAATGTGTTTGCTGCATGAGTCAGGAGGTCACAGTCCTCACATGGACCCTTGGCAGCACTTAAATCTTCCTGTAAATTGTTTCCATGTTGGTCCTGCAGGCAACACTGCAGAGCTGAAGCTGCATTCTCATCCTGGAGGTTCAGCCAGCGGTTTCACTAAAGTCCAGATCCACAGTCCTGCAGCTGCTCCTGCTCCTGCTCCTGAAGCTGACCCCACTCCCATCATCACAGGTAAGCACCATAGACTGTATATATAATGGACATAGTCTTCATGACATCACCCAGAGGTGAAGAGCCTTTTAGAAGCTCAGTGGCTCCCAGCTGTCGCCACTTTGGCAGTGCCTGACTCCACCCAACTAATCCAAAAATGGGCAAAGAGGTGAAGCATAGGTAGAGTTGAAGCAGGCAAAATGAAGCCTGGTTGCTGAAACACAGCAGCCTAGCTCCAAGCTGTCAAGCTAGCTTTATAAACACCACAACTGTTTGCTGTTTTTTGCACATACAATCCCTTGGACTAGATGTGCTCTCTTTAATCCACTTCTCATTTTTATCCGCCTCTCATTATTATCATCATTATTATTATTATTATTATTATTATTATTATTATTGTTATTATTATTATTATTGTTGTTATTATTATTGTTATTATTATTATTATTACTATTATTTATCGCTGTTTAAATTTCAAAATTTGGGAACTGGACGTTAAACCTGTTTAACCACGTCCTGGGTTGAGGTTGGCTTTTGCAGGGCAGTACCAGGCGTCAGTGATGCACCAGTTACGCAGTTGAGGCAGTGGCAGTCTGACCGCTATTTCTGATTGGGAAGCCATGGTGGCTGGCTCACTCTCTAATATTATTCCCCACCTCGCTACCTACAGGAGACAACCAGACTCCTCTGCCAGCACTCAGAAAGCTTCCCAGCCTTTCTGTCTTCACTGTCAGCAACACTAAAACTCCCGAAAGGCTCCACCGCAACCACCCCAGACAGAGCTAGGCTCTGCGCCATACCTGGTCAAGTCTAGCTTTAACGTTAAGTTAGCATTAGTTTGGCTATTTTAATGTTACCATTGTATAATGTTAGCTAACTAATGTGGTGGATCGTTATTTTTCAACCTCACTGACACCTTCTGTTAAAGTATCATCACCCTAAACTTTAACACTTCTCGACTACATTCTTAGTTTGGTGAATGCAGGTTCAGTAACTGTGGCTTACTCTTCTGTTAGCATTGTTAGGACAGCTGGGCCAACCCAAGGCTAATTCATTAGCTGGCCAATTAGCTAGTTAACGAGCTAACTTGCTGTCATGACCGAATTGAGTAAATTAAAACAATGGTTTAGCATAAATAAACTGTCTAAAAATTTGAACAAAACCATATTTATGTTGCTTGAAAACTGCAGTACAGACACAGATGTACAGATAATGATAATGTTAATGTGGAAAGAGTCTGTGAAACTAAATTTTTGGGTATGATTTTAGACGACAAAATCTACTTAAAACCTCAGATCAATTATGTATGAACAAAGCTGGCAAAGAGCATTGCAGGTCTGGGGAAAACAAAAACACATACTGGACAATTAATCACTGTCGATTCTGTATTCATCACTTGTACTACCATATTTGAATTACTGTGTGGAAGTTTTGGGCAACACTTAATAAAGCAACTTACAACCAGGGCTGTTTCAAGACACTCTGGGGGCCGTAGGCAAGAGACACCTTGCCAGGCAGTGGACCACAAAGGCTCTGGAGAAGAAGCCGAGTTAGTGACATGCAGTAGAGCCGAGTTAGCGAGATGCAGTAACAGGACATGAATGTTAGCAAAGGCGAGAGAGAGAAGGACAGAAGGTGTTCGGTGTATTGTAGGAGGTGTATTATAGGAGGTTCCCCGGCAGACTAGGCCTATGTCAGTCTTACTAGGGGCTGGTCCAAAAAAAGCCTGAACCAGCCCTAACTATAAGCTTCATCAAAAAGGAAGGTCTTATAGGAAATGGCCATTTTAGAATGAAAATAGAGACAGTACTTACTCACCCGCATGCCAACAAGAAGTCCAGTGTAGTTATTTAATCCACAAAACTCGCCCGTGGCTCGCGAGCTGCATGCGGCTCTTTGCCTATCAGTGTGCGGCTCTTCGATCCATTAATTAAAACCATTGGCGTGCAGCTCTTCCGTCATAAAAAAATCAATTTATCATTATGAGTGCGTATGGCCCTTTAAGAAATGTAACAGGCTTAAGTGGAGCGAGTGAGAGAGAGAGGAGTGTGTGTGTGTGTGTGTGTGTGTGTGTGTGTGTGTGTGTGTGTGTGTGTGTGTGTGTGTGTGTGTGTGTGTGTGTGTGTGTGTGTGTGTGTGGAGAGAGTATGAGAGAGGGAGAGACTGTGTGTGGATGTGTGTGGAGTAGTATTGCACGGTATACTGGTACCAACAGTAGACCACAGTAGGCTGCTACTTAAAGCCATGGTACATGACACTACTGTGGGACAAGTTCAAAGTCCAATCAGAGGAGGGCGAGTGTCCATGCGCTGGCCAATAACAGCCATAGTGCTCCGCGGCGCAAGATAACTGCTTACTGGCGACCGAGAAGCCCGGCTCCAGGTGAATAAATTGGCATCATGACTGCCCAGAAATACCTGAACAGCCGAGCCGCGGCAGGACACAGGTATGTGGCGTGTCAGAGGAGAAATGAGCAGTTCACATTTCTCTCTTTGTGGCAGGTAACGGCCCACAAACCTCACCGCACTTTAGGGACTGTTCTTTACTTATGAAGGGACGTGTCAGGGGAGGAGGGTGGCTGGTTGATTTTTATTTTATTTTTTTATTTTATTTTGATCCCCCCCATGTTAATCACTTATTGATGCTGTTTTTGAAGTATGAATAAGTCAATAAGTAATTTATTCCATTGAAATATCAGTGATGTATTATAGAAAAGTGATTCATCTTTTTATAAATGACAAAAGGCACATCTGCCTCATTTTCGCTGTGGTATCCTGATACTACGCAGAACCATGATACTTTCACTGGTATCGTATCCTGGGTCCCAATTTTGGTACCATGACAACACTAATCTGGAGAGAGTATGAGAGTGGGAGAGACTGTGTGGATGTGGTGGAGAGAGTGGGAGAGGGAGAGACTGTGGGTGTGGAGGGGGGATGGAGAAAGACAGTATGAGAGGGAGAGACTGTGTTTCTGTGTATCTCTATTCATGGTTATTCATTTGTGTGTGAGATAAATAAATCTGGCTTTGAAAATTGGAAATGTATGGATTTTGATTTTATGTAATTTCGTGTTTGTGTGAGAGAGGGAGTGCGTTTGTAAGCACACCTGTATGATGTGGCTCTTTGTACTACCAAGGGAATCTTTGTGGCTCTTGGCCACCCCTGCTCTAAATCCTGACTGAAATTCATCAAATAAATTATCATCGTGGAGAAAGTCACACAGCTGCTTTGCGACTACTTTCTCAAAGATCTTTTAAAAGAAAGGGAAGTATAGATATTGGTCTATAGTTGGCTAACACATCTGGATCCAGGGTGGGCTTTTTTAGAAGTGGTTTAATTACAGCTACCTTAAAAGAATGTGGTATATAGCCTATTAATAGAGATCCAATTCAAATAAACACAAGAAGTTTGTGCTCTACAAAAGGATCAGCACTCAGTGAATAACCTCCTAAGCCCTATGATAAGCTATTATGGCAAGGCTTAACTATACAGACCAGTGAGCAGTGATAACTAACATGTCTTTGGGGTCATCGGGTGGGAACCTCCTTTCTCCGGTGTTTCGGCTAGTTGGTCCCACGACACCTCCAGGAGGCTAGACAGTGATCTCTGGCGTCCCAGAGACACTCCCCTAATGCCAGCTCTCACTGCTCCCCACACCAACCCAATAACCTCCTTAACCTTACTTACACATGGCTTTCTCAGCCCAAACAGCGCTGCCACCTTCAACCAAACCCAGGCTCCATACATGCGAGCTCCAGGTAGAAGCAATGCTGATACTACCTTTCCTAGCACATTCACCATATTCTATTTCACACGCTAAATAGCATTTTGTCATTAAAAAAGCTCAGAAAATCATTACTGCTAAAAGGAGATTTATGGTTGTGCGTAGACCCTACACACGTAGCCTACGCATGTCGCCTACGCATGTTGCCTGTGCCGTTGTGAGCATTTTTACTTGTGCGGTGGTGTGTCTGTGTCACTCTGCAGTTAGCCTAGACCTCCAAAACACTAGTCGGCGGCGGAGGTTCCTGTGAAGTGCTGTAAAGTTTAGTTAATTCAAAACACACATTAAATATGGCTTAATAGAGACAATTTCAAACACAAGTA
The DNA here is from genome assembly GCA_035609425.1 of Epinephelus awoara. NCBI lineage: Eukaryota > Metazoa > Chordata > Actinopteri > Perciformes > Serranidae > Epinephelus > Epinephelus awoara. The sequence continues at coordinate 33,924,316 of CM069310.1, read as the reverse complement.
CACAAATCAGTCTCACTAAAACTCACAGCATTCACAGACAAACACTTGTGTTAATCCAGACACATTTTCCCCACAAATACAACATGCTAACGTTATTAGCACAAGCCTATGGCATTTTACATTATATAAATTAGCCTAGCAGCTAGCGATCTTTTTCTCTTCTCATATAAAACCAGGGACAACAGCAACATTTAAAAAAGCTCAGAAAATCATTACTGCTAAAAGGAGATTTATGGTTGTGCGTAGACCCTACACACGTAGCCTACGCATGTCGCCTACGCATGTTGCCTGTGCCGTTGTGAGCATTTTTACTTGTGCGGTGGTGTGTCTGTGTCACTCTGCAGTTAGCCTAGACCTCCAAAACACTAGTCGGCGGCGGAGGTTCCTGTGAAGTGCTGTAAAGTTTAGTTAATTCAAAACACACATTAAATATGGCTTAATAGAGACAATTTCAAACACAAGTACACAAATCACACACAATCACAAATACAACATGCTAACGTTATTAGCACAAGCCTATGGCATTTTAAATTATATAAATTAGCCTAGCAGCTAGCGATCTTTTCCTCTTCTCATATAAAACCAGGGACAACAGCAACATTTAACAAAGGTAATGGCACATAATTTGGCTCCATTACAACTCACAAGATTCACCGACAAAACAACTGTCATACTAAACACGTTTTCCAAACAAATACAAAATGCTAACGTTATTAGCGCCAGCCTATGGCATTTTACATTGTATAAATTAGCCTAGGGACGAGCGGAGATTTCCTCTTCTCATATGAAACCTGGATAAATCCTGAAGTATAAATCCCTGAAGGATATATCACACATAAGACTTAAAATGCAGTTTTAGTGGATTTATTGTTTCTTATCTGTGAAATAAAAGTAAATAGAAGCTTCATTTCCACTGAGGGAAATGGTGTCAGTATAGGGACACTGGACTGCAGTAAGGGGAGAATGTGGAGGTGGGGGAGTAGCGGTCAGTTTAGTTAACTGACTGATTTCTGCTCGTTTTTTCCAAGACGAGCAAGGTAAGGAGAAGGGACACTGAGGTAGACCGGCAGTATTAAAGGGATAGTGCACCCAAAAATGAAAATTCAGCCATTATCTACTCACCCATATGCCGATGGAGGCCCTGGTGAAGTTTTAGAGTGCTCACATCCCTTGCGGAGATCGGCGGTAGCAGCGGCTAGCACACCTAATGGCAGATGGCGCCCCAGACTGACGTCCAAGAACACAAAATTAAATCCACAAAGTACTGTGTACTACTAGTACTGTGTACTACTACTGTGGAAATGAATTGCCCTTTTTGGGACTAATAAAGTATTCTGAATCTGAATCTGAATCTGAGAATACGGGCCAGGAGCACGGTATACTATAACAAATAAAAGTGGCTGTGAGGTTTTCCAAGTCGGATGTAAAAGACTAAGGACAAGGCTATCAAAGCAATTACAATCTAGTTTAGGTTTAGGGCTGATTACACTTTGATGGCTGGGTCTGGTGTCAGCTAGGGCTGCCACGATTAGTCGACTAATCGATGACTAATCGACTATTAAAATAACCGGTGACTATTTTAGTAGTGGACTAATCGGTTTGAGTCATTTTTCATAGAAAAGTACTATAAAAGTACCCCAAAATACTCTTACTGCAGCTTCTTCGTTCAGATATTGGCAGCTTTACACACTCTCCCCTGACAGTGAACTAAAATCCTTTGGCGTGAGTATGAAACAAGGCATTAGATGACGTAATTTTGGGGTTTGGGCGAGACAGACCGACATTTTTCAACATTTTAACACATTTTTTGATGAAATGATTAGTCGACTAATTAAAGAAATATTCGACAGATTAGTCGACAATGGAAAATAATCACTAGTGGCAGCCCTAGTGTCAGCCCTGCTGTTACTTGGACTGTAAATAAACTGGGTTTATTATTAATTTAATTAGGTGGTAAATAGACTGGGGATAGTTGTATATTAGGGAAGTAATATTTGAGTTAAAAGAGGAAATGTAAGAAAGGGGTAGGGGCACATACATTTTACTTCTACCTACTCCTTATCGAACACTATTATGTTGTCTTGTTTGTTTTTTTATTATGTTTTTTTGTTTCATTTTTTAATTTTGATTCAAAATAAAGTAATTCATTCATTCAGTCATTCAACTATAATCATAAAAATATGACTAATAATAGCAGTATGTGAACAGGTGAATTATGAATTCACGCCCTGTACAGTTGTCATGGATGGTGAACTTTGCTGTAGTTGCTAAATAAGCTTAAGTTGGACATTTTATTATTATTTTATCATTTCATTTTATGGGGATTGACTTGCCCTTGGCGCCATCCCCAAGTAGCCATTAGAGGAACTGCAGATTCTGGTCCTGTGCATTGGCTTCATTTTTCAGTCCTGGAAGTTGCAGCTTAGTAAACACACAACCTGTCTGATGGAGTATACAGATGATGGTTTCCAAACCTCAGTGTCTCTTTGTCTCTCTCTGCCGTACAGGTGTGGTCTCAGGTGAAGCAGCTCAGAAGGTTTTGAGTGTCCACAGTGTGAACTTCGTATGCGGCCCCCCTCTGCCAGGGCTGAAGACCCCGTCCTCTGGCCCCACCCCACCCGCAGCCCCACCCTTCATGCTCACCTCCCCTTTGGCCCTCACCACACCATGGACCTTCACCCTCACTTCACCATGGACCCTCGTCTCACCACAGACTACACCTACACCTCCAGCCACAAAGACTGCACCTTCAGCCTTAACAAATACGCCTCCAGCTAAAGAGTCAACACCTCCAGCTACAGAGACTACACCACCAGATAAAGAGACTACACCTTCAGCCTTAATGATTACATCTGTAGCTACACAGGCTACACCTCCAGCGATCCAGACACCTGCGGCCTTAACAAATTCACCTCCAGCTATACAGACTTCACCTTCAGCCTTAACGAATACACCTCCAGCTATAGATATGACACCTTCAGCCTTAATGATTACACCTTTAGTTACACCTGCAGCCTTGTTGACTACACCTCCAGCCTCAAAGACTACATCTGCAGCCTCTAAAACTAAACCTGCAGCCTCAAAGACTTCACCTCTAGCTTCGAAAACTAAACCTCCAGTCTCTAAGAGCACCCAACCCCCACCCAGCAGCTCCAAACCTGCAACTCCTCTTAAACTGAAACTCAAAGGTTTGTTACTTTGTTACTCTTTACCCTGCTGATGTACATACAGATTTCTTTGCCAAAAATAATTTAATTTCAGTTCTAGCTGTCTTTAAGAGACTAAAAACTGTTCTGCACGAGAATTAAACAAGAAGTTCTGTAATTTTTTTGAGTTTGTAAAAATGGAGGTGCAAGTTACATCTCTGGCACATCATCAATAGAAAAAGTTATTACAAAACGATGCAGTGATCAACATCTGATGACAGTCAGATTTTTAGCTTGGTTGGCTGGTCGGTCTCAGATACAGCCGATCCTGTGCAGATCAAATTTACATACATGCACCGTAGGTTGGTGCATGTTGCAAACAACAGCACTGATAGGAAGTGACTTTTGTCAGAGTCACTGCAGCCCTCTAATGAGATGTAATTAATTTCATGCATGCTGCACATGGTTTGAAAGCTATTGTGTTAAGATAACAATAAGACTGGGGTACACCTCCTAAATCTTGATCAATCATGGAGCTAATAAGTAGCTCAAAAAGCAGATGAAGGATGTATGTTGACAGATGGATGAGAGGAGATGGATACTTAGCTTCGTAGTGCAGGAGGCATAACTCAATAAAAACCCAGTAAACCCAATAAATACCCAGTCTGCTAGTTAGCTGGTTAGTCAAGATAACTGATGGCATAGTTGATAATAAACTCCAGAGATTCACATGGAAAATGCTGCAACAGGTACCGCTACATTCCAGGAGGTATAGTTAAATAAAAACACAGGTGTGGTAACATAGTCACATAGTCTGATAATTAGCCTAGTTAGCTTTCTTACCGAGTAGGATCCATTTGATGAATTGTTAATTTTTTTTGTGGAAAAACACTTTAATGTGAGTGTTGGAAAGGAAAATAAAGTTACTTGAGCAGAAATGAAGCTGTCAACCTGATCTGATCACACTGCCACCATCCTGAGAAATGGTGTGAGCAGCTAAACGAGCTGTTTTTCATCCAGGTTTTCCAAAAGTTTTTAACATTTATTTTCACTCAGCTTTTTGTGAATGCTTGTTGAGGCACTTATCTTTTATATCATGTATGGATTTTTACTATTTTAAGCCAAGTTTCTAGTAGCCTTAAAAAAAAGTTGCGAATAGGTTTGTGTATGCAGTCATAGTTCGTAGAAAGAAAGAAAATCGGTATTGGCAGGTCAGACTTTTAAAAAGTTATGAAATTGGAATTTGCCAAAAAAAATTACAATTGGTGCATCTCTAGTTATTACAGATTATTTTTATTAGTGATAATACAGTGGAGCAAACACTCTCAGGTTCCCTCCAACAATTCTACACTACAAAATCTACAAAGAAAGGCATGTAAAAATAAAATAGTAAAATGAGAATCTTAGACTTAAAACATAAAATAGTTAAATTATATGAATAAAATAAAATATTCATAAAATAGAATAGAATGTGATATAAAAGCTAGTATTGTGTTTGGCTGGTGTTCATTTGTGTCTGTCTGTCTCTCTTTAGGTCAGCTGGGATGTGTCCCTCCTCCTGACTGTTGTGTCTGCTTGTCTCAGTACAAACTCATCACAGAGCTCAGAGGATTCATGTGTGTAAGTGCTGTTGTCATGCCCCCTTCAGCGCCGACAACACGCATCCTGACCAGACCAACCTCTGTCTCTCTCTAACATCTCCCTCCTCCTCCAGCTGTGCAGCCCTGCGGTCGCTCAGGGTCTGAAGAACCTGAAGAAGAAGAAGAAAAACTGGAGGAGGATCAAAGAAAAGAGTAAGACGTCCAAATCCCCCAGAGACCCTCAGACCTCCAGTAAAGTGTCCAAGACTCGACCGGCGTCCTCTGCTGTGAGTTAACACTGCTGACCTGAAGATATCTTTTTTATTTTTTATTTTTTAAACAACCCAAAAGTTAGTGCTGTTAGTGCTGTGTGTGTGTGTGTGTGTGTGTGTGTGTGTGTGTGTGTGTGTGTGTGTGTGTGTGTGTGTGTGTGTGTGTGTGTGTGTGTGTGTGTGTGTGTGTGTGTGTGCCTACCCACAGGCCGAGTCCATCAGGTTCAGGTTACTTTATGATACCCAAGAGTAAACTAGTTTGGCAGTGCAGTTTGAACAATCAAAACAAAACATAAAACATAGAATGCAAGAAATTTAAATCAACAGAAAGTGCTGCAATCCATGAAATAAAAGCATGAAATAAAAACAAATAATTAAAAACGGCAAGAGCAAAATTCCCTACAAGACATAGGTTAACCTCTTTAACTCCAGTCCTCTGTTAAATGGGATCTCACAGGCACACTACGCCATCAAACCATGTGATGCTTGGTATCACCGTATCCGCTGTCGTTTTTCTTTTTTTCCTTATGGTTTTCGCACTAGAGCAGCTTAAATACATGAAGTCCAAAATCGCGATGAGTGGTGACAAGTCATGTCATGCCATTTTTCGAGGGGGAAAAGTTAAAGGATTACTCGCGATCTCATGCAGAGCGGTCAATGGACACATAGCTAGTTTATGAAAGGTGAGATCTCACTCCTACCACTATTTTTGGCTGAGATATACCGCCTAGAAAGTAGGATCACAACTTTCACGTTTCATATGGCTTTATTTGGTGATATTTTATGGTGTTTCTGTCATAAACAACATCAGCTATCATAATCATGTCTGATTTCAATAAGGTACGATGTTTTAAGCTGGCTGAGTGGTGTTTTATCACTGATGGTACTGTTTTGAAGCGGAGTGAGCGCTCTGTCATTTGGAGCTCCGCCTGGATCTTTTCATGGAAAAAACACTGTAGAATGGTCATACTTTGAGCAGTCTTCTTCAAACCTGAAACAAATGTTCATTGATAGTGTGCCTACAGTCCCACAGTGTCATTTACCTGCTCAGATGAAGCCACAGACAGCTATTCATCCTGAAAATCATTTTTTATTTTATTTTAGGCAAAATCTTCAACTTTTTAGTGACTTCAGAGGCCCATTACTCTGTCTCTGTATCACCTAGAGTTTTTCTGAGGCTACAGTCATTTTACTTTGGGTATGTCATTTTAGGTGTTTTCGCTACAAAATGGGGGTGGAGTGCAAGAGGTTAAAGGAATAAAAACAGTTCACTATAATAAGAATAAAACAATGAGATAAAAATCAATCAATAAATAAAAAACAAGATACATGCTCTTAAGTGACTGACTTGTGCAGTTTTGTGCAAAGATTCTACAGCTTGTTTACCAGTGTGATTGCAGCTGGAACAAAGCTGTATTTGTATCGTTTAGTTCTACAACTTGGGACTAAAAACCTCCGTCCAGAGGGAAGAAGCTGGAACTCACTGTGCAAAGGATGCAAACTGTCATTTAAAATGGTCGTGGCTATCCGCTGTAACTGTTTGGTATACAGGGGAGAGGGATTCAGCTGGGACTCGCCAATCAGCTTACTTGACCATTTCACAATTTGATTTAAAGAGTTATTCTTAGCAGAGAGGCTTCCAAACCATGACACCAAGGAAAAGGATAAAAGGGATTCAATAAAAGCATGATAAAATAGGGTCATCATGGTTTTGTCTACATAAAAATAGGACAGTTTCCTGCTGCTCGCTAATTCCTGCTATCAGCTGTTTCCTGTTTATCCACCTGTACGATTGAACCCCTAGTAAACATGCTGGATGTCTTTGGTATTTGGGTCACATGAAATAAATTTACTTCCTGTGTGTTTCCTGCAGTCTAAAGTCGTCATTCCGTTCCAGAGGACCCACAGACAGTCTGATGACTTTATTTTGGACAGATTCAGCCCAGCCCCCCCGTCCACCACCTGCAGCCCTCAGAAGGACAAGCCTGAGCCTCCACCAGACCCTCCTCATGGTAAACTGGTTATAATGGTGGAGGACTTTTATTATGGCTGCGACCCTGGACGAAAATCCTTCAAATCCAGCGCACTGGATCGAATTTACGCTGGACCGTACCGCTGCATCCACTGCCCCATGTCACTGCGTAACAACATCAAGTGAGACACACACCTGTGTATATACTAGTACTTAGTGGTGGTGGGAATACTTAGATCCTTTACTGCAGTCAGTGTACTAATACCAGACTGTAAAAGTACTTATGTACTTGTGAGTTGTATTAACTGTTAGGGGGATTTAATTTATTTCAAAACATCAGATTTTATAAACTGTTCAATGTGTAAAAAATCTTCATGTATAATGTTACTAAAGCTGCATGTATAATAGCTCTATAAAAACTATCTCTGGTTGTCAGGTTGATGTCTCACATGAAGCAACATGTGTCCATGATGTCTCAGGAGAAGGGAGACCTAGACTGTGTATGTCCTCACTGTTTCCGTCGCTTCTTGTCACCATTCAAACTGCAGTGTCACCTGGAGGCTGTTCACAGTCAGTTCCAGTCCACAGGTCTGTAACATACACACACACACACACACACACACACACACACACACACACACACACACACACACACACACACACACACACACACTTGCCCATTTATGTCACCTGAAATTAGACATCCCTCTCATTACAATCAGAAAAATGCTCAAGATCTCTTTCTTGTCATAATAAGTGAATATAAATGGATTCCAAGCATGAAATGAAACTCAGTCACTTACCAGTCACTTACTTGAATGGTTTGATGGTGTAGGTTATAGCATCACCTCTTTAAGCATTGACAGAATGTTTTCCACTAATAACAAAAAACAAGTTATTATGCCGGGTCGACATCACGATGACGTCAGTTTATTAGCTGGGGGCAAAACCCAACTCTCCACCACAGGGCTGTAGGCTACTTGTTGTCTTGTTGTGTTATTGGGAGCCAGAATAGAAGGAGTCATGGCTCAAAATGATCACATACCAGCTGCCACTGCCCGTCAACAAAAACAAAGACTACATGGCTACTATGGTTAAATGTGACGAAAGGATGGATGGAGACCGTATTAATATATACTTTCAACATATTGTACAACAACAGCCAGAATTATAATTATAATATTATTACTTTCATTAATGTTAATAATGTAAGCTACTGTCAATACCGTCTGTCCTGCATCTCTCTCTCTCTGTCTCTGTCTCTCTCTCTCTCTGTCTCATTGCGTCATATGGATTACTGTTAATTTATCATGTTGATCTGTTCTGTACAACATCTATTGCACGTCTGTCCGTCCTGGAAGAGGGATCCCTCCTCAGTTGCTCTTCCTGAGGTTTCTACTGTTTTTTTTCCCTGTTAAAGGATTTTTTTGGGGGGAGTTTTTCCTTATCCGCTGTGAGGGTCCTAAGGACAGAGGGATGTCATATGCTGTAAAGTAGGGATGCACCGAATATTCGGTAACCGAATATATTTGGCCACGGAATATTCGGTAACTGAATATATTCTGCCGAAAATCGCAAAAAAAACACACATTCAGTATTCGGTGGAATAAGTTAAAAACAAGGCCGAATAATAGCGGCGTGTTTTGATAACGCAATCAAACAGCGCGCCGTGACGGGGGGAGTGAAATGTCGGCAGTTTGGCGATCCTACCGTCACCACACTCACATTTGCGACTAAAAATAGTTTTGAGCAAGTAAAATAGGCTTAAATCATTCAGCATGCTGTGTGAGTACAGATTTCAACCACCAGCAGAAATGATAGGAGAATCTCACCGGATGTGTTGAACGGACAGGAATGTATTCCTGTCAAATACGGCGGCCACCGGCTTACCGGCGGTGGCGGAGAAGTCGGCTCCAATAATATCCTCTTCTCGGCGTCATGACTGCCCAGTAGTACCTGAACTGCCGAGCCAGCCGAACACAGGTATGTGGCGTGTCAGAGGAGAAACGAGCCGTTCACATTTCTGTCATTGTGGCAGGTAACGGCCCACAAACCTCACTGCACTTTAGGGACTGTTCTTTACTTATGAAGGGACTGTTCTTTACTTGTCAAGGGAGGAGGGTGGCTGTTTGATTCTTATTTTATTTATTTATTTTATTTTGATCCCCTCTATGTTAATCACTTATTGATGCTGTTTTTGAAGTATGAATAAGTCAATAAGTAATTTATTCCATTGAAATATCATTGATGTATTATAGAAAAGGGATTTATCTTTTTATAAATGACAAAAGGCACATCTGCCTCATTTTTGCTGTGGGATCCTGATACTACTCAGAACCGTGATATTTTCATTGGTATCGTACAGTGGGTCCCAATTTTGTTACCCTGACAACACTAATCTGGAGGGGGTTCATTTGCAAAAACTAATGAAAAACTAAACAATGATATTCGGTATTTGGTACTTGGTATTCGGCCAAGCGTTTAATATTATTCGGCTTCGGGTTCAGCCCCAAATTTTCATTTCGGTGCATCCCTACTGTAAAGCCCTGTGAGGCAAACTGTGATTTGTGATATTGGGCTTTATAAATAAAATTGATTGATTGATTGATTGAGGCAGTCATCAATCAAAAATGCTCACATGCATGGCACACACTTCATATAAGGGTCAGGAAGAAAGTATTTCCTGTTGTAGGGATGAATAACGTTATGTGTATTACTGGTTATTATGTCCACCTCATCAGAAATTGGGGCAGTATTAAGAGGGATATTGGATTTCTCTGGAATGCTAACTTTATAGCATATCAGCTAACGTTGGCTTCGATAGAAAAACAAACTGGAGGAAACTGTTCAAGTGTCGTCCTCCTTTGTAAGATTGGCATAGTTATCAATCACAAAGATCCCTGTGACATCATCCATCCACTGACTAAGAGCATACGGGTTGGCCAGTCTGGTCCCATTGGTCAGTGTTTACTTATTCAAGTAACACTTGTGGTCCCAGAGAGTGAGTGACCTGACATGGTGCATTGGTAAAATCAGTCGCCCTACACTAAAATGAGAGCACTGTTGGTCGAAGAAAGGGAAGTCACGCCAGACACACCGGACGCGGAACCGAAGCGCAGCGCCCAGCTGCGGAGGCAGTTTTCAATCGGCTTCCATGTTAAGCTATCTGACTGTATGCACCATAGACATAATAAAGACTCTTTATTATGTCCACACAGGCCGCTGAGCAGATCGGAGCGCCTGCGGAGGCCCGTGCATTGCAGCGCTTCAGTTCTTCAGTCTGGTATATTTTTTTTTTGCACGCGAGCCGTGAGCGCTTCTGTCAAGCTGGATAGAGCGGATCGTACCAAACAAGAAGTCGGACACAGAAAAGACGAGAGAATCTGGCCAATTTTCAAAATAAAATACAGTAAATAAAAAGAAATAAATCCTGTTTAATTATAATGTTGCTTGTCTGTCTATAAATATTTGTTCAGTTTGGTCTAGACATGAGAGAGATGAAAACACACACACACATACACACAGAAATGGCTACAGGTTGGGGGTTGCAATCCACACATACAGAAAGAGAGAGAGGGGTGGTGGTAGAGATAAGTGGGAGATAATTTATGAAGCCACAGATGAGCTTTCACTTGCTAATTAGCTCAGTCAGATAGAAGATGCTCCTTGATGTCAGAGGTTGTGAGTTTAAGCCTCAACTGATGTAATATGTACATTATAATGCAGACGTTCTTGTTGTCTTCCTATTCTGCCTCTTGTTGCTCAGAATTGCCTAAAATTGCCCGGCCCCAACCATTTTGTAGTAGCTGATGACCAAATTTTCCTTTTTTGGTAAACTGTTCATATTTCATCATTAAAAACCTTGAAATTGTTATTATAGCTTCTTGATGTGATATTTGATTGATACTCACAAAGTGCACCAGATAAATTCATTTAGATGTCAAATGTTCAAAATTTTCTTCTGGATTTCTTCCCCGGACCCCCCTAGCACAGCCCTCTAAAAAAAATTCAGGCACAGGATTTTTTCTTGCTTCAAGCCCTGTGAATTGGTGACACTAATCTTGAAACTGTGCTGATTGTATAGATCTTTGGTTTGTGTGTGAAGCATCCACGCTTTAGAATATGTCAATTCTGCGCAGCAACATCCTTATTTAAAGCATTGTCATCTGTCATGGTTACATATGAGTATATATGTCTTCACACATAGGTATCCTATTAAAACTTTAATTGAATCTTGTTAATTTGAGAAGATCCTGTGGAGATTACACAAGGAGAACTTTGTCTCACTATAATAATAAACTGAGATGGATGGAGAGCCATTGCATGTATGTTGTCAGATGTCTCCCTGATCAGTTTGACACTAAATGTTTGTGTTGTTTCTTCAGCGAAGTGTAAAATCTGTGAGCTGGAGTTTGGCAGTGAAGCATCCTTCCTCTGGCACATGAAGAGCACTCACAAACCAGGAGAGATGCCCTACATCTGCCAGGTCCAGCTCTTGAAACCAACATGTCTTCTTCATCAACAGTACTGTTACATATACACAGTATATGAGTATTTAATGTGTATATGTTTCTGTCCTGCAGGTGTGTAACTTCAGGTCGTCGTTCTACTCAGACATCTGGTCTCACTTTCATCAGGTTCATGCGGACACCAAATACCTGCTGTGTCAGTACTGTCTGAGAGTGATGCGCAGTAACACCTGCTACCAGCAGCACTTCGCCAGACACCAGGTACAGACTGTACCCTACTTTACTGTACTCTATTTTATTCTGCTTTACTTTACTCTGCTTTACTAAACTCTGTTTTACTCTACTTTATTCTATTCAACTTAACTTTACTCTGCTTTTTCCACTGTAATTTAGTCTACTGTACTCTACTCCATTTACCTATGCTTAACTCTACTTTACTCTACTGTAATTTAGTCTACTTTATTCTACTCTACTCTGCCTTACTGTACTCCACTTTACCTTACTCTGCTCTGCTTAACTTTACTTTACTCTAGACTGCTTTATGCTACTCTACTCTGCTCAGTTCTATTCTGCTTTATTCCACTGTATTTTAATCTGGTTTATCTGCTCTACTTTACTTAACTCTTTTTACTCTACCTGAATAGTCTTTTCTTTTTTTCAGTGTTTTTATTGGTTTTTAATGTCCAAATGTTATTACAGACAAGGGGTGAGTCCGTGTACACGTTTGAGATCATAAACAGTTATGAAAAAATTAGTACACCAAAAACGTTTTTGTTTTTAGGGGGAGGGGGGTGATACTAATTGTTGACTAACTGTGATGGACTGTGTTACCTTCTCCAGTCTGGCGCTCCGAACCGTATTATTTCTTGTTGTCTCAGCTTACTCAGTTTAAACAATGGTTTTTAGACACTTCATGCTCATGGAAAAGAATATAATCTTTGGATATCTATCCATACAGCTTGGAACATTTAACATAATAAGTTCATAGAAGTAGACAAAATGACCAAGAATCCTGTTATGTTAAACATCCTCAGTATTTGGAATTTGTCTCACAAGTTGTTAGGCTATAAGGTTTCGATCTCTCCTTTTGCTCCAATTTGGAGGAATTCAAGTATTGCATGCTGTAAGGATGGTACCTTTTAAACCTTGACATGATAAAGGTATCCAAGAATTTTGTCATCTGTTTGAAAATGGAACATTTCTTTCATTTGCTCAACTGCAACAGAAATATGGACTGAATTCTTAGTATTTATTTAGATATTTCCAAAGACATGTAGTAAATGCTAAAAATAGTTCTCTTGAAGAGCGGAGGAGGAGGAGATGTTCTGTGGTAAATATAGATAATGCAAGACAAAAGTGAGAACAAGACCTATATTTGGAAATACAGAGAGAGGATTTTTTGAAGATGATACACAGGATTTATTATACCCCTGAGAAATTGCATAAAATGAACAGTGAGATGTCATTTCTTTGCTGGCGCTGTAAGAAACAAAAACTTTTTTTCACATGTTTTGGTCATGTGGCGCACTTTCTGTTCTTTGGAACTCTGTTATTCAGTTGACATCTCAGTGTTTACATCTATCCCTCTGTCACCTCATTTATATCTTTTGGGAACAAGCATGTCCAACTAGTGGAACAAATACCAAAGTAAATATATAGATCTTGCCATGCTGGCAGCTAGGAAATGTATAGTGCTGAATTGGAAAGATTCCACACTCCCAGGAATTGTACACTGGTGGAAAGAATTCTCAAGCTATCTTATATTGGACAACGTATATTACAGGAGTAAAGGCAGATCCTCAGACTTTATAAAAATCTGGCAATCTCATATGGAATCCAACTTTAAGAGTTATCTTTTGGGCCAATATAAGGCATAGAAAACATTAAGACCTATTATAATAACCTGTTTTGTTTTGTCGTGGTGTATTTTGTTTGTTCCACTTTTATGTTCGTTTTGTTTGTGTTATGTTTTTTTTGCTTTGGTCTCGTTATTGTCTGTTTTGTTTTTAGGGTATACAGTATATCCAGATGTCATTATGGCTTGAGATAGGAGGTGTTTTTTTTTTTAATCTTTTAAAAATCATCTACCATTATTATTATTATTACCCCCCCTTTTTTTTCAAACCTTTACATCATGTTTTATATGTTACGAAATATGATAGAAAGACGACCTCATTTTTCAGTTTTATTGATAGGCCACCGATACTTTTCAACCAGTTTTATGAGTTGATTTCTGGCTTAAATATTTGGAATGACATCAGTCCTTATGAATTATGTCATGGTGTATACTGTGTAGACCTCATTGTATTTTTGATGCTGAAGTTTATTTTACTGTGTTTTTACTGTCTGAATTGTGGGGCATGGGCTTTATGTATGTACACCCCTCTTTGTTTAAAATATGAAAAATATAATTTTAAAAAAAAAGTGAAATTATCACATAACAGAATTAAAGGTCATTCATCACAACAATCAAAATTGTACCACCAAAGCAGTCCCCAGCAGTACTCAAAACCAAATGTTAAAACAGTTCAGACCATATTCCAAGGGTTGTCACTTCAGAACCCACAGAACAACTCAACACTGTAATGAATAAAAATAAATAAACAATGATAATGAAATAGAAAAAGAGTTGCAGCTTTAGCTCTTGAACTTAATTGTATGTTTGGGAGGCCCCACATTGGGAACCATTTCTGTAGCGTAGGGTAACGTAAAGGTTACACAGTGCTGTTGGGCGCTTGACAGGATAGAGTGAACACCTGTTCCTGTCAAATTCTCAGTCTAGCAATAGCTATACACAGAGGTAACCTAGCAAAACAACCCGGTTAACAAAGTGCCCTGGCCCCTGGCTACAAAAGGTTACTACATAAGAAAAGAATCATAGAGCAAATGCAGGTTATTCAAATTAAATTATATTCAAAAACTCAAAGCACTCAAATTAAATGTCCCTTAAATGTAAATCAAAACCATACATTCACACTCTCAAAATAAATCTAAAGTTGATGGTAATTCATTGAAATAATTCAGTTAATTTTACACAACTCAGTTCAGTTATGCCATAGCCTATACAAAACAGAAATAAACCACATTCTATTCCAAAATCAAAAATCACTGAAATAGTCTCTGGTGTATAGGGTGTTTGTAAGTTGTATTGTGCAAAGGGGTTCAGTTCAGTTCAGTGTATGAGTGTGAATGGTTGGATTCAGTGTAGTTCAATTGTATTGGGTTTCATTCAGTTCAGTTCAATATATGAGTGTGAATGGGTGGATTCAGTTCAGTTCAGTTCAATTGTGTAAAAGCTGTATGTGTGTAGGTGTGTGGTGGGGTAGAGGGGCTGTATGGCTGTCCAGAAAGGTGAGGAGCAAGGAAATGGCCAGTAAAATAAGTTCAGTGAGGTTGAGGGGGAGAGTTAAAGAGATCAGAGGAAGCCTGGAGAGTGTCAGCCACAGGAGTACACAGGACTTAGCGTGTAGCTTCTGTCAAGCAGGGAATCCAGGCAGGAACGCTTCCAAGCACATCCAAAGGATCCAAAGACCCACATGCACTCCGGGGAACTGCACAATTCAAATTGGTTATGGCTTTTCAGCTTTTTTTCCTTCACATTCTCACTCCTCTCTGCTCTCTCTATGCTTTGTCAGTTTTTCCCTTCCCCTGGCTCACAGGCGTGTCTGATTTATCTCCTCTCCTTCTACTCCTGCTACTCCACCTCCCTTTCTTTGCAGGTGTTAAGGGCTGTTTTTTTTCCTTTTCTATCCCCTCCCTGCCACAATGTCGGCCAGCAAGTTAAAAACAGCTGTATGCTCTCCGTTTTGTCAACAGCCTGGCGGGGAATATGATCCAGTATTTCAGGATCCCTCTGTCCCATAGCTTTTCCCTCTGTACACCTCCGTGCATAGACCCAGGATGAATCTTATTTTGTTGTCTTTGTATGTCACATTTTTCTTAGCTCTAGCAGCTCTCAGAATGTTTTCTGTGTCCTTATAATTTAGGCATTTCACGATGAACACTAAGCGCGGAGCCGAGTTTTTGGCTCGATATGTGATGGTCTCTCTCCAGGGTGAGCAATGAAATATTCAAATTATCCACTATCCATTTCTCCATGAAAGAGTTGGGATCGCTTCGGTATGCCCAGTATATGCACATTGTTGCGCCAGCTCCTGCACTCCAGGTCTTTTAATAACTCCCTGCAGTGTGTTGATGTCGTCTTTGGCGGCAGATATGTGTTGTTCAGCCTCGGCGATACGGCCACTGCATTCTTTAATGTCAGTTTGAACGCTTTTAATTGCTGACAATACACCATCCATTTCAATATGGAAATCCTGTTTGAAGGATTGTATGGCCTTCATAATGTCCATTAATCGTCTGGTGATCGCGATTAGGATTTTGAGGTCAAACGATTTCAAAATTAATGAAATCGAGAGTAAATGATTTTTGGTCTGCGTTACTCTGCTTTCCTCAGTTCTGCTTCACTCTGTTAAACTTTCATACCTGTTACATTGTGTGTCTTTCTGTCTGTCTGTGTGTAGAGGAAGCACGTGTTCGGCTGTGATAAGTGTCGTCTCCACTTCCTGTACGTTAGGGAACGTATTGAACACAAATTGTACCACGGAACCCACATCAGACCTCCTCAACTCATTGGACTCAAACCTGGAACCAAGGTCAGTACACCTGGACTGCACAACAACATCATGGATATTAAACAGTTAAAATATCTCTATGTATAATGTCAGACTATATTCAGGTAGTCTAAGATCCATGTTTTATCATTTATCATTTTAAAGAGAATCATTCACTAGTGTAAGCAACTGTTCTTATATTAGTCTGGTCAATAAAAGTCCTCTCTGTCTGCAGGTGACTGTGAGGACTTATTCTGTGGTCAGAGGATCTGAGAATGAAGAGGAACTGAAGAAAACAGTCGTTCCCTGCAAGGTCAGTCTGTGCAAACCAGATATGCTCCTAAACTCAGATTGGGTCAGATTCAGACTTCAATTCGTACTTTGGAATGTCGGAAATGTGGTTCATCATAATGTTACTCTCAGTATGAAGCAGGAGTCAGTGTTTACTGATAATTAGCTAATATTAGCATGCTAACACACTAAACTAAGATAATGAACATAGTTTGGTTTAGTTTAGTTTATTATAGTGCTGCACGATTAATCTAATCGCAGTTGTAATCGCGATGTCAGGCTGTGCGATTACATAACTGCAAAAAAGGCTGCGATTTGCGATTTAATGCAAATAAATGTTAACATGTGTGCCTGTGAACGTGACTATCTCTGCTGTATTGTGTGGAGTTTGTTGACATTATGCCCACAAGCTATCCTGGTGTGTGCAGCATGTATAGTCAGGTGACCACCCAGCGTGCAGCAGTGACCAACATAGACGCTGAAGAAGAGCATGAGCATGACCAAAAACAGGCTGAGTTGGTGGTGAAAGAAACGCAACGTCTATTATATGGGGATATCGCGATATTTTGGATTCAGGTACGGTGAGGTTTAACAGAAAGACGTGCTGTGTAAAACACTAAAAGTTAAAGTCGCCACGTCCCGCAGTAACACGACCAAGCAACTGCTGCAGCTATTCTTCCTGGGATCTGACGTATGCATGCAATTACAATACATAACAATGCATCATTGTAACATAAAAAAATACAGATAAAAAGATAAACTAAACTAACAGCAAAGCAAACAAAGAAAAACAAACATAGTAAACCAAAATACACTGCACAGACAGTACAGTTATTCAGTGTTGTAAATTATGTAAGTGGCCTTTCAGTCACCATTTCTCTTAGTGTTCTCAACACATTTCCAAATCATATATTTCTCCATATACGATCTGTATATAAATAATACAAATTGCATTATATATTATGATATAAACCAAGTTATAAATTCTATTACACATTACGATATAATCATACTATGTATCATATCAATATTAACATCACCGTGATGCAGTCATGCTTTATACCATATTATGAGTATCAACATCATCATCATCATCAACATCATCCTTATACCATGACATAATCATACCATATATACCATACTGTCATCAATATGGCAATGATATAATCATACAATCATGTGACTCATACCATGATATTATACTATACATCGTATTAATATTAGTCTGAGTGGGCGAAAGTTCACTTCATAGATCAGCCTCTCATTGGGCGGAACGAGCCACCTGCTGAAGTCCCACCCTACTAGACTTGTGCCGGTTTGAAAATTTTGATTTAAAGCCAAATACCTAACCAAACAGATAGATCGAATTATATACCTAATTTTACCACTGGGGGTCGCACAAGAAGAAGAAGACGCAGAAGGACACCAAGGAACCTTCCTCCGACTCCACTCTCTCAGTGGAGACATTGCGGTTGAGAGGGCCGAGCGAGAGGACGTTCCTGTAGTAGTTCCAGCCATAGACATATATACATAGACGCCGCATCGAGCGCTGAGCCGTACCTCAACGTCGCCGCCATATTGGATGTGGCAAGGCTGTGCTGTAAACTAATACAAGTGAATGGCCTTAATTTCATAAAGCGCCTTTCTACAAAGAAATTTACGTTAATGTCTCGTTTATTCATTCACAAACACACTAATATACTTGGGAAACAGTTAGGCACCAAAAACAATGTATTTGATCTTCTGATATGGCTAAGATAAGAACTTTATTGATCCCACACAGGAGTAATTCACCTTACATCAGATTTTGATAACAAGGTAGTGCCGAAAAACAATGCACAGTAGCCTATACATATATATATTTTTATAGGTTATATATATAGGCCTAGCCAGGAAGTTTCCACTCTAAAGAGAAGCGTTGGAAACTCAGGCAAACGTGATCGAAGACCAGGGAATGGTTGGGCTCTGGATCGCCGGATGACGGACTTGGAGGTGCCATTGCCATGGATCACCTGGCCGGGCCCGTGGGGCTGGTGCTGCTGCATCGGGATCACAGGAGAGGGGAGCACCGGGCAGAGTCTGCTTGGCAGTCACTGGGGGTGACGGCGTGCCCCTAACTCCTCTCCCCAGCATGGATTACCGTTCTGAAGGAGGGGAAGCGCAAGCCTCAGAAGCCCCAGAAAGTGTAGTCTAATTGTGTAGGATATCTGAGTCACCAAACAGCTTAATTTCAGTGCTTGCAAATCCTGCCATGAGTACAGTTAGGTTCACCTCAAGGCTTTGGAACCATCGGCGTTTTAGTTTATATGCAAATATTTGCTATTTTTGTATCTGTCTGTCCTTTTACTGTGTCTTGTATTTATATTGTAGGCCTACTGTACTATACACACACACACACACACACACACAGTGGATATATACATATACATATATGTATATGTATATATACATATACAAATACGTATGTATATATATATATATATATATATATATATATATATTTATATGTATGTATGTATGTGTGTGTGTGTGTGTGTGTGTATATATATATATATATATATATATATACTGTGTATTGTTTTTCGGCACTACCTTGTTCTCTATAGCTGATGTGTGTAAAACAGAACAAATGAAACAAAGGCAAACCATACTACACCATATTGGCCATGTGGCAGTCAGCTGCTCAGTCAGGGGGAGAGAGAGAGAGCAGGCTGACAACTGAGGCCTATTTATAAGGTAAGACCACACCCTCAGGTGTGGCCAGTAAGATTGGACGGCCGGCCTCTTCAACCACAAGGAAGAGCTGTGAAGGAACAGACACATTAGTAAGGCCGTCACACCTGTTCTTTAAATAGCTCTCAAGCCAAGATACATACACATCATGGCTCAGACTGATCAAAGCCATAACATTGCAATTTTTTCAATAATAATATATGATTACTGATATCAAATGCTGCTGAGAAATCCAACAGGCCAGCACCAACTATTTTCTTCCCTTCTATTTCCCTCAGCGAGTCATCGGTTATTTGAGTCAGAGCTGTAGCTGTTGAGTGGCCTTTTCTGCAAGCATGCTGGAAATCTGTAACCAAACTATTTATGAACAGATAATTTTTAATTTGTTCATATTCAATGCTTTCCATAATTTTACTCAACACAAGCACTAGGCTGATAGGATGACTATTCAATCTAGAAAATGTTAATTTCTTGTTTTTAGGCAGTGGTATTATCTGGCTCTTTACCATTCTTTTGGACAAAGGCAATTAGTGAAACTAGCTGGAGGTACTGTGAACATTAGTGGACATTATACATGCTAAACATCAGCATGTTAACATGTTGAGTGACCTACATTAAGGGATCCATCACATGTTCTGTTCAGTTCTACTCATGTTCTTGTCTTCTGTGCTCCAGGTGGTAGAGGTTGATCCGCCTACGCCCACGCAGGAAGCTCCTAAGAGGAAACCAGTGACACGTCTGGGACCACTGCTATCCACCATCACCCAGGAGAAGTACTGCAACACACACACCTGTGGTTTCTATCTTCACACTGTCTGTAAATCCACTCCATGAAAGCTTGAATCTGTCGTCTCAACCCTCAGAGTTCTTCTATTATTCCTGTAGTATCTTCACAGTGAGAACAGACTTACTGTCTCCATTAAACGTATGCTATATTATCAGTTAGCAGCTCCTGCTTGCAGTGTACTCATGGATGTACAGATAACTGTCACTGAATTACTTTGATACTAATTAAATTTAAAAACTTGATTATTCTCAGGCATGTTCTGCAGCGCCTTTTTTTCTGTGATTTATAATTGGATTTGTGGACGTTTATTCAGGATGAACATCAGAATTCATTATATTCTTGGGAAGTGTGAATCACATTACATCTAAAAAAAACCACGTCATATCAGGGCTAAGCGATATGGACAAAAATTCATATCTGTATTTTGACGCTGAATGGTTATACACTATATATATCTTAGTATTTTCCACAAAATGGGCGACATGTTCAGTTGCAAGCTGATCTTCAGCTTCAGTCCTGTGTTATCTTTGTTGCGTTGATCTTGCATGTGTTTTTTCATCACACAGCAGGGCAGGTAAAAGAAGTTTAATTGTTGGAGGTGAGCTGTTTACAGAGGTGCACTAAGAGCCTGTTGTCTGCAGTTTTTCATCAACATATCACTGTGGCTGATTCTGCTTTTGCTCTTCCTTCCTGCGCTATTATTAGACTTAGCTTTATTCAAGGGAAGCTGCTGACAAAATTCTACTAATTCAGTAATAAACACAATTAATTTCCTGTTGATACTTCACAATAAAAGTTCTCTGTTATTTTGTCATGAAAAAGCTTTTATTGTGAAGCACAAAAAAAGCAATTGTTGAGTGAAGTGTGAAGACCTACCCAAACGAACCACACATGGGGGCAAACAAACCTGAGTTCAGTTGAACCGAACAGAATAGAGCAGGTATGAAGGCACCCTTTAATGTATCAGTGAAACTTCTGTAAACATCTGGATGTCACTCACCACTTCTCCTTTCTCTATCTCTGTGTTTTAGTGTCTCCTGTCCCTCTCAGCTCTGCGTCGAGTGTCTGTCTGCAGTTCAGAACTTCCAGACTCACTTCCCATCTCTAGTCCACTGCTCGCTCTGCCGTTTCATCACCTGCTGCTCCACATCCTACGCCAACCACATGATCAAGTAGGTCACAGCTGCCAGTAACAATTTTTAGATCTGTTATGCTTTCATCTTTGGTTTAGGTTTTTAGATTTATCAGGTAATTAGCTTCTAAAATTTTTCTCCAAAGTGGTAGTGTTGCACGGTATACTGGTACCAACGGTAGACAGCAGTACTAAAACATGACGGTACATATGATACCATAATGTTAGAGTACTGTAGTACTACGGTACCTCACGGAACCACTACTGTGGGATAAGTTCAAAATTACATAATTTTGCTTGTAAATGTCTATTTGCATCATGCTTATTATGGAAAACACATTATTTGATCAATTTACATTGTGCCCCTAAAGTTCTTTGTGCGCTCCTTACTTTTTCAACTTGTGCCTGAGCCCTGTGTTCGTTCTGCTACCACAGCCCAGGCAGAAGCGCACCAGAGCACTGGTGTTGTGTTGAATGTCTGTTCCCCCTCCCCTCCATCGAATAGTGTTTCTCTTCTGTTAAATGGTGTGTGCTATAGGACTCCTTTCAGTGGTTAGCATTAGGGATAAGGTTCGAATAAGATTGAGGCAGGGGAAAACACCTTCTGACGGGAAAAACGGTCAGAAGTGGCTCCTGATCTGCAGAACTGATTTAACGTCTGTGTTCTCTGTGAGCTGCAGGCAATCGTAAATCTTTTAGATGAAGGCATGTTAAACAACATACTTGTGATTGATGATATGGAGGTGTATTCATAAAATTGAATATTAGATATTGGAATCTCAGCAAAACACACCAGTGAAGTTTCCAGCTGAAATAAAACACAAACACCATCATGTTTTATCTCACAAAAAAGAAAAATCTTTTTATTTACTAAAATGTCAGTCATATTTTGTTTCATATTATTCACATTAATTGTTTGAAATGCAGGATTATTTTATAAATGTGTTTCTCTGACTTAAACAGACTGTACTGTATTTATGTGTGTTGATGCATATCTGGATGTCTTCACAGTAACCATGCGACCTGCAGGAAGGACCCTCCATACCTCAGCATCTTCCAATCAGAACCAGGGTAATAACAGCTGCTTTATTTTTAAACTTATTAACTCACTCATTTGTTTTAATTAGAGTCATAACGTTAACCTCAATCAATAGATTGAATGTTTTCTTTTCTTTTCTTGAACATCTAAGTGTATAATATGATTTTTGTCTATATATGAAAATTCAGAGTCACCTGAAATCTTACATCCTAATTATACAGACTCTTTTAGGGCCAACGTCACAATGATGTCATTCTATTAGTTGGAGGCAAAACCTGCCTCTCCACCACAGGGCTGTAGGCTGCATAGGAGTCTTAAATGTGGTATTGTTGTGTTTATGGGAGCCAGAATAGAAGGGGTCATCGCCTCAAAATTAAATTTGATCACATACCAGCTGCCACTGTCCATCAACAAAAACAAAGACAGCTATGGTTAAATGTGATAAGACGAAAGGACTGGACAGGGGGGTTAATCAAAAATGCTCACATGTGCAGCACTCACCTCATATCAGGTTAGGGAAGAGTATTTCCTGTTGTAGGGATGAATAACTGTATGTTAGTGTGCAGAAATTGGGGAGGTATTAAGAGGAATATCATCTTCCAATCAATCCAACAGAACTTGCTAACTAGCACTAACTAGTGCAGGGGTGGCCAACGCGCGGCTCACAAGCCGCATGCGGCTCTTTGCCTATCAGTGTGCGGCTCTTCGATCCATTAATTAAAATCATCGTCATAAAAAAAATCAATTTATTGTTATAAGTGCGTATGGCCCTTTGAGAAATGTAACAGGCTTTAGTGGAGCGAGTGAGAAAAAGAGAAGTGTGCACGGGCAGGTGAGAGGGTGTGGAGTTCAGGAGGAATGCAGTACTGCAGCGTGGTGGCGATATCGCGCAACGAAAAATGTCAGGGAAGAAATGTGTGTGTGTGTGTGTGTGTGTGTGTGTGTGTGCGCGTGCGCGCGTGTGCGGGTGTGTGGAGAGAGTATGAGAGAGGGAGAGACTGTATGCGGATGTGTTGCATGGTATACTGGTACCAACGGTAGACCGCAGTAGGCTGAACAACACGGTACATGACATGGTGCCACTACTGTGGGATAAGTTTAAAGTCCAATCAAAGGAGGGCGAGTGTCCATGCGCTGGCCAATAACAGCCATAGTGCTCTGCAGCGCAAGATAACGGCTTACCGGCGACTGAGAAGCCCGGCTCCAGGTGAATAAATTGGTGTCAGGACTGCCCAGAAATACCTGAACAGCCGAGCCGTAGCGGCACACAGGTATGTGGCGTGTCAGAGGAGAAACGAGCCGTTCACATTTCTCTCTTTGTGGCAGGTAACGGTCCACAAACCTCACCGCACTTTAGGGACTGTTCTTTACTTGTATTTTATTTAATTTATTTATTTTATTTTGATCCCCCCTATGTTAATCACTTATTGATGCTTTTTTTGAAGTATGAATAAGTCAATCAGTAATTTATTCCATTGAAATATCAGTGATGTATTATAGAAAAGTGATTTATCTTTTTATAAATGACAAAAGGCACATCTGCCTCATTTTGCTGTGGTATTGTGATACTACTCAGAAACGTGATACTTTCACTGGTATCGTACTGTGGGTCCCAATTTTGGTACCGTGACAACACTAATCTGGAGAGTATGAGAGTGGGAGAGACTGGATGTGTGTGGAGAGAGTGGGAGAGACTGTGGGTGTGGAGGGGGGGTGGAGAAAGACAGTATGAGAGGGAGAGACTGTGTTTCTGTGTAGTTCTATTCATGGTTTGTGTGTGAGATAAATAAATCTGGCTTTGAAAATTGGATATGTATGGATTTTGATTTTATGTTATTTCATGTTTGTGTGAGAGGGAGTGCTCTTTGTACTACCACGGTAATTTTTCTGGTTGGCCACCCCTGAACTAGTGTCTGTATAGAATTGTTTTTCCTCCAGCTGAGCCCTGCCCACCAAAAACATCATACTGTTTACTAACAGTAAAAGGGTTTGAGGGTTTTGAAAATGAGTATTTGAAGTTGGTAAATCTGCATCTTCTGCACATGTATTGTGTGTTTTATATAAATGAAATCACAGGCTGAGGAGCACATTCATGTAAGTGAACATTGGATGATCAAGTTGTTCAACACAAACTACTTAATCAGATGAAAATATGAAGTTTACAGACAAAAAAGTTTGAAAATCAGTTAATGAAAATTATTTATCAGTGATCAGATGTGTCAGTAATGTGTGTATGTGTGTGTTTTGTTTTTTTCAGGTTGTCTCAGACGTTGAGGTGTGCGTTGTGTGAATTTACCACCTGCAGAGGAGACGTGATGGCGAATCACCTGACAGAGAGACCAGAACATTGCTGCATCATCTTGACACAAAATGGTAACATACATGCACATTACTTTTACTTCCCTTAAGACTTAAAGGAACACTTCACTGTGAAAATGATCAATGATCATGTTACCTAATCTGTGAAGAAAACTTTGATCGCATGCGTCCACAGTGAGCAAAGAATCCAAAAAAGGCAAACAATCTTCATGAATTGAAGTAATCAGGGTCCGTGTTTAACAACAGGTAAACTTATCAAAATATCCATTTACAAACTCTCACACAACTTGTGAATTATAATCCGAGTCTCATTTATCCAGTCATATGCTCAGTTCTTCACTAACACATCCATTTTCAATAAAATATTAGTATGTATAAGTCCTACACATGGAATAGTAGTGTGCCTGTTGAAATACATGCATTTGAACTCTACTTAGATGCATGCATCCTTGCTGAGGCACACTACTTGATTTACAAAGTGTTAATACTATAAGGCTGTAAGTACTAAGGGTATTGCTGGATAAATGAGACTTGGATTATACTTCACGAGTTCTGTGAGAGTTTGTAAATGGACATTTTGATAGTTTTGCTCTTTATAAATGCAGGCCCCCTTCTTCTGTTTTTGTTTCTACGTTGGAGGCATGTGAGAAAATCAAAGCTTTCATCACATATTCAACATAAAATGCAGCAAATGATTAATATACAAATGATCATTTGAAGTATTCCTTTAAAATAACCCTGAACTATGTATTGAATGTAAACTTTTATGATTTGTGGGGACCTGAGTCTCCACAATGTGAGTGTGTTACAGATTAAGGAGTCGTGCACGCGCGCACGCACACACACACACACACACACACACACACACACACACACACACACACACACACACACACACACACACACAGTCTGATATTTAAGGAGTTTGTTTGTATCCGTTTATTCAACCTTTTTTCTTTAAACGAAGCGGTCTGACAGTGATTGTCTCAGTCTGAGTGAAAAACACATAACACAACAAAAACACCAGTCAAAATTTGGTGAGTTTGATGTGAAAGGCTGAAGTTTGACTCAAAGTTACAGTGTGTTGAGGTTTCTTTAATATAAGATACACCTTTATTGATCCGGAAAGGATAAATTCAGGTGTTGCAGCAGCACAAAGACAGAAGTAAGATAAACAGAGAAATGAATCATAATCAAATTATGATAAGTATTATATTATAATAAATATAATTAGTAAATTATATTATTATAAAATAAGAATTAAGGGGAAAGAGGGTTCTAGGTTCAATCCCAGGAGGGAGCCCTTCTGTGCGGAGTTTGCATGTTCTCCCCCTGTCAGTGTGGGTTTTCTCCTGGTACTCCAGCTTCTTCCCACAGTCCAAAGACATGCAAGTTGGGGATAGGTTAATTAATGACTCTAAACTGCCTATCTCTATGTGTTAGCCCTGCGATAGTCTGGCGACCTTTCCAGGGTGTATCCTGCCTCTCGCCCAATGTCAGCAGGGATAGGCTTCAGCCCCCCTGTGACTCTAAAGAGGATGGATGGATGGATGGAAAATAAGAATTATAAGAAGTACATACAACTAGAATAAGAATAGAAGTAAATTAGAAACTATACAAGAGTAACCTAAGACAAATCAGGAGGTGAAGTGACCTGTTGTTGTTAATACTGTAGTATGTATATGAACACCAGTATTATATATAATTAAGTGATTTTATCATCTTTTAAATTTACTCAGATTTGTATTTGTAAAAAACAGAACAAAATAAAAGTCGGGGTGTGAACTGAGATTAGTGGATTAGCGCAATGTTGAGTCTCAAGAGGCTCTATGATAACTAAAAATAAATTTGTTGTTATCTATTTTATCTTGTGACAAAGTTTAAAAGTTTGATTTTCTTTGTTTTATAGAAAGAAAACTGTATTAATAGTGCACTAAGTACACAATCTTAACTCAAACCCTCAGCAGACCACAGTAAGTGAAGTTACTGTGGTCTGCTGTGGTATCTGCTTTGGGATCTTACTGGATGATTTTACACTCTTCCCATTGGACGGGGCTTTTCCATTAGTATTTTTTGCCTCGCCAAATAAAACTGTGCCACTTTGATTTGAATTTACATAACCAGCTTAAACCCGCTAAGTTGCGCCTGAGTTGGACCATCTCCAGGCAAAGCACCGCTGACCGCCTTAAAGCTTCGGTGATGTTAGATGGGCTTCGTCATCATTCAATGACGATTCACGATCCATTTCATCTCTGTTTGACAACAGAATGATTGAGGTCATGTCCATCTATTGTACAATAAGTCAGTAACATAACTGTGGTGATAGGCTTATTCATCAGTTCCAGACACACCTTCAAGCAGGTCTCCCTGTTGTAAGGACAAGCAAGCCAGCAGATTTGTAGGGAAACAGGTTACCTCAGGCTACTGCTTCCGGATTTTACCGACCGATTTCACTCTACACATCTAACGTCACACAACAAATCTGTTTGAGATGGCTCTACCCTGAGGAAGGAGGATGGTGGAACTGGCGTTGTAAAGAAAATACCCAGAGTGTGGTAAGTAACGTAAGCATTAAGAAACTAGAAGTCACATCATGAAATACCCGTCAGCCTCGCTGTATATACTGACTGACAGGCAGTGTTAAGTTAGCTAGAGTTAAAAGCCATGATTTTATCTTCTGTAACTTCCCATCATCACTGAGACCATATCATCGATGCTTTGTCATTCACATAACAAAGTTAATCCAGGTAGCATTATGGGGATATATATATATATATATATACATATATATATATATATATATATATATATATATATATATATATATATATATATATATATATATATATGTGTGTATACTATATTTGTGTGTGTGTATGTATGTGTATATATATATATATATATATATATATATATATATATATATATGTGTGTGTATATATATGTATATGTGTGCATATATATATATATATATATATATATATATATATATATATGTACACCTCTCTCTTGGTCTAATGAATTCACATTGATGGCAGAACGATTTTGTCCACGTGTTTCAGTAGAATCCCAACACATTTACTGACATTTAAATATTGATGGTAAATGAGTTAACAGAGTAACTGTAATGTTGTTGGTTTGTGTGTTTACAGTCTTGAAACCAACTGGGGCCTGTATCACGAAGCAGGATTAATGTCTTAGCGAGGTAACTTCAGGGTTAACCCTGGATTTTCGGTCTCACGAAGCCGGTTCAGTTCTTATCAGGGTAGATCACCATGGTAACTTACTCTGAACAGCTATCCTGCTCCGAAGCAGGGTAAGTTCAGGGTTGAATCTGATCCTATAAAAAGCACCACCCACTGGCCAATCAGCTGTTCGGAAAAAAATGACTCCACTGACAGAAATGCAGCCCAGTCATGACGGGAAGTTTAATTAATTTGACTGATTTTGATTTGAAAGTTTATTTTGAACATTAAAAAAGAACAGAAAGCAACAACAACAGACAATGAAAAGATTGTTCACAAAGGAGTGGAAAGAAGTCCAAATCTCATCCCACCCCTTAATAAGAAAGAAACTGATCATTTGCGGACACTTAATAGCACCATTAATTAGTGCCAACATTTTGTTTTGTTGGAGGAAATGATCCGTGTTAAAGATAATGGGCCTAATTGACAGCTTTGCTGCTGGAAATATGGAAAGTAGCCTATCATGTCTACACTTCATGGTGTTTGAGGGATTTTCCTTTTTGTTTTTTAAAGAGGGAGACTAGGTATATTTTTGCGCAGCTGCTAATTTCTAACACAAGACCAGATAGAAAATAACACCATTACTAACAGCTGATCTGAATACACATCAGTTTGCAGCCAACTGATAAACAGTGTCCTCCACAAGTGTTAGTGAAGATAAAGATGGATAAAATACACTGTATTTCTAATAATGAATTTGATTACTTAAATTATTCTGTTAACAATGCAGTTGTCTGTTTGCAAATTTATTCTTTATACTTAGTGTTAAGTGGCATTTATAATTGGGCATCAGCTCTATGCAGCCCCTACGCCATAGCCTACACATGTGGCCTACACCATTGTGAGCATTTATACTTGTTCAGTGGTGTGTCTGTGTCACTCTGCAGTTACACCTCCAAAACACTAGTCCACGGTGGGGTTTCTGTGAAGTGCTGAAAAGTTCAGTTGATTCAAATCACACATTAAACATTATTACTTATAAAAACAATTTCAAACACACAAGTACACAAATTAGTACACAAATCAGCCTCACTTAAACTTGTAGGATTCACAGACAAAGCACTTGTCTTTTGCTGGACACATTTTCCCCACAAATCCATCATGCTAATTTTTTAAGCACAACCCTATGGCATTTTACATTGTATAAATTAGCCATGCGGCTAACAGACTTTTCCTCTACTCATATGAAGTCAGGAACAACAGCAACATTTAACAAAGGTAATGTTACAAAATTTGGCTCCATTACAATTCAAGGTTCACTGACAAAATATTTGGCATATACTAAACATGTTTTCCAAACAAATATAACATGCTAACGTTATTGGCACAAGCCTATAGCATTTTACATTGTATAAATTAGCCTAGTGTCCAGCGGAGATTTCATCTACTCATATGAAGCCAAGATAAATCACACAAAAGATTTAAAATGCTATTTTTGTGGAGGCTTTATTGTCTTCACAATTTATTGTTTCTTATCTGTGGAATAAAATAAATAAAAGCTATGTTTCCAATGAGGGAAATGGTTTCAGCTTACAAAAATAGGCAGGAGGTCCCCATTGCTGTGATGTGTAATTACATTTCTGTGGAGGTGCACGTCAAGCGTAGGTCACAGCGTAGGCTCAACGTTGACGCAGAGCCTATGCTGTAGGTACATCATTGATTCGACCTAGAAGTATAAATCCAGAACAAGTCTGTTCAGTATTTACACAGTAGTTTGGCCATGGGCCCGACTGATAAAAGTTCTTACCTAGAAAATGAAATGTGTGAAAAAATACACTGTGTAGTAGGCATGTCAGTTTTGGTTTATTTTGCTTTCAAAAGCTCAATACCCATTAATCATTTAGTGGTGGTGAAAATTTTATATTTTGTGATGTAAATGTCTAGCAGCTGTGCTCATTCGCAATTACCACTGGTAGCACCACCGAGATGGTGTTGCTGCAGAAATATGGTGGCCACCTTCTGGTCTCCCCCAAGGTTGCCACGGTGAAAAAGCAGCTCAACTTTGAACTGCAAAACCCTTTTAACATTGAAAACTAATGTATGTTAGCACCACTAGCTGTGTTGACATTGCTAACAGTCCTAATGGTGTTAACTGTGATGACATAGCAATGCTAAAGGGGGTTTACTGCCCAAAATTGAGCTGCTTACTCACCAAGGAGAGCTGGGGGGAGACCTGAGGGTTGCTACCATGTTTCCAGAGCAGTGCTGTTGGGTCAGGATAGCATTACTAGCGGTAATTGCTAAATGAGCAGCACCCAAACCTGGTCTCACCAGACCCAGGGGTGCACAGTGCATTCAACTGAAGAGTAGCAAAATTAAGCGACTGACATGTGTAACCGGTCAGAAAAATTCTTGAGGTTTAAATTAGCGATGCACCGAAATGAAAATTTGGGGCTGAAGCCAAAGCCGAATAATATTAAACGCTTGGCCGAATACCGAGTACCGAATACCGAATATCGTTGTTTAGTTTTCATTAGTTTTTGGAGATGAACCCCCTCCAGATTAGTGTTGTCACGGTACCAAAATTGGGACCTTGGGAAATTACTTTTCTATAATATATCAATGATATTTCAATGGAATAAATTACTTATGGACTTATTCATACTTCAAAAACAGCATCAATAAGTGTTTAACATAGGGGGGATCAAAATAAAATAAATACATAAATAAATAAAATAAAAATCAACCAGCCACCCTCCTCCCCTGACAAGTAAAGAACAGTCCCTAAAGTGTGGTGAGGTTTGTGGACCGTTACCTGCCACAAAGACAGAAATGTCAACGGCTCGTTTCTCCTCTGACACGTCACATACCTGTGTTCGGCTGGCTTGGCTGTTCAGGTACTACTGGGCAGTCATGACACCAAGAAGAGGATACAATTGGAGCCGACTTCTCCGTCACTGCCGGTAAGCCGATGGCCGCCATATTTGACAGGAGTACATTACTGTCTGTGACCCCCGTTCAAGTTAGGGGAATCGCCTATCGTTTCTGCTGGTGGTTGAAATCTGTACTCACACAGCGTGCGTGATTTAAGCCATTTTGCTCGCTCAAAACTAGTTTTAGTCGCAAACGCGAGCGCTTTGATGGATGAATCGCCACACTGCCGTCATTTTCTTTGCCCGTCACGGCACGCTGTTTGATTGCGTTATCAAAACACACAGCTATTATTCGGCCTAGCTTGTAACTTATTCCACCGAATACCGAATGTGTGTTTTTTTGCAATATTCGGCCAAATATATTCGGTTACTGAATATTCGGTGCATCCCTAGTTTAAATGTTGACATCTCTAATATACAGGAATTGTCAACTAATGTAGGTGAACAGCATTACCAAAGAAAGTGAAAGCTAACCCCAGCTCTGTCCAGTTTCACCTCGTTGTATTTGTGTTTTTTCCATGCCGTGTCCACAATTGTCATTGCTTCCTCTTGGATGCCTGCTGCTTACAATCTTGCACCTTATGGCTACCTTTTTGTGAAGTCCTGACCTCACCTGACCGCTGTGCCAAGAAACGTCCCAAATACAGCATAAAAAGAAATACTGATAAATGCACCACCACACACTGAGAGTGGGTCTAAAGTGATGACTGAGAAGATTTACTGCTCTATGGGTCTATAAATTGTTTTTTTAGGAAATTCCTGCACAGTACCTTTTAATATTGATCATGATTGATCAAGATGTTGCCTTGTAGGTCCTCTTGTTGTAATAATAATAATGATTTCATGTTTCTCCTCTTGCTGCAGCACACAATACTCCAGAGAAAGCTCCTCCAACCTACTGGACCTTGGATAAATTGTTATCGTCCCTAGAAACTGAATTTGAGACTGAGCATGTGCTTGATGAGGTTGGCGATTTGTCTGACCTCAGTGAAGACCAGGAGAGTGAAACCCCTCCCCAAAACCATGAGGAGGAACCAGGTCAGCAGAACCAAACACCTGAGACAACCCATGTTGGGAAACCATGTGGCCCAACGTGTCGGAAGAAGTGCTGGAACAAAATAACTGAAGAAAGGAGGGAGACGGTTCATGCCACGTACCAAACCATGACCTATGAAGAGAAGAAGGCATTCATTTTCACCAGCCTCTCTCAACACCAAGTGGCACGTCTCACTTACGGTGGTTATAGAAGACGCAGGAAGTCATTCTCTTACCATCTTTTAGATGACCTGGGTCAGTCACAAGAGATATGCAAAACCTTTTTTCTCACAACTCTGGGATACCATCCAAAAAATGACAGGCTCATCCAGTCAGTCATTGACAACAGCTTCCCATTAAGCCTGACAACCCCAGAGACCGCCATGGAAGACACACCCCAGCCAGTAACATGAAACTGACCCCAATTTACAATCAATCCAGCTGTCAGCTGTTGTAACGAAATACAAGGAGTTTGCTGCAAACCACCACTGTTTGAAAATATAAGACCAGAAAGTCATAAAGAGCAGCAACATCAGCCTCACCAAGCTGAGAGAGGAGCGGTTTCTCTGCATAAGCTCCATAACAAGGTGACAGCCTGTCCATGCACAACGTGGAGACGGTGACACCAGCTTTGAACGCTTTGCCACAGCTAGCAAGAAGACAGGATCAAAGAAAAAGAGTATGTGTGTGATCTGGCATGAGGGGATAGCTGGGAGGAAGCCAGAGGAGGTGGCGTCAATGTACTCTGCAAAGGGAGCATGACTCCTCTAAAGAGATGACACTCTAATAATTTGAACTGGCTCAAAATACTTTTTTATGTATACATGCACTGGTGCATGCAACTTTTAAAACTATGTGTACTTTTGCACTGTTTGGTGGATATTTCCCTCATCTACATTTCTGCCCTGGTGGGATCTGACTGAAATTAACGTAATAAACAGTGAAGTCACTTCAAATTTTGTCAGGTCATAGGGTTAGGGTTAGGGTTAACATTTTGAGCAGAACACCCAGTTTTTTTTATCCCATTAAGACTTTTTTGGTGACTTCTTTTTTACTATCATATTTGAATATTTATTCACATAATAATTCATAATACATTATACTTAATAATCCGGCCTTAACATTTACCTCTACCCTTCAGTTACCAGCTTCTCACAATAACAACAGCGTTTAATGCTGTTTGTGAATATGAGTGAAACTAAATGTGACTGAAAGTTATTGGGAACAATAATTAAAATATTTATTTTAAAAAAACAGAAGAAGCACCAATACAAAGCAAATTATATTAACTTTGAGTCACTGGGACACATTACATGGAAGTCATTGAAAAAAGACATTATTTACTATTTATAATATTTATGTAAAAGAAAAGCACTACGGTGGTGTAGTGGTTAGCACTGTCGCCTCACAGCAAGAGGGTTCCTGATTCAAACCCAGGAGGGATCTCTTCTGTGTGTAGTTTGCATGTTCTCCCCGTGTCTCTAAATTGGCTGTAGGTGTGAATATATGTTAGCCCTGCGATAGTCTGGCAACCTGCCATAGTCTGGCAACCTGTCCAGAGTGTACCCCACCTCTCGCCCAATGTCAGCTGGGATAGGCTCCAGCCTATCCTTGAGTTGAATGTGTGAAAAAGAATAGTGTCAGTAACATTGTAAACGCTGTGCTACATTACAGAGAAATACAAAACCGTACTAATGAACCTTCATTAATATAGGCTTATATTTTATCTACAAATGCATGTCACACACTAAGCGAGCCGCCTATTAATGTCTTACTATTTTTTGACCTGTCTCACTGCTGAGCTTGGCCTCTTCCTGTGTCTGTCCTTTCAAATTAAGTTCTCACATGGTCCAGTCATGTAGGTTTTGATTTATTTTGACAAGGCACAGCTCCTAATAGAGTTTTCACTTTTTTGTTTTTCTTTTTTGTGACTAAGTGACCAATAAAATGTTGCTGACTTTCTGGTCAACTAACGTTTGGTCAACTATAAGGGGGCAGCCCGAGATAAAAATGTTGTTTTTTTCAGCCCCCCAGCAGTTAACCTGCGCACTGGGAGGGGAGCTAACCATTCTCCTGCTGATAACATCAGGCGAAATTAGTTAAAAGACATTTTATGGTGCTGCTCTGTCTCCTCTGCCTGTGCCCTTTTTGAGCTCTGCAACATCATGAGTCATAACTATGTTTTTCACTATGAGAAAATGGACATGCAGTTTTCATAGGTTGTGACGTGAGAATTTGTGGAAGGTGTTGATGGTGTGAGTCTATGACAGGATATGCACAAGTTTGCAGCTGTACCAAGTAATGTGCATGGAGAGCTGAAAATCGTGCACTGCTCAAATTTTACCTGCACTACTGTGCACATGTACGACACACCTTCACAATTGCTGGCGGTTTTCATCATGGGATGGAGTGAGAGATGAAGAGGCGGCCTGGGCGTGCTGTTCTTGATTTCCAGCACTTCAGCAATATTGCATCCTCTAACTCTGGAAAAGTGGTGGAACTGCAAACTAAGGACATCTGTGCATAGAAAGCAGAGCACTCTGTGATTAAGCTGAAGAATGCACATTATTCAAAAGAGGATCAAGGAGCATGTTGGTGAAACTCTCCTATGATAAGGAGGAATTCACACCCCTGGACCTCCTCATGGGGAAGACCACTTCTGACACCCTGAGCAGGTCAGGCCTGCAGACATCCTGACCAAACTCCACCCACAGATGACACCACCCTGACATGTGTTTTTGTGAAAGTCTTGCACAAAATGCTGCAAATGAAGAGTAAGCTGAACATGAGTCAAATCTGGCATGAAATGGGATTGTATGTATGAACTTTTTCAAAGAAAATATTTTGCTTTTCATTGAATTGGCTTCATTAAACTTAAATGTTATTGAAATATGTTAAAACGTGTAACATAATAAACACATTTTACTGTGATAGAGTGCAGCCTTGTTCTTTTTAGCAGTTCTGAAACCAAGACCCAGACAGAGACACAAACGCCCACAGGTTTGTGTCATTCTTTCATGTTCCACCCCAAACTCCTACTGCTGTAGCCGCTGCAGGCGCAGCCTATTCAGCTGTCATTATGTTACAAGGCACAGCTGGATAGGTGCTAACATTTCATTTATGACAGTGTCACAAAAACAGAGACAAAAACAGACTGGAATACTGAAATGCAACACTTTTTTTTTTATCTCTAAGGGCCATTTCATAGTTAACGCACGCAACGCGAGCAAGCGACACAAGCAACGCACTTCCTTTCATAGTCAACACATTGAATGCAAGCGATGCGGGTGTCACTTGAAATGCAATACATAGCTCGTGCAATAGGGGATAGCAGAGTCACCGGTACATTCCGGCCAGCTAGTACTGCTATTTTATTAGATAGAGTGCAGGGCACTAGGACTGTCTTATAAATGGGGGTGTGCCTGTACGAGTTCGCAAAGTTTTTCCTCCTCACCCGCCATATTTCATACCTGCTTCTTCTGTGAATAAGAAAAAGTGGTTAATTTCAAGTACGCCGCTTGCATTATCACCGCTGCTGGCAATGCAGGGTATTACATGCGTCGCGTATCAAAAAAATGGACAACACAGTTTTTTCTTTTTCTTTTTTTAAAGATTATTTTTTGGGCTTTTTGCTTTTAATGAACAGGACAGAGTGAAATGGGGTGAGAGAGAGAGAGAGTGGGGGTTGACATGCAGCAAAGGGTTGCAAGTCAGAGTCGAACCTGCGACCGCTGCGGTGAGGCATCACCTCTACACATGGGGCACCGGCACTAACCACTACGCTACCGACGCCCCACAATTTGAGACGCAAGCCATCATGACGGCTTATGCATCTCGATGCGTCCCAATACCCTTTGTATCGACTATGAAACGGCCCTAAGGCTCAGCCTTAAAGATGGGGAAAGGAGCTCAGACATTCAGAGGGAGCTCAGAGTAGAGCCACTGCTCCTTTGCGTTAAAAGGGGTCAGTTGAGGTGGTTTGGACATCTGATCAGGATCCTCCTGGGTGGCTCCTAGAGGTGTTATGACTACATCCCACTGGTAGCAGGCCCCGCAGCAAACCTATAACACACTGGAGGGACTACATATTTCATCTGGCCTGGGAACGCCCAGGGGTGTCCCAGGAGGAGCTGGAAAGTGTTGCTGGGGAGAGGTTCATCTGGAGTGCTTTATTTGGCCTGCTGTCCCAGTGACCTGGCCCTAGATAAGCAGATGAAAATGGATGGATGGATGGGCACTTTTTTTCGCTCCCATTTTTCACAGGTTGAAGTTAAAGATGTGAGATTTCTTTATGCACTCGATAGATAGATTGATCTTAAATTTTGGTCCCAGATTTGTCGAAAATCTGTCTTAGTGTGCCATTCTCTCTCCTCTCTCCATTGGGATGGTCACAATAAAAGTCATTTAATGCTCTTATGATGGAGCATTACTGACATTTGTGCTATATATTTTTGCTGTTTATGTGAGACCCTGTACGGACTTTTCCTCGTGGAAAAAACGATAAAGAATCTTTGTCCTATTTATTTTTTCTTACTGACAATATGCCAGTATTTAGGCACCTCAACCCTTACATGAAGAACTACGGCCCTTGAGCCACTGTTAAATGTTTCATTAAATACCCATAATCCAAATTTTCAGATGAGGGATTATGTTGTAGCTATCTTCATGGCACACCCCTCTGGTTCAATCTGAGTTACTTTCAACCTGTTTATAAGAGACATCAGCGCAACAGAGTCACACGCTCATGATGTGAGTACTAGCCTAACCAAGGATTAATAATTCAAATCCTGTACATAATAATGTTTTGCAGCTTCAATTTGATGACTTAAAAAAGGTGGTTCTTGTTTTTAATGGAGATTAAAGATTAATGATGATGAATGCATTACATCTACCCACGTACTGATGTTAAGTACAAATTCGAGGTACTTAGTTTACTAGTTTACTCAGATATTTTCATTTTATGCTTCTTTATACTTCCCTTCCACTGGGCTTGGACGGCATCTGTTTTTTCATAACTTCCTGAAATGTCACCGGGGTACATATTATTTGACGGTATCAGTGTGCAGTGCTACAAACATGATGATTTTATGGAATATGATGCATTGCTGTAGATTAAACCACACAACAATTTATAAAGGAGTTCAAATTAGCACCTCCCTCGACCTCTGCTCAGGTTTAGAACAGTTTAGAAGTTAGCGATGTCTTTCACTTACTCGGTCTCTGCTGTTTAGCTATTTCCCTGCTTTCCTGTTAGCGTTCGCACTACTCGGCTGCCATATGCTAACGCTCCAACTCAAACTGAGCCAGGAGCCCTCTCAGGGAGAAGAGTTGGAATGTTAGCATGGCAGCCGACTAGTGCTAACGTCCCCATGCTTCTCTGCCAGGCTCAGCTCGCCGGAGCCGAGAAGCATGGGGACGTTAGCGTTAGCACTAGTCGGCTGCCATGCTAACATTCCAACTCTTCTCCATGAGACAGTGAGCCGGGCGGGCTCACGGCTCCGGTTCACGGAGAAGAAAGGAATGTTAGCGTTAGCTCCCAGAGTTAGCACTACTACTAGTAACTTGCAGCTATGGAGCGCTTCTACCAGCTCTTCTAGTCACTGAGCCTCGCCTCCATTCACATGAACGCGCAGCCGGACTGGCTGGAGATCAACACGGAGAGAGGGTGTGTGAGGTCATGCTATACTGCCATACTGAAATTACACCTCTAGTTCTTCACATAGCAATTTTTTAATTCCTTCAATCTAGAAATGATGAATTTCGCTTATTGCTCCTTTAAACAGCTACAGCAGTAAATGTGACACACACATTAATACAGCAGGAATATGAATCCAAATGCATCACATAGAATAGGAAAACAGTTAAAATATACATACTTTAAAATTGAATAATTGAACTACATTTTAATTAAACTACTTTTACTTCAGTAATGTTTTGAATGCAGGACTTTTATTTGTAATGGAGTATTTTCACAGTGTGGTATTAGTACTTTTACTGCAGCAATCTGAATACTTCCTTCTTCACTGTTCTTACTGTCATTTAACTGTTTGTTGTTTCAGAGTTGCGTGTTAAAGGAGCTGAAACACAGAACCAACAACCAACTCAAAACTCTCACAGGTAGATATTGATCTTAAATACTCTGATCACTAATAGCATACTCATCAATCGTTCCAACTCTTTCGCAGTAAATGTCTTCCAGGAAGCAGAATTTTAGGGCATTTAATGTGAAGGGTAAGCACATGTGTTTTGAGTTCATTCTAAATGCTTACATGTTGCTCTCCTTGTTTCTGTTTGTGCTTCAGATATTTTCTGATCTAAACCACTTTTATTCTTATTTAAAGGGGCAAAAAGCAAAATCATTTCACCGCTAGGTTTGCTGTCGTGCACTGCCTGTAGACCAAAACAAAGTGTGTCATGAGCCACACCTCCCTCTACCTCTGCTCTCCACCTCCATCCCCCACAAGCCTCGTCTAAACTTAGTTAAGCAGTCAGCGATGTCTTTCACTCACTCTCGGTCTCTGCTGTGTTTAGCTATTCCCCTGCCTACTTCAGTGATGATGGTACCTGTAATAAATGTTATATATTTGCTGACATGGAGGCAAGGCTCAGTAACTAGAAGAGCTGGTAGAAGCGCTCCATAGCTGTAAGTTACTCCAGTAGCCGGTGGCAGCCGACTCAGCTAGAGCCATCGCCGGATCCCGGCTAGTGCTACCACCGGGAGCTAATGCTAACGTTCCTACTCTTCTCCGTGAGTGAGAGCGTTGTTTTAGTAGCTTTGTATCGGGAGGGAGGGCCAAGGGCTCCCAGAGGAGGGAGGAGGCAGCGATTCACATGAATGTACATGAACGTGCAGCCGAACCGGCTTGTAAACAAGGGGCTGGAGATCAACACAGAGGGATGGTGTGTGATGTCAGTGCTATACTCCAGATGAAATTACACCTCTAGTTCTTTACATAGCGTTTTTCTTATATACGCAATATTACGCAAGGGGGTGTTATGTATGCGCCATAGTCTTGCTACATCACAGTCATGCCAATAATGACTTTAAGCAGAAGAGAATATACACTCACCTGCCACTTTATTAGTTACATCTGTTCAACTGCTCGTTAACACGAATAGCTAATCAGCCAATCACGTGGCAGCAACTCAAAGCATTTAGACATGTAGACATGGTGAAGATGACCTGCTGAAGTTCAAACTGAGCATCAGAATGAGGAAGAAAGGTGATTTGAGTGACTTTGAATGTGGCATTGTTGTTAGCGCCAGATGAGCTGGTCTTAATATATATATATATATATATATATATATATATAGTAGTATTTCAGAAACAGCTGATCTACTAGGATTTTCACACCCATCTCTAAGATTTACATAGGATGAGAAAGAGAAAATAACCAGTTAGTGGCAGTTCTCTGGGTGAAGATGATGCCTTGTTGATGCCAGAGGTCAGAGGAGAATGGCCAGACTGGTTCAAGATGATAGAAAGGCTACAGTAACTGAAATAACCACTCGTTACAACCAAGGTATGCAGAAGACATCTCTGAACCAACAGCACGTCGAACCTTGAAACAGATGGGCTACAGCAGCAGAAGACCGCACTGGGTGCCACTTCTGTCAGCTAAGAACAGGAAACTTAGGCTACAATTCACACAGGCAGCAGCAATCTTTGTCAATCATTCTCCGTCTATAATTTTGCACCCTACTTGAGCCATGCCCACCTCTGTTTATTTTTCACCCCTCTCTCCAGTTCTGCTGTATTAACACCGGGTTTAATATATTTTGCTTCCATCTCTCTGCCCTGCCCCACTCTACTGGTAGACTACCACATCCACCTGTTGCACAAAAAGCACACAACAGTGTTTACCCTAGGATGGAGTTGTAGCAGCGGAGATGAAGCATACGCATGAAAAATAATTTTCACATGTGTGAAACTTTTTTGTATGCTTGCAAAGCACAGCCTGCTGGGATGTTTCTATGTATCTACTGGTAGGCTACCAGAAGGGCTCTTTAGGACTAAGTACATACAGTACATTTGTGCACAGTAATGAGCAGGTGAAACGTCTGTCTAGCTTACATATGAGGTGTCTCAAGATTTAGGAAAATACAATTTTATTGAACATAATAAAAGTCACTTGACATGCTGCTGTTTTGTGCTATGACCTACTTAAGTGCTGGAAGTTGTTATTTATGTGACAACGCCTAAACGCAACACAAGCTAAGCACCAAACGAGTGCCGTGCTGCGCTATTTGTCTGTGCTTAACAGCAGTCTATTGATGCAGGGTTCCCACACGTCCTGGAAAACCTGGAAAATGATTGACCAATTTTCCAGTCATGGAAAACACATGGAAAATGAGAAAAAAAGTAAAATGTCCTGGAAAAACTTGATTTGTCCTGGAAAATTATTTTTCCTCCCTCTGCTTCTCTCTGCCTTGTGGGTGAACGCAAACGGGTTAAACATTTTACGCATGTATGTCTGTTTTCAGCTGCCTTTAATGGGCAAAATTGAGCTGTAGCGCTTCTCTGCTTCATCTCTGTTTTTAGCCGGCACAGCGCCCCACGTGACGCTATCAACCAATCACATTGCATATTCCCTTACAACAGTTCTGCTGCCCAGTGTTTCCATATGACTTTGTTGCTAGATTTACCGACTTTTCAGAGCCAAGTAAGGATTTATTTTCTCCAAAGAAGCGCCAAAACTAGCGAGTTTCAGTGCAAGAGTGTTGCTGTATCGCTGTACATCGAGTGTGAGGTTTTTCTCCCTCTCTCTGCGGAGAGCTGTAGTGGACGTGCCATCACTTTTGTCTGTGCGCTCGGGGATGAAATACATCTCTGGTTTCAGTAGAGCCACAGCGACCATGACGACAGCTTCGAGAGAGCGACGGGTAACAGGTAGTCTTACTGGGCCACATTTCACTCAGTATTTCATACTTGCTCCATTGTCCGACAGCAGAAACAGAAAATATGTGAATGAGATAAACTTCATTAGGAATTCACCTCTATTAAAATACTGTGTATGTGCACGGAAAGCAGAGCTCCGACTTTTCTGCAGTTTTTAGCTAGCTACTTTGCAATGAAAGTAATTTATGTCAACATCCAAGTGAGATCTTATATATCCATGAGTGAGATGCACACAGACCACAGCGAAGAGGTACACTCCTTAGCCTAAATGAGGAAAGAGGGCAGTGAAAACTGAAGACTTGCATGTTCATTTGAACAATGTTGTTAGCATAAATGAA
The DNA here is from genome assembly GCA_035609425.1 of Epinephelus awoara. Classification (NCBI taxonomy): domain Eukaryota; kingdom Metazoa; phylum Chordata; class Actinopteri; order Perciformes; family Serranidae; genus Epinephelus; species Epinephelus awoara. The sequence continues at coordinate 33,883,573 of CM069310.1, read as the reverse complement.
TGGGATTCAACATGGCTAAATTAATAAATAGAATAAGTATAAAGTGATAACCATAAATTTATAGTAGTAAGACACTACATAAAAGCCAGACTAAAAAGATAGCTAGCAAACAATATTTATGTCTGAGAGTTAGAAATAAATATATTTCAGGTTCAATATGATACTGTGGTGCTAGCTAGAGATATTAGTCATCAACCCTGAATCTTGTTTTTTTTGATGACTAGAGTAACCCAAAATGACCAATATTGGAACAACAAAATGCAATTTTTCATCTAACTAGCCTATGTGTGAAATAAGCAGTATGACATTGACATTGCTTTGTTTTATATTGACCTTTTTGCACTGCAGGATAGGATTTGATTTTGATATTTATATTTTTTATTTATTTTTGCAGTGATTTTGATTTTTACTTTAAGAATGCAGGTGTCAGATGCACAAGGTAAACTGTAAGTAAACAGTAAACAGATGAACTAAACGAAATTGTTTTGGTGATTTATTGAACATATAAAAATATTTTGTGGAGAAAGTACAAGAGAGAAAGAGGGAGAGGAATAAACATTGAAGCAATCTGGTTAAATGTACAAAATTTAAGGTACAATTGTAGAAAATAACACTTCTCCAAAGCTTGGGGGTGGAATTTATTAGTGTATGTTGTGATAACTTGACTCATACTGTAGCAGCTGAAAATGTCCTGGAAAATAATTTCAAGAAAAGAGTGGGAACCCTGTGATGGTTATTTACACAATGTCCATAACAATAACTTTGTCAGCTGACAAATTGCACCGGGCTCGTGGTCAGGTTTGGTCAGGAAAATGCAGCCTGAGCTGCTCTAGCGTGCTCACCTGTGTGTGTGGCCGAACTCCGCCGTGCGCAATACAGAGAGCAGAGGAGAATTGTTAACACGTGACCATGTAGAGACAGAAATGACACGATGACATAACATCATAAATAGTATATTGTTATGTTATCATATGAAGCATCCGTCGCGCAAAATAATATGACTTTAGGTTATGAAGAGGTAAGACAGAGCTCTCTCCTCAATGGGGGCTGTGGGCAGGACATTGTTACACAACGTGTGCCTGTGACTTCAGGTAGAGAGACCGCTGCATCAGAGCCGAAGGAGCGCGTTTTAAAATACATATTATCAATTAGATATTAACTTTTACTATTTTTAGCAACTTGCCCGATCGGGCAAGTGAGTTGTTAGTTTACATGCTTGACCTTGAGTTTTACTTGCCCCGGGCAATCGGGCAATCATTGTTGTTGAGCCCTGCTTGTGTCAACAGTTCAGGCTGGTGGTAGTGGTGAAATGGTGTGGGGGATATTTTCTTGGCTCACTTTTGGCCCCATAGTAACATCTGAGCATGGTTTAAAAGCCACAGCCTACTTGAGTGTTTTTGCTGTCCGTTTCCATCCCTTTATGACCACAGTGTACCCATCTTCTGATGGTCATCTCAAACTTGTTTCTTGAAAATGACAATTAGTTCACTTAGTGAACTAATTGTCATTTTCGAGAAACCAGGTGAGTGTGAAGGCACTCACACTAGAGCCATTCCAATAGAGCACCTTTGGGATGTGGTGGAACGGGAGATTCACATCATGGATGTGCAGCCGACAAATCTGCAGCAACTGCGTGATGCTATCATGTCAATATGGACCAAATTCCCTGAAGAATGTTTTTGGCAGCACCTTGTTGCTCGGTATGAGCAATAAAGTGGCCAGTAAGTGTACACGGTAACCAACAAAATAAAAGATAGAATCACAATTCAATAATATAGTGGGAAAATTTGCTTTCAAAATCAAATACTTGTTGCTCGTGTTATCTCTGTTGCCATAGGGTCTGACTAACAACTTGAAAACAATCAGGCATCGGTCTACTACTGAGTAATAAAACCAGGTTAACTACTCCAGCAAGTAGGTTGACCTTCAGCTAAGACCTACAGAGAATATTTCAAATCCCTGTTGAGTCAGCCAGCCAACTTGAGCTAACGTTAAAGCTTTGTTGAGATACTGGAATTTTCTACAGTGAATAAATAAATAAATTTGACCAGTTAATCAGTTAACTCCAGAGTGGTGTAAAGTCAGAAATTAAACATTTAATTAACATTTTAAAGTCTGAGCAAATTGGCCTGATTTCTTTCAAAAAACATGGGAAGAAGGCAGAGAGCATCGAAAAAAGAAATTACCCAAAGAATTATCAAGAAATTAGTAAAGAAAAAAAAGAGAGAAAGAAAAGTAAAAAGAAGAAAAATAGTTAAAAAAAAAAACCAAACAAACAAGGGAATGACCTGGAAAGAGTGCTTAAAATTCTAATAATTCTGTAACATAATTTCTAAAGTAATGATAATAATAATAATAATCATAATCATAGTTTTTCCCTCGCTTTTTTTCTTTTTCTTTAGTTTTTATTAAATAACTTTTTTTTTTTTTTTTTTTTTGCAATTTGTGGGTTATTTCTCACCAAACTGCTCATTGCCTTTTTTCTCATCTTTTTAAGAGACATCGCACCAATTTGCCAAAGGCTCAAAGGTTTAAATACTGTCTGAAAGCAGCACAAGAAAAGTGATGTCGCTCCAGGTTTCAAAGGGTTAAAAAAAGATAGATGTAATCATTTTAAAAATTCCCAACACGTTTTTATCTCACAAAATCTTATGATTCAATCCGTATCTGTTGGCGTTTAGCCTCAGATACTTAAGGAGGCACACACCTGTGTCAGCATGGAGGGCTTGCAGCAATATAACAGCACCATAAATGATATTCATTAAAGAAAGTTGATTTAAACTTAAATAAACAACAAAATAATCCATTCATTATATTTATTGTAGCTAGAGGTCAACTGATTCATCAGTTTTGCCAATGAATCGTCGCAGATAGGACTTTATATAAACTAATATAATCGTTAATGGCTGATCAGGTCTTGGAGTTCGCATGGAGTACCCCACATGCAAATACAAGATAATATTTGCTTTAGATAGGTTGTATGATTTCAATTAAAGTTAATTAATGTAGGACAGCTTTACTTTTTTTTATTAGGGACATAATAATAGGGGTGGGTGGAAAAACTGTATTCTTAGATGCATCGTGATGCGGATGTGGACGATTTGGCATCGATTCACAAATGTCAATAATCAATTATCTGAATGTTTGCTCATAATATGATGTTGACGGAACAAAAGAGACGGAACTCAACTGCGAAATCAGTGTAGCACCCGGACAGTCTACAGCACAGATGAGCTTAACTTGTACTAATTCATCTTCACAAAAGACAGCGGTTGCAAGCTTGTTTTATTTTAATGTCTAAATAATTACATTTGCAAGGCAAACATGAAGTATATTGTGAATATTTAACATATAACAGCGATCAGCATGTAAACCGGCTGACCAACGCACGCTGCGGCATTAACCAAATTAAAACACCTCTGTAGTGAAGAAAATAACTCTTTGCTCAGTCTGTTTTACCTTAAAAGCCCTGTGCCTGGCCTGCCCAGTGTCTCAGCTTTCACCAATGCTAACGCAGAGAGAGGCTGCTTGCAGCTCCTCTGCTGGCATAACGTAAATAACAACACAAGGGCTGCGATGAAGCACTCCGCCTCCCCATCATGTTGTTATTATTCACACAGGAGACTGTAAGGTGCTTTCAAATTAATTCAGTCATTCATCAATGCAGTTAATTTTTTAAAATAAAAAGAATGCAGATCATATATTATTGAATAGAAGGTAAACTGCATACTGTTTCAGGGGAAATATTACAGTCAGCTATGCAAACACTGGACACTACCGCAGGCGTGTGTATATTCCACATATATGTATATCCCACAATGGACAAGTGCGAGCATCAGCAGATGGATACAATCTGACTGGCATCCGCTGGTTCAAAAGTGAGGGTATGGAGGTTGAAGGGGAAAGGGACCTGGGCAGGAGCCACACTGTATGCAAGTACAATAATCTGTTATTTAATTATGGATCACCAAAAATGCGGTATGCTATACTTTAAAAGAAAGAGAAAAATGTGTTGAAATAAAAAAAAAAATTGATGTGCTGTGATTGATCAGTAATCGTTTCATCATCGAATCATTACCCTCTAAATTGTAATCGAATTGAATCATGAGGTGCCTGGAGATTCCCACCCCTACATAATGAGGTTGCTGGTTATGTCATAGCATTATGTGCTTTCCCTGTTTTGCTTGCAGGCATGGTCGGTATAATTTTGCTAAAATTAAGTAGCAAGGCTTGCACTAGCAAGGTGTGTGAAATTAATTTCTGATCATCTCAACAACTATTAACTCGTACTTAGGGATGTCCTGATCACATTTTTTTTTTTTGCATCCGATCCGATACAAGTCCTTTATTTTGAAACCTAGTCAGATCCGATACTTTGCAAAGCATTAAGAAAGAAAAAAAAAGAATGCATCCAAGTTGTCCCATAAGGTTTTTTTTTAAAATTCAAATAGTATCCAAAAAGCTTTTCGGTGGTTCAGCAGCACAAAATGTAAACAAATTCAATATCTTCTTCTTGTCCTCAACAAACAAAATAGGCCTATATCTTTTGTAGCAGTTTGACACATCAAACAAATATTTTTCTTTTATTCAGTCAGACCCCACAAAGAAATCATAAAACCCGTAAAACAGGTCCCTTAATACCACAATTAAATTGTTTCTGTAGAACAAAAGAATTATACACAATTTTCAAAAATACAAATACAACTGTAATCAATTTCAAGAAAGTATATATTTTTTTTAACCAAAGAAAAGAAATGTTCCGTTCAGTCAGTTCAATCCAGTTCAAACAAAAAAATTCCACTCCGGGATTTCCAAATAACATATCACAGTTCAATTCAGTTCAATCCACACAGTTCGCTAAACAAAAGAAAACTCCACCCCAGATTTTCTCGTAAACAAGGACGTAAAGAAAATCCACTGTTCGCTCTGACTCAGTTCAGTTTCAAAACAATAAATCAACCCGGCCTGAAGGTTCCAAATAAGGAATAATGAAACTGAAAGTAACCCCCGGCTTTTGCCAACTCAGGGGACCATGGGTGAATGCTGTAACGCTCCGACGTTGTTTCGGGCGAGGAGGCTCCGTAGTATCCCTTGATATCCATGGCGGAATCTCTGAGGTGAGGCCGGTGGCCGGATGGATGATATTCCGCAGGGAAGCACATCTATTTCGTGGACTTTGAGCGGTGTAAAATGCCGTGGTAGGCCGTAAGCACAGAGGATTTCTGGCTCATTTCTCACTCGCTGGCGACTCTCGCCATACTGCCAGGAGCGGCATAATGTAGGGGCCAGTCTACCTGGGCTCAGCTGATCAAGCCATCCCACTGGTGATGGCACCAGTGGGTGTGTCTGGAGGTACCTCAGTGAACAACATAGTTGAAAAGCCTGGCCATTGTTGTTGTTTTGATTCCTCCTATCTTTTATTACCGATTCCAATTTTGTAAAAATAACATGATCGGTGTCAATACCCGATCCGAGGATTGGATTAGGACATCCCCACTCATAATTACTTATAGACCAGGAGGGGCTGGCACTCAGCTATAAATCCACAACAAACTCTCAAATCTCATTTTTCACAGTACATCAAATATAATTTACTCATAAAGCAATAATCCCGCATTTTTCTGATGATGAAGAAATTTGGCTTTGTCCCAGGGAACAGCTGATTTTACTGCATGACTGTTTAGAAGCATTGGTGTCATAACAGACCTGTTTTCAGTTAATTCCTCCTCAGGTGTTATCGGTCCATTAAACGGCTATCAGCTTTTTTCCGCTCCAGACTAGCATTATTACATCAGCTGTCAATCCACTATCTTGTCAACCTCCAGTTGTAGCTGACTGGTTTTTGATTCAGCACTGAAAGTCAGTGTTTCCATGATGGAGTAATATTTTTAGTAATGAAGATGGTGTGCTCATTAGGCTTGGGCGATTGGACAAATATATTGCCAATCGCCCATCGGCCAAGTCCATCACGGTTGGTTTCATTTTTGGCGATTTTTTTTTTTTGGCGATTTTTGTCATTTTATTTTGCTAAATTAATGGTCTGTCTTCACAGAATTCAACTCGGTACATATAGTCCATAATTACTATGTAGAGCACAATTCAAAGTGTGTGCGTATTGGAACCTGCAGCTTCACACTGATTTCCGACGAGTTTTTCACAAAACACGTTAGTGATGGCGGAGCTGAAAGTTACGGCCAGGGTCCACCGGCAACGGGAACAGCGCGACACGTCTGCAGTGCGAGTCCTGTAGCAGCTCGCCCCCCTGTTATCAATTACAGCGGTTGCACCGGCAACGACAAATCTCTATTTTAGGATGCTCTTCTATTTTTGTCGCGCTACGCTCCCCTACGTGACCCTCCAGCAGATAAAAACTACATGAAATAGTGTGCTAAACGAGCACACTGTGTTTTTAAATGAATAAACCATTATCAGAGGAGATATATGATGATTTTTTTTCATGCATTTACCCATGTTTATCCTTGACATTGTGTAAATGTCCATGGCGGACATTTGAAAGCGAGTAGGTGACAAACAGTACAGTAAACTTGTAGATTACTCAAATATATGTAATAACTTAGGTGGAAAATGCTTTAACTATCATGGCTCAGCAAACGGTAAACAAGACGCTTGACGTGCAGCCGGTGGAACGCGGCCGTAACGTGAACTCATATGCGCATATCGTTAACAATGTTACCAGCCATGCTAAACACCCTCTCTGACGGCGTGCTTGTTGCCGGTATGCACAGATATTTCCGTGCCATGTTGGAAAGCACGCTGCATTTTTTTGCTGCATTCATGTGGTGTCGGGAGATCCGAGTTGCCGAGTTGTTTTTCTGACATGAGGTGGCGGTGTGAATCATCCCATTCTGAAAGTCATTTTTCGATTCTTTCGACATCACATGAATGCAACATCCCCCTCTTTTTTTTTTTTCTCCGCCACACACACAACTGCCAAATATATCGGCAACCGCCGGTTGATGGGCTGATAGTGGCCGTTTGGAAATTTTTAACATATTGCCCAACCCTAGTGCTCATTTGATCATGTTCTAAATGTCTAGTTGACTGATCATATTTCCTGGCTGGACATACTTCTTTGGTGCAGTATTATCATCTTGCATGTCACTATTTATTTTTTCAATCTTTTAACTTTTTGTGTACAAAAGTTTGTACAAACTGGTTCTCTGGGTTTTCTTCCTGAGCTTTAACCACATCTGATGAAACCTTTTCTTCTCCTCCTCTGTTCTCCTGGTCCTGACATTACTTCCTGTCCAGCCATTGAGGAGGCAAACTGAATCACATCTGATCAGAAATCAGTTTGTCTCCTTTTTAATTATTATTTTTCCCCATCACCCCCCTGCCCTCCCTCCTCCCTTACAGCGTGATATCATCTGTAAGCGGAGCCTTCATCCCCATCCACCTCATCCCCTCTGGTCAGACCTCCACCCAGCTGTCAGTCAAACAGCTCACCTCCCCCGCCCCCCTCTCCTCTCTCCCTGCCATGAGCATCAGGTTCCTGGGGCCCCGTCTACAACCTGACCAGGTGAGCGCTGATGATCAGCTTCAGATTTTTGTTTACAGTCATGTGTTTATTATATGATTCAGTCAGTGGAGCTGAATGAGAAACTAACTGGAGATCAGCTGATGTTAATGATGATGTCCTCTTCCTCCTCAGCGTCCGGCCTCACCTCTATTGGCCAACCAGCTCTCGGCGGTCCTCTCCTCTCTGTGTCATGGCCTCCCTCAGGCCTGCCGTTGTTACCGGACGTCTCCTCTGGCCATCCGGTCATGGATTCGGCTGCAGGAGCATCACCTGTCAGACAGGAAGTGGTGCTGGAGGACAGACAAGCTGGCGGAGTGGGTGTTGAATCAGAGGGAGCAGCAGTTTAGTCTGAGCGAAGATGTCCTGCTGCAGACAGCGAGGACAGCTCTGGGAGAGGACAGTCAGCTTGTGGACTGTTACAGCTGGATCGTGGACTTCATGCTGAGACACGAGCTCAGCCTGCAGCCCACAAACAACAGCGACCAACAACAACAACATTACCGAGGAAGACTGCCAAAGAGTGTCAGAGACAACAGCCGCACGTTCATACACTCACTCTCCACACAGGTTAGTTAGTGTTTACCACTGTGTTTGACAGTTCATAGAGACCTTCAAGGCAGGAACAACATGCTATTATTCCACCTCGCCATTCTGTATCAAAAGGTACAATTGTAGAATGGGGGGGGGCAGAGTTGTCACACCTTTAAGCAGGCATCAGAGGTAGTAACAGTGTCGCAACAATATCTGTTTAAACAGGACAGCCAGCAGGACAGGGGTGTGACGTTTGGACAACGTGTCATGCATGCAACACACTGTGTGAGATTTAAAAAGCTCACATGGGCAATGACGAAGAAACCTTGAGGGGGGTGATTGGGAGGAATGGCCTGCTTGTTCCGAACTCGAGTGGTGCTTTGTTTATGGACTTCTGTGCGAGCCATGACCTAGCCATAACAAACACCATGTTCGAACACAGGGAGGTTCATAAGTGTACCCTGTCCGTGGGGTCTTCAACCCCCACCTCCAGCAGAATTTCTTGTGCATCCCGGGGGAGGTTGGGGACATGGGGTCTGAGTGGGCCATGTTCAAAGCCTCTATTGTGGAGGCAGCTGCTAGGAGCTGTGGTCAGAAGGTTGTCGGTGCCTGTCTGGGCAGCAACCAAAGAACCTGCTGGTGGACACCAGCGGTGAGGGAGGCCGTCAGGTTGAAGAAGGAGGCCTTTCGGGTCTGGCTGGCCCAGGGGTCTCCTGAAGCAGCAGACAAGTACCGGTTGGCCAGAAGGGCTGCAGCTGTGGCGGTCGCTGAAGCAAAAACCCGGGTGTGGGAGGAGTTTGGGGAGGCTATGGAGAAGGACTTTCGGTTGGCCTCAGGGAAGTTCTGGCAGACCGTTAACCGACTCAGGAAGGGAAAGCAGGGCTTGTCTCAGGCTGTGCTCAGCAGAGAGGGAGAACTGCTGACCTGAAATGGGGACATCGACGGGCGGTGGAAGGAGCACTTTGAGGACCTTCTGAACCCGGCCATCACGTACACTAAAAACGAGGCAGAGCCTGAAGACTCAGGGAAACTCTCGCCCATATCCCAGGCGGAGCTCGCTGAGGTAGTTAAAAAGTGTGGATGAGATTCGCCCTGAGATGCTGAAGGCTCTGGGCACTGTTGGGCTGTCTTGGCTGACACGCCTGTTCAGTTTCGCATGGTGGTCGGGTACAGTGCCTGCAGAGTAGCAGACCTCCTCATTTTCAAAAAAGGGGACCGGAGGGTGTGCTCCAACTATCGGGATATCACACAGCTCAGCCTCCCGGGTAAAGTTTACTCTTCAGTGTAGAAAGTTTCTTTTTTTCAGACAGTGAGTTTTAAAGGAGATGTAGTTTACCTTGACATGTTTCGACCGTCTGACTGCAGTCTTCTTCAGAAGCGTCATCTGACGTGCGTCATGACGTGTCTTTATCAGCTGGTAGTATCCCGGAGCTGATAAAGATACCAGCTGATAAAGACATGTCATGACGCACGTCAGATGACACTTCTGAAGAAGACTAAAGTGACAGTGCTCTCACTCAGTGGATGGATGATGTCACAGGAAGCTGATTACTATGCCAATCTTACAAAGGAGGACGACACTTGAATGGTTTCCTCCAGTTTGTTTTGCTGTCAAGGCTAATGTTAGCTAAAGCGCTAAAAAGTTTGTGTTACAGAGAAATCCACTATTCCTCTTAATACCTCCCCAAATTCTGATGAGGTAGACATAATAACCATTAATACACATAACGTTATTCATCCCTACAACAGGAAATACTTTCTCCCTAACTTGATATGAAGTGTGCGCTGCACATACGAGCATTTTTGATGATCGCCTCTGTCCAGTCCTTTTGTCTTATCACATTTAACCATAGTTAACCATAGTAGGCTCCCAATAACACAACAAGACCATATTTTAAGACTCTTATGTAGTCTACAGCCCTGTGGTGAAGAGGCAGGTTTAGCTTCCAGCTAACAAACTGATGTCATTGTGACATTGACCTCTAAAAGGGTCTGTATGTCCCACTAGAGACCGACGCTGTTGTGTTACATGTCACATCCGTCATGCCTCTTTTGATTCCACGATGGCAGCATGCTGTCTAACATCACACACTGGAGCAGAATGGTGCAGCTGTCTGGCTCTGTGTGAAAATGCAAAGAGACATAAAGAAGGTACACTAGTGGCTCTACGGCGCCACCTGTGTGGCAAGGGCTTAAAAGTACTAATACCACAGTTTAGAAATACTACACGCATCTATATAGATAGATAGATCGATAGATAGATATTACAAGCATATATATTTCAAATTATCATTTTGCGCAACAAGATTTATCTTTTTGTTTTTAAAGATTTAATTTTTGATACGAGTGGACTAAAATATTTATTTACAACTTTAGAGAACTATTTCACCGCTGAAAAAATGGCCTTTTCAGAAAACTGGGCTGTCTGCAGTAGAAAGAAATACTGACGTTGCAACATGAACCGAGGTGATTGTTTTGACTGAGAGACCCCTCCCAACAGAAAATTACATGTACAAGTGATTTTTACCGATTGGTCTTCAGATCCAGAGCAGACGTATTCCTCCTCAACGTGTGGGTTCCATGGACGAGTTCTCCATCTTCATTGACTCAGAGTGCTTCTTAAAGCAGAACCCCCTGGCCCTCCAGCTCTTTGGCTCACCTGAGCAGGAACCTGTGTTTGACATCATCCTCTCCGGTCTGTTTGAGGGGACGTTCCTGCCACCCCTGCTGTTCTTCAGAGGAACCCCATCACACATTCCTGAAGGGTTCCCAGAGAACATTCTGTTGGAGGCTCGACAGGAAGGATTTACCGACCAGGAGCGCCTCGACATCTGGATCGACAAGGTCTGAGAAGCAGTCTGCTACATCCATCCATCATTGTGAGTTTCATCTTTTTCCTGTTGGTCACATGACATCATGTTTATCGCTTTGTAGGTGTGGCGCCCCCATTTGGCCTCACAGAGTAACAATGAGTCTTTGTTGATGATGGACATCCATCATGGTCACCTGACAGACGAGTTCAGGCGCAGTTTGACCTCCGTGTCCACAGGCGTCGCCTTCATCCCGCCAGGTTGCTCCTGTCGTCTGCAGCCAATTGACGTCTGTGTGATGCCTGTGCTCAGAGACTTCCTACAGGTACATGTCTCAACTGTCTGAATCTGTCTCACCTGTCTGAGCCTGTCTCACCTGCCTGAATCTGTCTGACCTGTCTGTATCCGTCTGGATCTGTTTCACCTGTGTAAATCTGTCTCACCTGTCCCACCTGTCCCACCTGTCTGAACCCTCTAGGGGGGTTGGGAGGCATGCTATTTTGTATTTATTTGATTTAAAGGCATCGATCTGGTGAATTCTGAGAGCCAAGTTATAATGGCAGAATATGCCTAGATTTCATCATCTTTGTGCTTTTTATGTGTGAAAAAGGTTCTATTTTTACTGATAAAAACACTAGTGGTATGTTATGGTGAAGGGTTACTTAAATTACGGCTAAGGATTAGTGGTTAAACATTTCAGTAATCCAAAGAAAAATGACTAACGTACTGATCTGCCTCTGGAGGTCTATTTTATTATGTTAAATCATCTGCAGACAAAATATTCTTTTAAAACTCTCTCTCTCACACAGTCACAAACACAATTACAGATACGCAAAATAATACAAAATAGGCAATACAAAAAGAAAACAAAAGGTAAGACTCAAATTAATTACACACAAACAGACACAAATTACTGCTTTCTTCCTTCCCTTTCTCCCTCCCCCTTCCCCCCTAACGATTTGCAAGTACAGCACCCTGAATCAGGGCATTCAATTTTACGCAGCTTTGAAAACAAAATTTCAAAAGCCTTCTGGTAGTTAAATGCCTTAGGGATAGGCCCATTTATGGAAACCCTCTGGATCTGTCTCATGCACAATCCAGCCAAGGTGCAAGTGCTGGAACTAATCGCAGCCATTCAAGTAAATGTAAGCTGCTCCACCAGAAGCACTGCAGCACGTCCTAGCCACGGCCTAGAAGTGGCTTGGCGCTCCGCTCCGCTTAAAATACGTGCGGGGTCTATTTTTGATGGACGCCACACGACGGCGCTCAATTTGCGCAGACCAAATGAGTCAAACAGGAAGTCAGGTGCAGAAAAGAGGGGCCCAGAGGAGATTTCCACAGATTATCACGTGACATTATGATCTCACGATCCGCCATTTCCAGCCACTCGCGTGCACACAGCTATAGTTCCAGTAGGCGCCCCAGCCGGTGCGCTGCAGAGTGATGTTCATTTAGAAGAGGCATTTTTGGAGAATATGGCGAGCCGCCATAGTCTCATCAGTGCATGGGAAACACTGGAATCTGTCTCACCTGTCTGTACCTGTCTCACCTGTCTGAACCTGTTAGTGTGATGTACTGATACTGATCTTTAGTCTCTCATCTCATCCTTCAGGCCCAGTGGACTCAGCTGGTGTCTGAAGGAGGTCTGGACGGTCTGGGTCTTGATCAGCTGGCTCTGACTGTGGCCTGTTGGCTCAGCGAAGTTTCCTCCACATTGAACTCAGAGAAGCACATCCTCCGCAGGTCTGTACACCACTTAACATATTTATATACAGAACAATTATAATTTTTTTTTATTTAACATCTTGACGGTTTTGTGAACTGTCGAATGAGTTAGAGTCTTAAATAATAACTGGTGGCACATAAAATGCCGGAAACAGAGTAAAAAGTCAGTATCATGTTTGGATAGTTTCAGTATAATTTCCTTACAAGAAAGGCAGAGTCTTGTCTGATAAGTAAGGGATAATGTATAATGAGCCAGTGAATACTAGGAAATAACTCCCGACAGGGGAATAGAATAGTTTTATTCCCCTGAAGGGAGTTATTTTCCCAGTATTCACCGGCTCATTATACATTATCCCGCTTATTACACGGCTAATTATCAGTTAAATAAATAATGTTGTCTGCCTCCTCAAAGTGCATTAAAACCGACCGGATTTTTCAACTTTTGGTTAAAGTTTTTTACTCACCCAGGCATAGTGGACTGAACCGAGGCATAAAACTCACGTAAAATGTCATTAAGCATGATTGCCAAGTGTGTATTCAAATCCGTGTTCTTTTGTTTTTGGCAGAGAAAGTCTGTCAATATAGTAGCGGCATCCCCTTCCTCAAAATCCTTGTAGCTACTCTCCAAATAAGTTAAAAGAATTGTTAAAATCAGCCACTTCTGTTTGTTTTTTCCCTCGGAAGTTGTTTGACAGCTGCAGTGTTCTAGGGCAGCGTCCCTAGCAACGCTGGACTACATAGCAACTGTGTAATGACCGTTGCTACTAGTAGCGGTCATTACACAGTAATATCAGACCTCTGAATGCCGCAACTGACCAATCAGAATACAGCATTTAATAGAGCCGTGTAATAAAAGAAAATAAAAAGCTGATGTTTTCTCTGCTTTTTGAGTTAACTCTAGACCAGTTAGCTTAACCATACAATATTATTTTCTGCCGCTAGGGGTCTTTCAAGCAATTATGTCATTGCAGTCAGTTTCTGTTGTTTAGAATTCCTTCAGTGTTCATCATTCAGGAGATTTTTACAGGGAGCCGAATTATCTGCAGAGGTCTCATCCTCTCCAGAACAAACGGATCAGGTGATTTAAACCAGTAAAAGCACTACACAAAGCAGTTCCACATTAAAAAATTAGTGTTTCTCAGATGCTGCTTGGTATGGCAGGAGCTGAGGCTGAGCTGCTGCTAACATTTGCTCAACTTGCTTCTCTGAAATCTTCAGAAGCCTGATGACTAAAATCCTTCATCCTTTTAAGACAGAGTTGAAAATGACCAAGATCTATAAAGTGTGTTGTTAAAATGTGGCTTTAAACTGGATGAAAAGTTAATGTGTGATAGCTCAAAGGGAAAGGGAATGTAACACCACAGACAGGCAGCAGCAACCACATAACACGTACCATGTCCTTTATTTAAATGATAGTTTTCTTTGGGTTTGAACATTGTTTGAACATCAGACATTTTAATGTGAAAAATTGACATATTATATCTTTAACTGTTGGTTATGTTTCATATTATAACTTAATGATGAAGAGATAGTGAAGGGGAGGAAGAGCCTGAAACTCAAGTTAAGATGGCGCCAGCGTGTGCGTCTTGTCGTCTACCGGCTTTGCTATGTTTATTGTTTGCTGCTGCATTACTTTGTTTTCTCAGCCAAGATTGCTTTGATTTGCTGGCGTATGATTGACAGACACTTCTTGATATTGGAGCATCACAACAAACACTAAAAAAACTTGATCTGAGTGATTCAAGTGCGCACAATTAACCCCTTAACTGCCTCTGAGTTTTCTGCAGCATTCAATCAATCTGTGCTGCATACACAGGATTACTATAGGTGTCTTACTCCTGATGAGTTTTTGATGGCACTGCTCCACTCCAAGTGGAAGAAGGATCATCTCCAAACAGAGTCTATTGGAGTATCAGAAAGCTGTTTAAGTCAGTTAGTTAGTTAGTTAGTTAGTTATTAGCCATAAACCTCAGTTTCTTTTTTATACATTGAATACTCTTTTAATACCTGTGACCACAATGGTGTTGTTCCTTCACTTCAACCGTGTGAAGATTTTTTATTGACAAGATCTTTGATATTAGGTCTTCTCTTTTGCTGTCTGTATCAGACCCTGCTGTCTCTCCCAGCTGTCCTGCTTTTTTTTTTTTTTTTTTTTTAGAGTTTTGAGCAAGTGTCTCTCTAAGTCTTAACTAATATTGTTCAGCACCTCAGACCTTCCTACTGTCCTCTCGACAGCATCCCGCCTCGTCTTTTTAAGGACGTTTTGCATATCATTGGGCCCTGTGTTATGGATCTGATTAATTCATCTTTGGTGACTGGCTGTGTTCCAGCTGCATTTAAACATGCTGTGGTCCAGCCCTTCATCAAAAAACACAATTATGACCCCACAGTCTTATCCAACTTTGGGCCCATCTCCAAGCTTCCTTTTTTTCTAAGGTCTTGGAGAAGCTGGTATATGAACAGCTGCCATCTTTTATTGATCTAAATGGCATTTCTGAGAAGTTCCAGTCTGGTTTTAAACTATGCCATAGCACAGAAATGGCACTTTTAAGAATTTAAGATGACAGTTGACTGGTAACTCTGTTGTCCTGGTCCTTCTGGATCTGACAGCTGCTTTTGACACAGTTGATCACAATATTCTCCTGTCATGCTTAAATACTTAATTACTGAAGTGGTTTTCATCCTACCTCTCAGATAGAAGCTTTTCTGTCCAGCTGGGCCAGTATTCTTCGGCCACTTCCCCCCTGAGCTGTGGGGTGCCTCAGGATTCCATTTTGGGCCCTCTCCTTTTTTTTCAATATACATCCCACCTTTGGGATGTATTTTTAGAAAGCACAATATCTCGTTTCATTGCTTTGCAGATGATGTACAAATCTATTTGCCATTAAAAACAAATGATCGAGCCTCTGTCCAGGATTTATTAGACTGCCTCAATGACATTCGGTCCTGGATGGAAGTAAACGTTCTCTCCTTGAACAAAAATTAAACTGAGATAATTTTATTTGGCCAACAAAACCTCTTGGATGGCTTTGACAGTGCCATTGGGACACTTAAAGGAACTCTTACCTTTCTTGCATTTCACACAGCACTTGTACACTTCCGCCTCCCTCCAAAGTCCCATCCTCCTCCTCCTGCAACTCTACCTTCCTCCAAAGGCCTACTCCCCCTTCCTCCATTACGTCTATGATAGACTTAGGCGTTGGCAAGGTAACGATAGATACACGGAAGAGGAGAGCGAGTGTAACGTTACAACCAAGACAGTCAAACGCAACCCCGGAGTTTTAAAACTCAACCGGAGTCAGTGATGACTGATGAGTTTTAGAATAAGGTTACAGTGCTAACGTTAGATAGTAGCGCTAACGTTAGCAAAGTAAAGTGCTTTGTTAGTTAGTAAATGGAAATGCACAAGGAAGATAACGTTAATGTTTCAGAGGCTACGCTACAATAGGTTAACGTTAGCCATTAGCAACTGGATGCTGTGTTATCGTATATAACGGTATGAACTGAACTGAACTTCTTTATTTGTCATTTATATGCACAGCACAAAAACGAAATGACATTCCACATACCCCAAGCAAAAAGAAACATAACATTTAAAAACAATTTGTGCAACATGTAAGAAAGAACATATAATTGTTCATTTTGGTTATTTTCATTAATTTAATTATTAATCAAAACTTCAAATTGATAGTTTATCGGGTGAGGTGTTTGTCTGACCATGTGGTCAGGAAAAAGAAAGGAAAAGAAGCAGGAATTTTGACGTGCCTGTTTGGGTGAAGCTCTGTTGAAAGCCTTTGTTAATGAGTCTATGTCAATGTGATTTGTGTTGCAAGCAGTCTGGATTAGTGCAGAGATTGTTAAATTGTGTGCAAGAATCTGTTTGTGAACAGTATTAGCAAACTTAACACTTAGCTTTGGCAAAGCCAATTAATCAATGACCTAACCGCAAACAATCACGACAAATACTCAATAAACAGCATTAAATCACATACAACAAGTTAAACAGTCTTGCTTAGCCTGTAAAGCTGTGATAAAGCTATGCCCAATTGTTACGTTACTGATCCTTGAATGGATGGGAAGAAGAGTCGCTTTGGTGGTGTCCTGCTTTGTTAGCTGGCAGAGGAAGGTCGGAAAGAGCTGTGGTTCCAGATGCAGTCTTTGTTGTGTCCTTTGTTCCAAAGGTGGAACTCTTAGGAAGGTGGTTGCTCGAGGTCTTTACAGAGTTAGACGCTGGGTGCTACCTCACTTGGTTCTCTTTGTTGCTAGAAAGCTAGTTGCAAACCTTGTGCTTGCAAGTCTAACTTCTCTGGTTCAGGTTTGCCTCAGCTTTGAGCGTGGGCAAGTTGTGGTCCAGGAAATAAGAGAGTCTGTGAGCAATTGCCCCACCTTTGATTGTTAAGGGCAAAGAGCAAGGGCCTGAGCATCTGGGCTGTTCTCGGCCCAGCAGGAAAGAGGTGTGGGCTGCTCCGCAGTCCCTGAGTAAGAGGGAGATCTGTCTGAAGGGAGCAGACCTTATACAGATGCCTGTGACATCAGAGTCACATGTCACTGTAAAAGTCCTGTCCAATCATGTTTTGAGACGAGTCTCACTGAGGTGTGAGGTGAGACCTCCTGTGGAGATGGGTGTCACATAGCTCTCTTTGTTTGAAGACAAAGAGCATGCAGAGGAAAAAGCCTTCACATGTCCCGTTTAGATTTTAACAAATGGCAAATTATCTGTGGTCCTGTGAATCCCAACACGGGGTATACCCACTTCTTTTTCTATCCAGGTACACTATACCCACCTATCAGCTAGAAAGCCATTGTAATATATAGGACAGTATGCCCACTTCCTCATCAGTACCCTACCTATCTTCTCAGGAGTACACCCACCTCATCCATTACCACTACACCACTGATTTCAGCTGCGATGTGTGATGACTCTTCCTGTAGATTTTCTTTTTTCTCCGGGCTCCGCACTAACAGCTGTTTGTGTCGCCATGGTAACTCCACAGGTCGTTTGCCTCAGTGTGTAACCTGCAGCAAGTGGAGGATCGACGGGATGCAATGAAGATGATCACAGCCCTGACTGAGGCTCTGGTCCAGCCTCTGGAGACCTCTGGGCCTCCACCTCAACCAGAACCACAGCTGGAGCTGCTGCTAGTGATGGAGGAGGAGCTGATGGAGGCAGAGAGGAAGGAGGATATGGAGCAGGACCCAGAAAAGGTGGTGCAGGACCCTGAGGAGGTGGAGCTGTTGATTAAAAATTCCGTCTGCTCTGCATCAGGTGTTTAATGTTGACTGTGAACAGGAGTCATTTCACAGTTTGACGGACGACTGATTAGCTGCTGCTTCTACTGATGTTACACTCAGTGATGATGAAGATTAGAGACAATTAAACATTGTCATGCAAAGTGTCCGACATCACAAGATTTACGGTGTAACATTAAATATGTCGGTGAAACAACTGTGAATAAGTTGTTTGTGCTTTAAATGCTGCTGAGACTTGAGACAGAGTAAGGAGAAAATACAGTCTTTGTCTGTGGTGAACTAGTAGAATTAGATTTCTGCTTGATGAAGAAGAAGCTGTGAGGTGGAAATCTGAGACACATCAAACTTTCTGTCCAAACAAACACGTTAATATCCATAAAGTTTCCCTTCTGACACTCAGTGGTCGACAGCATCTGTAGGACGTTTTATTTTTTGAAATAATCATCAGGAATGTACAGAAAGTTTTTTAATGTCACTTTGGTTAAAAGATTCATTTATCAGCTGTCTAGCAGTTCGAATATCTGACAGTTAAATGCTCACAGATGGTTTATTGAATAGATGACCTCTGACCTGTTGTTTGGTTTGTTAATGGACATTTTTGTATGCTTTTATAGTGGATTATGAATTACTGCGATACTTTATAGTAAAATAAAGAGACAATTTTCAGACAGTAAAGTTTTTTTCTGTGGAGTTTGATATTTAATAACTGTGAATAATCAGTTCTGCTCACAGTGAATGGATATAAATATACAGAAATAATTGCATAAAGTTTGTATCGTATCTTTGAGGTGGTTCGGGCATCTGATTAGGACGCCTCCCAGACGCCTCCCATTAGAGGTGTTCCGGGCACGTCCCAATGTTTGGAGGCCCCGAGGCAGACCTAGAACACGCTGGAGGGATTACATATCTCATCTGACCTGGGAATGCCTCAGGATCTCCCAGGAGGAGCTGGAAATTGTTGTTGAGAAGAGAGAAGTCCAGAGTACTTTGTTCAGCCTGCTGCGCCCTCGACCCGGCCCTGGAAAAGTGGATGAAAATGGATAGATGTCATTCAGCTCTGAGGAGACACACAATCAAATATAAAGAGGTGAAAAGGTAGACAATTGCTGGTAGTGCAAAAAAATCAATCTCAGACTCCTTTGGCTATAATCTGACAACCATTTAGCCTCTCGGGGCTAATATTTCAGATTTTCTGGTCTAGCCAGTGGATTTCCGTGCGAAGACTTCCTCTGTTGTGCAGTGCTCATTGTTTACTGTCCGATTAGCAACATGAGACATCCAGATAGCATTTTTGCCAATCTCTATCTCTAACAGATATTTGAATATGAATGCAGATAGAAGAAAAAGATAAATCCTCGTCAGACATACCCAGTGGGTCCTGAGATTACAATTTGTTTAATATTTTCTGCCTTCTCTGCTCTTAACATGGACTGTTCATATGCCACTCACTCCTGATTGGTCAGTACTACTCAGACTACAAACAATAATCAGAATGCTTTTGCTTACAAAAAATCTTGTCCCTTGTCCCATTGCCTACAAATTCTGCATACATACATATGGAGAAATCCGTTTACAGAGATTATGCTGCATAAAATGCAAAGTATACTATCAAATTGTATTGCTGTCCTGTCAGATAATTTAAAGATTATGACACGTTTAGTTGTAAATACATGTATCAAAAATACAGCAAATTAAACGAAAAGTTAAAACACTGTGCAAGAGAGATTAGAAGCCAAAAATGGCTTATGAAGACACCTCCCGTATTAAATAACAACAAACATACATTAAAAAAGGATAAAAATTAAAATTACATAATTGAATAAGAGCTTCAGACTACAAAGTGATTCGAGATGTACAATTTCCAACAACAACAAAACACAAACCAATTACAAATAACTCAAAGTGTTCAGAGTCTAAGAGTCCCTCTGAGATGTTTTTTGAATAATGATAATGATGGTGATTGTATGATGGAAGTAGGCTGTTCCAAAGAGATGGTCCTAATAGATACGTAACACTAAGATTAGGTTTTAGAAATAATAGTAGGTGAATTTGTGTCACTGCCTTTCCACAGTGTCTTAGGTCTGTTATGATAAACAAATTTGGGGACTTTTATGTTGAAGTTCAGAAATTCAATCGCACCGGAAGAGGTTGTCCTCACTCACAAGATGGCGTCTTTGCCCCTTTGTTTTTGTTGTTGAGAAAGTGTGTGTGAGCTCCAGCAGCAGTGATCCATCAGAGCCACTGTATGTCCCAATGAACGGTTTCCCTGAGCGTTTTTCCATCACCCGGTAGGCTACAAAGCTATTGAAGCTAGCTTAGCTTTCTAGCTGGAAACAGACTGACGGGGACGGAAGTTAGCAACACAGCGCCTGTCAGAGTGACTGATGGAGAACAAACAGTGTTTGGATGTGGAGACAAAGTCTAAAATGTCTAAAGCCCAAATGCTGAGAGCGTTGGTGAAGCAGCGACTAACTGCGGCTGCTGAAGAGATATTTGGGCTGTTTGAAAGAACGATAGCAGAGTACGAGGAGGAACTTTCTAGATCAAGTGAGGAGAACGAGCGACAACGGAAACTACTGGACGCTGTTTTCAGCCCTCAGCTTCAGTTACACAGAGCAGGTTTGTGACCATCACTGCTTCTTCTCTGTTTAAACTGACCTCAGACCAGCCGCCATTAAAACAGGAGTACGGCTTTATTCTGAACTTTACGGTAAATACGGTTACGGTTACGTTCAAACGGTTGAATGTTTATGTTTGTGACTTCATTTAGCTTCTTGTCCCACATTGTGCACCAGCTCCACTACTTCCGGTCAAGGCTGTTCAAGAGAAGGCTGGGACATGGGGTCAAACATGGGGGGATTGCACATGGCAGTAAAATCTGGTCTGCACTTCCTCAAAGGCTCAGTAGATGGCGTGAGACCGCGGAATAAGGGGGATGTTTGTTTCATGGTCAATTTGTATTTTTGGTTACATTTGGGAATTTATGAATGATTTGAAAATGTTTGTTTTTGCAATAGAATTTAACTATTATGGCAAAACTGATCATCTGTGCTCTGGCTTAACAGCAAAATATATTGTGATAATATCTAGTGTTACACTTAAGGATGAGCCCTAGTTCTTTACCAGAGGCATTAGTTAAGGTTAGCTACTTTATTTTTTATTTTTATTTATTTTTTTCCTTCCTACTTGTCTGCATTGGTCTTCATAGCTTAGCACCACAAAAGGGTGCAAGCTTCTTGTGAAGATTGATGCACTGTTAATCTTGCAGTCAAGTATTTTATACCCATAATGCGTGGTTTTGACCGTCACCCACCCTCCCTGGAGACTAGCCTATCAGCCTTTATTGGAAAAGCTTCCTAATATGAGCCAGAGAGAGCCGTGATACACCAAGGTGTGTCAAGGGGAAAGTAAGGAACAAGCAAGGGGGAGGGGGCAGGTGCAAGTCCTGAGTTACATAGTGACAGTGCATGCGGAGGAGAAGGAGGGAAAACAAACAAACAAAAAGGGATAAACAGGCAGTGTAGCTGATGTATTGTGGCCTTGAGGTGGTTGTGCTCCATGCAGATTATCAGAAATAAACATATACATGTCTACTATACTGTACTGAGAAACAGAAACAAAAGAGAAGTCTATACTGAACACCAAAAATGTGAGAGTCTTGGTGGAGGGGGAAAGCCCGACTGTAGAGAAGAGAGAGCGCAGTGTGGAAAGTTTGAGAAGCAAGTGGGCCCCTTTGAAGTGATCCCATCGGTTCTTTGCGATGCGTCACGGGGCTGAAGTATCGAACATGCATGCGTGTATTTGAACCCTCCCAATGTGTTTATGAAAACCAACACCAGGGTCCAGGGCCGGCCCTGCGGGGGAAGGGGGGCGGCCCGCCACCCCAAGACCACAGGAGCGCCCAGACCCCACGACCAGGGAGCCACAGAGGCGGCAGGACGCCCCGCAGGCCCCAGGACCCGGGGCGGCAATGGCCGGCCCCCCCAGAGAGCCAGAGACACACCCCAGACAGGCGGGACAGGAGGGCCCAACCACCCGACACGGACCGCCCCCCCCCTGGCTCCATTTTGTTGGTTCTGGGATATGTGCATGCATGTCATTTTCACAGCTTATTATTGGACTGTCACTGGTGGCCTGCTTTGTGGGTGAGAATGACAGAGATGCAATTCCGACAACTTCAAGCAGCCGCCGTCCAAAAGTCCAAGCAGACCGCACCAAGCGCACTCCTTGATCGCCTGAGCGGATCCTGCGCTTTTTATCTAGCGCCCCTGCTGTCATTCTCCAGCATCGCAGCTGCGCATGTGCAATCCCCCCATGTTTGACCCCGTGTCTCAGCCTTCTCTTGAATAGCCTTGCTTCCAGTACGGAAGTAGGCACTGGGTTAAGTGATTATTCAGGTGTGTGGCACACCCAGCACACACCTGATTAGTCACTTAATCGAATAGTATAGGACAGGAAATACTAGGGCTGCATCCCAAGTCTCTTAAAATTACTGCTAGCCACCTTATCTAACTGTTTAGTCCCTCCCACTTCGGAAAACATGTCAGGAGTTAGGAGCTAGGAGTGAAGAGCGAGGATTGCTGATTAAGAGACATGAGACGGCCTTACTCTGAAGCGTCACGTAAAGCAACGTCCTATTCTGGTGACGGCGCGTGGATCTGCTGCATATAGGAGCCAGCGTTTGGCGTACATCCCAAGTACGATTATATTTGCTGATAAAAGCTGTAACCAAATGGCGATGGGCAAATGTGTTTGTGTGCGTGCGTGGTATCAACACATGTGGTTGTGGACATGAGCAGCTGCACATTTAACAGCCACACATCACCAACAGTCCGCTGAACAACGCAACGGGTTGTGAATGAAATAAACTTAATTACAACATGACAGTCTTACACGAAATATCATTAACGTTACTCTTTGTAGTCACATAGGCATGTGGATTACTGCGTTTCATTGCAACGAATGCATGTAACGGGTACACTTGCGCTGTTTTTCTGCCATCTCGTTCAAATGAGCCAGATGTAGGGGGCAGGTATTCATGCATCAGGGCCTCAAGCTGAAAAAGACTTCCTGTTAGGAACCTCTCGTGTTACCTAGTCTGAGTGGGCGGAAGTTCGCTGCATAGATCAGCCTCTCATTGGGCGGAACGAGCCACCCGCTGAAGTCCCGACCTACCACCTCTGGTTGTGTAGCAGTTTTCAACTGTTTTCAACATGTCTTTTACTAACTTTTGCTGTGTTTGATCTTGCGGGGATGTAGCCATTTTTCTGCCATGGTTCGTGTCCTGTAGGCAATATTTTTGTGGGCGTCATACACCAAAATCTGTTTCCCCCCAGCAATATTTTTGCAAGTGCACCGTTGCTGGGGCATCGCCCAGAACAGTTGTCATTGGTTGAAAGAAATACAAGCAGCCAGGGCATTTTTTACTCCAATCTCAAAGTGAAAGTCGGCCCAGCCAGACCTTTCTTTTCTTGAGAAAGGTCTGGTGAGCGAGACTACGTGTTACCTTACTCATCGCACCTAACAGATTCCTCCTAACCCGCCTAACGCTAACTCCTTACTGCCAGGAATAAGAGCAAGGCTTGTCAAGAGAAGGCTGAGACACGGGGTCAAACATGGGGGAATTGCACATGCGCAGTGTAACTTGAGCTGCGATGCTGGAGGGTGACAGCAGGGGCGCTAAATAAAAAGCGCAGGATCCACTCAGGCGATCAAGGAGTGCGCTTGGTGCGGTCTGCTTGGACTTTTGGATGGCGGCTGCCTGAAATTGTCGGAATTGCATCTCTGTCATTCTCACCCACAACGCAGGCCACCAATGACAGTCCAATAATAAGCTGTGAAAATGACATGCATGCACATCCCCCTTATTCTGCGGTCTCATGCCTTCTACTGAGCCTTTGAAGAAGTGCAGACCAAATTTTACTGCGCATGTGCAATCCCCGTGTCTCAGCCTTTCTTGAATAGCCTTAAATAAGAGACATGAGACGGCCTTAAAGATGGCGGACCCCGAACGACTTATGGTTCAAGTAAGGAGTTAGCAGTATAAAATTAAGAGACTTGGGATGCAGCCTATGTTCATTCGAGATGAGCCAGGCCTGCACAGATTCGATCACCGGCGATCGGCGCACAATGCATGCCGCTTAGTTTTGTGTCTGACTTCACCTTGACTTGCTCTGATGTATTACAAAAGTGGAAGGCGATAAAACCGCGAGAGCGAAGCCGCTGCAGTTTTTAGAGCCAGTTGCTCTCCACCGACTGCACCGCCTGACTCTCACCTGATCTAACAGCTGATTGGTTTAGATGTCGACCCAACAAGATGACGTTTTAGATAAACTATTCATTTTTGTTGAATTTCGGAGATTAAGATTGTATTTGTCTGATTTGAAGGTTTATTCTGTGAATAGAAAATATGTTGTGTGACTGATGGTGAAGTTTAGTTGTCAGAGACTAAATACATTCATCATAAACTAGAGTCAACTGTATATTAATATTGGACGATTTAAATTATTGAAGTATTTAGCAACACAGAGACTGGTGGTCAGTGGGATGTGAGGATTCTTAAACTAACGTGTTCAGATGTGAAGCCCTGACTGTATCTGACTGATGTTTAATGAAAGCTGTTGTCTTGTATAAAATATGAACCTTATAGTCAAACACAGTTTATTTAGCCTGTGTAGTTGAGGGTCAAACTGATATGATGCTGATTTCCAGGAGAATTAATGTCAAATGGAGGATACACCATGAACATAAACTACAAATCACTTGTAAAGCATTTTAATAAATTAATCTATCATAATTAAAACAACTGGAGACTGAGAACAAACTGATATATGGGTCTGATCACTTTTTTAATGAATTGACATCATTCCAGACAGGATGTCAGTGTGTCTGTGACTTCCTGTACGGAGTAAAGGCTGCTGGAAACTGTCGGGAAACTGTCCGACTTCACCACAGCTTTTTGTCACCACCCCCCGCTGCGGCCACCTGCTCTCCTCTACTTTCCAGGCGAGGTGCAGTTCATCTTGAACGAGCCTATTAATGAACTGTTTGTCCTCTGTCTTGTTTTGTTTTGTGTTTTTAACCATTGGAACAGGTGATGTTCAAACAGAAAAGAAGACAGAAAAGGCACAAAACAGAATCAGTTAAGCATAATAAACTTTTAATTAACCATAAATTAATCGTTACTGAACATAATGTAAACAAAAATGATCAGATATTAAAGCTGCAAACAGCGATGAATGGGCCCTCACCTCTGCACAACTTGGGGGTGCTGTCAGGATGCCGGCTGATGTAGCAGATAAGTGTCTGTTGCCAGTAGGTGGCACTATGTGTATGACTAAAATAAAATCATATAGATGTGTTCAGGGCAGGACTATTATCAAACCTGTGAAGTGTGGTGCAGATTGAAACATTTATGCGAAAGTTATAGGAATTTCATGTGGTCATGGCGAGACATAAATACTTGATGCCATGCCAAGACCATGCCGTTCAATGCTGACCAAATCTTTTAATAACTTTGATCATGCTGAAACATGCTGTGGGGCTGCTCTTTAAAGGGCGTGGTCAAGCCATTTTGCCATGCCCATCCACAAAACTATTCTCAGCGGACTCTTTCAGTGCAGTATGTGTCAGCTTGTCCTTGTATCTGTTAGACCCCTAGTTAGCACAGTTTTTTTCAGTGTGTATTTGTGTATCTCATTATTCTCCACAGAGGTCCAGCAGCAGTTTGTGGTTAAAGAAGAGGCTTCCCCTGAGCAGCAGGAGTGGAGCTCCAGTCTGGACCAGGAGGACCCAGAGCCCCCACACATTAAAGAGGAACAGGAGGAACTCTGGAGCAGTCAGGAGGGAGAGCAGCTTCAAGGGCTGGAGGAGGCTGATATCAATTTCACATTCACTCCGGTGAAGAATGAAGATGAGGGTGAGGAGATACCCCAGCCCTCTCAGTTTCATCGGAGACAAACTGATCAGATGGAAACAGGAGCTGATGGAGAGGACTGTGGAGGAGCAGAACCAGCCAGGATCTTAGATCCAGATACACATTTACAACCAGTTAGTGAAGATGATTGTCTGGACTCCTCTGAGACTGAAGTCAGTGCTGATGAGACCAGAGACCCTCAATCAGGCTTAAACTCTCTGAAAAATGATAAAGTCTCTGTCAGTGGTTCAAGATGTACTACTCGTGAGAAACAGTTTAGTTGTTCTGAGTGTGACAAAAGATTTGGCCACAAGGAGAGTCTGAAACAACACATGAGAGCTCACACAGGAGAGAAACCGTTCAGCTGCTCAGTGTGTGGTAAAAGATTTTTGTGCAGGGCAAATATGAAGACACACATGGTAACTCATACAGGAGAGAGACCTTACAGCTGCTCAGTTTGTAAGAAATCTTTTACACAGGGTGGAAGTTTACAGAAACACATGAGGATCCACACAGGAGAGAAACCATACACCTGTCCAGTGTGTGCTAAAGCTTTCAGTGACGGTGGGAATCTGAAGATGCACATGAAAATTCACACAGGAGAGAAACCATACAGCTGCTCAGTGTGTGGCAAAGCTTTCAGTGAGAGAGGAAATATGAAGATGCACGTGAGAATTCACACAGGAGAGAAACCATTCAGCTGCTCATTTTGTAGGAAACCTTTTTCACAGAGTGGAAGTTTACGGAAACACATGAGGATCCACACAGGCGAGAAACCGTTCAGCTGCTCAGTGTGTGGCAAAGCTTTCAGTGACAATGGGAATTTGAAAATACACATGAAAATCCACACAGGAGAAAAACCATTCAGCTGCTCAGTGTGTGGAGAAAGATTTATACAAAAGATACAACTGACACAACACATGGTACATCACATACAGGGCCGACGCCAGGGATTTTGGGCCCCATGAGAAGATACCACAATAGGCCCCACCACAGGCCATGGGAACCTTGCATGAATACTCTCACTAGACCTCATTGTACTTTTTACTCACAGAATGACAAGATGTTATGATATGTCTCTTTTCCTAGTCACACACATGCTGTTTGTTAAGTGCTCTGCTGGGTATGAAGGATTTCATCCATGCTGTTGGCTCAGATTAAATTTGAAAATGAAGGAGGGAGACTTACGGTCTGATATCTGTTATGAGGGTTTATGGTTTTCTTTTAGTTCTTTTCAACAGAGCTACACCCAAACAGGCATCTCAAAGTTCCCGCTTCTTTTCCTTTGTCTTTGTCCTGACCACACGGTCAGACAAACACCTCCCCTGATCTGAAGCCAGCTTTGATTCTGCTATCTTGTTTTGTAGGCCAAACGGCTCTTTGATCACCACACCCGCCTTTGTCTTTCTCTCTCTCTCTCTCTCTCTCTCTCTCTCTCTCTCTCTCTCTCTCTCTCTCTCTCTCTCTCTCTCGCACACACACACATACACACCAAGCTTGTATATAGTTAGAATTTGTGTCTTTTGGTTTTGCTTTGCTTACTTTGTGAATAAATATAATTCTTTGGAATCATATCTGCTGTCTGTTTAATGTTACACAAGAGTGAATGAATAGTCAACCTGTGCTGCGTCAAGAACTCTGAAATTCTTCAGGTGTTTCTTTTAATTTTTGTTATGGTCATTAATTTAATTGTTAATCAAAACACCAAATGAATAGTGTAGCGTATATCATGAGACTGATATTTTTAACTGGCTTTCATTTTCCCTTTCCAGGAATGGTGCCCCACGAGGGGATTTAATGTTAATTAAGTCATGTTATTTAACATAATTAATTATTATTAATAATTATTAATTATTTCCGATAGACAGTTTACAGCTTTAATGGTGTCCCCATGGTGAGGCCTAATATTGTTGTTCCCAACAAAATTGGTGCCTTTGTGTGACACCCTGAATTTATGTTCCCAACAATATTAAATGACTCTGATCGGGATTAATGGCAAAAAACTTGATTGGGACATCCCTAGTATTTATAGTTTGACATGAGAAGAATCTCCGAAACAACTTTAAATTGGATCATTCGTAGTGTTTCCTGGTTTATTAAACTGCTGTTTACACAAGAGATGACAACTAACTATACATTTATGGAGTACTGAATCTTTAATGTCTCTCATTGCATTGTATTTAATGTTTTGCTGTTGTACCTTTTATGTCAGTGTGGGCGTGCATAATTCAGTTTCCTATGAACATTTATGATGCAAATCTCACACATCAGCTAATGGTAGAAACACCTGATTATTATGGGTGTAACAGTTCTGACAAACGTCCAGTCTCATGTCGCCGTTTCATCTTTCAAGTCGTCGTCTCTTTGTGTACCATTACACACCGACTAATTATGCGAATTACAAAATGCATGATTTAGTTATTGCAAAAGATGGATTTCTTGACGTCAAAACATAAATTGAAACTCTGAAATCACCTTTCTAAGTTGTCCAAAAGCCAAAATATAGCTATTTCCAAAACATTTTTTTTTACATACCTTATGCTAATTATGCTAATGAGGAAAGGATGCATAACTGCACTGTGGTAACAAACGGATTTCTGCAAGTCACAAACATGGAGTTAGACTTGTTATTTCAAATTTAAAAGTTAATCAGAAGCAAATTATGGCCATTTCTGTTTT
Source organism: Epinephelus awoara (assembly GCA_035609425.1). Lineage (NCBI taxonomy): Eukaryota > Metazoa > Chordata > Actinopteri > Perciformes > Serranidae > Epinephelus > Epinephelus awoara. Next base: position 33,855,123 of record CM069310.1, on the reverse strand, counting down.
TTTGGGGGGGGGGGATCAATTTGTTTATTATGCTAATTATTTAAACTGCCCAACATGCAACTCTTAGAAACCAAGCTAATTCACATCTACTAAACCTGACCCTAACACTTCAGTCGCAAAAGTTCATAGAAACAACATTGCTAGGTTTCATGTGGGCCATGACAAATAAAACAGAAGACAATTCACTAATGAGAAATTTAAAGGAGTTAAGTTATGTAAAGGTCTCAAGGCCTGTGCCTGACAAAAAAGTTGCTGGTACATTTAGTGCCTGTGTGAATCTACGTGTGGACGGCTCTAATCTGTGCTCATCATTCAGAAAGGGAAACTGGATGAGTTCAAGACACCACTTAGCCAGTGAGCACATTAACAACAAGACCTGATCACACAATTAACTAACTGTTTCTTCTTAACAGCTCAATGGCTAAAGAATGATCTCATCTAATATAACACGTCTTTTAAAATCTCATGTCTTCTTAGTCTCGCTCACCAGACCTCTGGGCAGACTCTCACTTTGAGATTGGAGTAAAAAATGCCCTGGCTGCTTGTTTTTCTTTCAACCAATGACAACTGTTCTGGGCGATGCCACAGCAACGGTGCACTTGCAAAAATATTGCCGGGGGGAAACAGGTTTTGGTGTAACACGCCCACAAAAATATCGCCTACAGGATGCGAACCATGGCAGAAAAATGGCTACATCCCCGCAAGATCAAACACCGCAAAAGTTAGTAAAGGACGTGTTGAAAACGATTGAAAACTGTTGCACAACCAGAGGTGGTAGGTCGGGACTTCAGCGGGTGGCTCGTTCCGCCCAATGAGAGGCTGATCTATGCAGCGAACTTCCGCCCACTCAGAGTAATGTCCTCTTGACTTTAGTTGTGTGTTTACTTCCCTCACTCCCGTTTCTCTTCTGGTTCACTGAGCTGACTGCTATACGGACATGTTAGTCCAGGGATGGGAGCCCTTCTGTGTGGAGTTTGCATGTTCTCCCCGTGTCAGCGTGGGTTCTCTCCGGGTACTCCGGTTTCCTCCCACAGTCCAAAGACATGCAATTTGGGGACTAGGTTAATTGATAACTCTAAATTGTCCATAGGTGTGAATGTGAGTGTGAATGGTTGTCTGTCTCTATGTGTCAGCCCTGCGATGGTCTGGCGAACTGTCCAGGGTGTACCCTGCCTCTCACCCGATGTCAGCTGGGATAGGCTCCAGCCCTCAAAACCAAAACCACAAACCCTCACGAGGATGAAGCGGTTAGAAGATGAATGAATGAATGAGCTTCTAACACTTTTGGAGTTTTATTTTGAAGGTCAGCAGCCGATCTGCCCCGGAAGCTGTGTATTTGCGTTTTCACACTGTTTGAGCAAGATCACGTCGAGCAGAAATGTGTCTCTGTCAGAAAGTGTGTGTGTGTGCGCTCCAACTGTAGTGATCCATCAGGATTTCTGTGTGTCTGAATGAACTTTTTCCTGAATGTTTTTCCTCTGACTCATCACCCGGTAGCCTACAAATCTATTGGAGTTAGCTTAGCATGCTAGCTAGAAACAGACTGATGGGGACGGAAGTTAGCAACACAGCGCCTGTCAGAGTGACTGTCTGATGGAGAACAAACAGTGTTTGGATGTGGAGACAAAGTCTAAAATGTCTAAAGCCCAAATGCTGAGAGCGTTGGTGAAGCAGCGACTAACTGCGGCTGCTGAAGAGATATTTGGGCTGTTTGAAAGAACGATAGCAGAGTACGAGGAGGAACTTTCTAGATCAAAAGAGGAGAACGAGCGACAACGGAAACTACTGGACGCTGTTTTCAGCCCTCAGCTTCAGTTACACAGAGCAGGTTTGTGACCCTCACTACTTCTTCTCTGTTTAAACCTGGGCTGAAAACTGTTCATCTGCTGAGTAGGCCTCCTGTACGGTGACCTTGGGTGTTTAGAAATGCGCCTTTTTAAATAAAATGTATTTTTATTATCATTATTATTATTATTATTATTGAGGAGGTTGGAGTCATCAGAAAACGGAGTTTAAAACGTTCAGCAATCCAAGCCTTCAGTTAGTCCCTTCTCTCACTGTGATACTGGGCTGTTCTGATTATTCTTTGATCCTCCCCCCTGCATTACAGCAAGCTCTTACATTTGGTATAGTCATACTGTAGCAAAGAGGGTTATTTTGTGAGAATGGAAATCAGTCTCTTCACTGTGAGCATAAAAACAAGGTAACAAAAAAATGCCATGTGAGTACATGGGAAACTGTTTCTCCTGCTAGACAATGAAAATTAGATTATTTTCTCAGTGTGTATTTATATATCTCATTATTCTCCACAGAAGGCCAGCAGCTGTTGGTGGTTAAAGAGGAGGTTCCCCCTGCGCAAGAGTGGAGCTCCAGTCTGGACCAGGAGGACCCAGAGCCCCCACACATTAAAGAGGAACAGGAGGAACTCTGGAGCAGTCAGGAGGTAGAGCAGCTTCATGGGCTGGAGGAGACTGAGATCAATTTCACTTTAACTCCTGTCTCTGTGAAGAGTGAAGACAAAGGTGAGGAGATACCTCAGTCCTCATGGCTTCATCAAAGACAAACTGAACAGATGGAAACACGAGCTGATGGAAAGGACTGTGGAGGACCAGAGCCAGCCAGAAACTCAGATCCAGATAGTCCTTTACAACCAGTTAGTGAAGATGATTCTCTGGACTCTTCTGAGACTGAAGTCAGTGCTGATGAGACCAGAGACCCTCAGTCAGGTTTACATTCTTTGAAAAACAATCAAGTTCCTGTCAATGATTCAAGAAGTAGCGCTGGTAAGAAACCATATAGATGCTCTGAGTGTGGGAGAAGATTTCTTAAAAAGGGAAGTCTGAAGCAACACATGAAAAACCACACAGGAGATAAACCTTTCAGCTGCCCAGTTTGTGGTAAAAGATTTTCAGTCAAGTCACGAAAGGTGACACACATGAGAATTCATTCAGGAGAAAAACCTTTCAGCTGCTCTGTCTGTAAGAAGTCATTTGCATGGAGTGAAAATATACATGCACACATGAGAACTCATACAGGAGAGAAACCTTACAGCTGCTCCATTTGTGATAAAAGTTTTAGACAAAAGATAAATCTGACCCAGCACATGACACATCACACAGGGGAGAAACTGTACAGCTGCAGTGTTTGTAACAAAAGATTTGCCTGGTCATCTCAGGTCACAAGACATAAATGTGTTGGTCGTCAAACTCATGAGAACAGAGAGGCAGAGCCTCCAGCCGACAGCTTAACTGAACAGATAGAAACAGAAGCTGATGGACTGTGGAGGACCAGAACCAGCCAGGAACTCTGATCCAGATACACAATTGCAAACAGACACCATCGATGAGACTGGAGACTTCTGAGACTGATTGCAGTGATGACTGGAAGAAAGACAGAGAACCTCAATCAGGTTTAAACTCCTTAAAAAACAATGAAGTACCTGTCAGTGACATGGACTGTAAAACTGGAAAAGATTTGACCACAAGGGAGACACTGCAGACTGGAGTTCACACAGTAGAGAAACCATTTAGTTGTTCAGTTTGTGACAAAAGATTCTCTCAGTTTTGTAATGTTAAAAAAACAGGAGTGTGTTGGTGAGAGCAGCAGTAATAAATGAAGCTGCAGAGATGCTTATTGAGACATTCTTCACAGCAGGATTGAATTCCTGAGGGCAAGACCTGGTTCAGCGCCAATCAGCTAAAAACTGACAGACTTAAGGCTCCACAGTAAGTCTTTTAAAAGAAGATGAAGTTACACAAACATTTCAATTTTTGTCAATTTGCGTCTATGTTATTTTGACATTTTTCTGGGGCACTGTGCTTTTTGGTATTACATGTCTGAACTGATACAACTTGTTTAACATTGTCTAAAGGGATTTCATATGCCCTGGACAGCTCTGTGGTTTGAGATAAATTATCAGCAGTGCTGAAACTGATGTAATATATTTAACTTTCTCATTATTCAGTAGCTTTTTCTTTACAGTTTGAAGTCATTACTTCCTTGTTCTTGCTTTACAGTAGAAATTGAACATGGTTTGTTTGTGTGTAAGGTAAAGTGGAACAAATATTAAAATAGAATGGACACTTACACTGATATAGGTTTTAGGTGGCTAAAATACATATTTGCAGTGGCTCTGTCCACAGCTGCAACTGACATTGCTTAGCTTCTGTGCTGGAAAATTTGGTTTATCAGAGATGAGAGCAAAGCAACAAAGTACATAAAATAAGCACAGCAGAACCGTCAGATGAGTTGGACTGTAGTGTTTACCTATGTTTCTTTAAATGTTACAGTTTTGATTTTGGCTGAAAATGACAACAGAAATCAACTCGTTTACCAATTTGACATATCTCTGCAGTTGTAATCAACTGCTGGTTGTCTACCTGGGAGTGACTGTTGTTAACGTGATGTCCAATTAATTCGGTCTATTGAAGTACAGCTTTGAACTGCAGAAAATGTGGTGACACTGGCTGAACTTTTTTGTTAAGCGATACAAACCTATCCTCTCCAAAACAGTCTACAGTCAATAATAACAGAAAACACAATTGGTATTTGCTACCAACCCCCGGTAAACACAACTTTGGACTTCAAGGGATTTCTGAACCAACCACCAACTTAAAATTCTTAATACTCTAATGCAGAGTGGTCTGACCAAACTAAATTCCCATATACAGTGCAGGAAAGCTCCTATTTCACTTTTACATTTCCAACAGCTATTGTTATTTAACAACTTATTCTGTAGAGTCGTAATGGTGTATGATAAAATCTGTGCAGTATCTTATGTTGTGTGAGCTTCCCCCTCATTTCTTTCACATATTTACCACATCCTGACACAATTTCACACCATATGTCACCATCATTTTCTTCCCTGAAGTCCCTTTGCCAAATCATTTTCACATTAAGAGATATATTACACAGGAGGGAGTTAGTTACTCTATAAAATTGTGAAGCTTTGTGGTTCTCCCCTGGGAATCTGAGATGGTTTACGATTATGTTATCAGCTTTATTGTAGGACTTTGACATAATACAACTTCCAACTTCCAAGAATGTCCTTTTCCTACCAAATTAAATCGCTCAACCACATTGCTGTATAAAATAAATATACCATCCTCAAAAAAATCACCAATGGTGCATAAACCACAGGAATGCCACTACTTCCAATACACAGGTATCTTCTAAGAGACTTCATTATTTATGAGGGTGGAGGGGATGATGCAAAAAAAAAAGGGAAGGCATGTCAAATAATTTTTAAAGCACTGGGGAGGGACTTGTGTTTTTTATTGTGGCTCAGGGGAGGGGCATACAAATTTAAATGGCTGTATTTTGTATTTACTGAACTGCAGATTTTTAAAGAAAAGAAGCAAAAAAATGCTGTTTGGAAGTCATGTTTAAAAACCACCAAAATTAAAAAAATTATAGCCAGAAACTGTAAAAACAGAAATTATTATTGGCTTCACAAATTTCCAACGGTCCTTGGACACATCATGTCCCATAAATGCTTTCGTCAGAAAAAAAAACAACAAAAGCTGAGCTTAAAATATTTTATCAAAATGACGATATCCTACATCTCATTTGAAATTTGGCCCAACATAAATTGCTTGAGTGAACTAACCAGCTGCATGACAAGAGCGAAAAACTGAGGCCTTTTTCAACTCCAGGATTTCATTTTTAACTTTTAACGTGTAAACATCAAAGTGTATGTTTTTAAATCTCATAACTAATTTGTGGTGGAGGGAGGGCCATGCATTTCCCCAAATCAGTCATGGAGGCTCAAGGAAAAATATTTGTAACTTCATAGACATACAAAAAAATAAATCTAAGACACAACAGCATGTCAGGAATTAAGAAAATTATGAGATTCAGATTAAATGGGCCAAGATGTGCAAAACCACTCTGACACTGTTTTAGACTAATGATAGACTGCTTATAGAATCTGTTAAAAAAAAAAAGTAGAGGTCCACAAATATGCAAGAAAACGGGAAACAGTAATGGTGATGAGACTACCCCCTGAAAATCTGCTAGTTGCTGCTAGAATTAAACTTTGGAAAATCATGATTTTAATCATTAAGAATATTTTTTGATCATCAAATTTGGCTTTAACTGTATTAAATATGAACATTCAAGATAGATAAATAGATAGATACGTTATTCATTCCCATAGGGGAAATTTTTGTATCTTAGTAGATCACATAAAAAAAACGAGGCCATAATTAAAACATAAAAACACTTTCAAGAACTCAAATGGGAACTTGTTAATGTGCAACGTAACTTCAACATTTAAGAACATTTTTTTGATAAAAGTTGGTCAGTATTACATTTTTTACGCAATAACTGATTAAAAGACCCACATTATATTTTGTGGTCGAAGCGTGGACACTATTAAAAAAAAATTCTGGAGGTTTTATTTTTGAAGGGCGAGGGGACCCGGAAGTGATTTTCTTGCTGGCGCCGAGTGTTTTTTTAGCAAAATAGCGTTTTGTACACTTAGCTCGGAAATATTTTTACATGTTATGTCGTGAACGAGGCCCCTCCTTGTTAGTGAGAAAGCGTGTGTGAGCTCCAGCTGTACTGATCCATCAGAACGTCTGTATGTCTGATTTAACTTTTTCCTGAATGTTTTTCCTCTGACTCATCACCCGGTAGGCTACAAATCTATTGGAGTTAGCTTAGCATGGAAGTTAGCAACAACGCACCTGTCAGAATGACTGTTTGATGGAGAGCAAACAGTGTTTGGATGTGGAGACAAAGTCTAAAATGCCTAAAGCCCAAATGCTGAGAGCGTTGGTGAAGCAGCGACTAACTGCGGCTGCTGAAGAGATATTTGGGCTGTTTGAAAGAACGATAGCAGAGTACGAGGAGGAACTTTCTAGATCAAAACAGGAGAACGAGCGACAACGGAAACTACTGGACGCTGTTTTCAGCCCTCAGCTTCAGTTACACAGAGCAGGTTTGTGACCCTCACTGCTTCTTCAGCGAGTCCTTTTCTTCTTCTTTGGTGTTTTACAGTAGTTGGCATCTTTCAAGTTTCAGTACTGCCTCCTCATGGTTTTATCCGACCGCTGCTATCCTAATCTTCCACAGTCTTATGATAAATTTTGTCGCTCTCGAAACCTAAAAATCACCTTTCTCCACTCTCAAGCACGTCCTTAATCCTGGCCTCACTTCGTCTACCTTCTGTAATCCTGCCATCACCTTTCTATCTTCCACATACTTCCTGCAAGAAATGAAAACATGCTCCCTTGACTCCTTTACTTTACACCGACTGCAATAACCGATTGGATGTTTCCTTATTACAAAAGCGTGCTCTTCAAGTTACTGTGACCTATTCTCAATCTCAATCTACTTTGTTTTGAGCTTCATGTAAATGCCTTCATTTTGTCCCACTTTCTCAATATTGCTGCCACTGATTGATTATTTAACTCAAAATAATGCTTTTCCCCTCCGATTTTGAAAATTTGATATCACTTTCCACAATTCCTCTCTTAACTGCTTCTTTTGCCAACTAGTCTACTTTTTCATTACCCAGGATTCCTGCTTGTGCTGGTACCCATGAACAATATGTCTTTCCCTTGATTGGTTAAACCTTGACTTTGTAAGAAGTTTTTTAGACACTAGATGTCTTGGTGTCTGGCTGTTTCTGATGGCAGTGCTGATACGGAGTCACTGCAAATGAGAATTTTACTTGTTGCTAAATCCTCCATCCACCCTAATGCTGACAATACTGCAAATAGCTCAGCAGCATACACACTCTGGTAATCTGATAACTTTTTACCGATCCCAGTCTGGTGACAAGGAATCACCACTGCTGCCCCTGTTGCCTCTGTTAGTGGATCCTTTAACCCGTCTGTAAAAAGCTGAATATAATCTCTGTACTTCCTCTACTGTTCCTTCCCTACCGTTCGTTGCATTGCTGCCTCACTCTGTTTACACTGTACATTACCCCTTAAGGCTAGTTCACATTACACGATTTTCACCCCAATTTTGCCTCGTGGAGAGTATCATAATCTTTTGAGTGTTCATACCTGGTGACGTGTGTTTCTGTCATCGGGAGTCTTGCCAGCTGCGTTACGACCTGTGTGTGCACACAAGATTCCTCCACCGAGCCCTCGCCGACTGAGCCCAGAGAACAGAGAAACAAGCAACCAGGGCTATGGAAACAAGCCCAAAAGAAGCGATATATATATATATATATATATATATATATATTTAAAAGAAAGGCGACATTTAGAGAGCAAGCCCAAAAAAACGCAACTTGCAACTACCAATATCTGTAAGCGACTAACTTGGCTGAATTGAAAAAAGATGCCTGCTCTTTTGCTGCCCCTCCCACTCTCCCTGCCATTGCTTAATGATTCCTTCTCTAATTAAATTGCCACACTCACTCATGCCAATGGAAACCCTGACATCTATACTGTCCCACCTTAGTGCAGCCTTGACCATCCTATTTGCTGCCTTGTTTCCCTCTATCCCAACATGGGCCAGGACCCAGAAGAACCCCACCCTACATCCCTGCCTCTTCAGCATGTAAATCTGTGTCTGAATTTCCCCCATCAGGTCCAGTCTGGCTCTTGACCTCCCTCCTGCTGAGTCTGAACGTATCCAATGTTGAGCATGAATGAGCCTTAATAGTCTGTCTGGGTCAGTTGTGGTCCTAGGCCTTGTGAATTTTTTTATTTTTTTTGCCTTTTGCCAGTATTGGACAGGACAACGTCAAATGGGGAGAAAGAGGGTGGGGGGATGACACGCAGCAAAAGGCCATGGGCTGGAGTTGAGTTCGCGGCTGCCTCTAACATGGGGAACCAGCACTATCCACTAAGCTACCGACGCCCCAGGCCTTGTTGATTTTGACAGCTATCTTAACTTTAGTCATAGTCTTGAGACAAAAATGCTTGTTAGCTTTAGTCACATATTAGAAATTTTTATTTTTCACGGTTTTATTCAACAAAAATTCGTCAACTTTTAATCATGTTTTCTATGTTTGTTTGTTTTTATCTCTTAACTAATCCAGTGAGGCTAATTCATGTATCAGAAATTAGAAACAAGGTGACAGGTTGCTCTGCTGCTATTCAGAGGCTAACAGCCACAGCTGTAACTTACAAACTCCACAGATCCATTCAACAGCTCCACCATCCACTGTCAGACATACACGGCTGATTATTTACTGCTGAATTACAGCTCACAACTCGCACCAACAGCTGACGCTGCTCAGCTCTGACTGTTTTTGCTGGCTAGCAAAACATCCTGGTGCTGACTATTTACTGGAGTTTAGAGCCTGTTGCTCATGCAGCATTTGAATATAATTACAAGCACGGCCGTTCTCTGCATTTAATGTCTGAAAGTCCCTCACTAACATTTTCGTCGCATCTCATTTTGTCAATGAAAATGAAATATTGATTTCGTTTTATTTTTTATTATCAAGATCGATGCTAAGCTTGTCATCATCTCATTTTCATCATGGAAAAAATGTAAACATTTTGTCAGAGAAATCAACACTGGTCCCGGGCTTTGTTGATGAGGCCAGCTGTAGTCGGGAACTGTTTCGTGACCAGAGTTTTTGTGTTTCAAAGAGTTTGTGTCCAACACAGGAGGGATCAGTCACAATCTTCCTGAAGATGTTCGAGTCTTGAAGGCACTTAGGTTGAATGATTTTTTTTCATTGCCAAGTAATCTAAAGGGGTCTGGGTGCAGACATTTTGTTTTGTTGAATACAATAAAGGTTTCACAAATCTAAAAGTGCATTTTTTAACCTTACCTTAACCTTCACACAGAAACAGAAAGTCCAGTGTTCAGACAAAAAATCAGATCAGATAAACGTACCAATCCAGAATCCATTTTAATCTGAACCTTCAGTTACCTGCAGAAGTAGTTTATTCACATTTCAGTTGTTTATCAGCTGAACTTCCAGAACATACTCAAATTGTTTGCACTCATTAATTATTATTGGTTTAAGTGTAATGGTGGTCAGTAATGTGTCTGTACATCATTCTGTCCTGCAGAGGTCCAGCAGCTGTTGGTGGTTAAAGAAGAGGTTTCCCCTGAGCAGCAGGAGTGGAGCTCCAGTCCGGACCAGGAGGACCCAGAGCCCCCACACATTAAAGAGGAACGGGAGGGAGAGCAGCTTCAAGGGCTGGAAGAGGCTGATATCAAGTTCACACTCACTTCTGTCCCTGTGAAGAATGAAGAAAATGATGCTCAGTCCTCACAGCTTCATCAAAGACAAATTGATGAGATGGAAACAGGAGCTGATGGAGAGGACTGTGGAGGACCAGATCCAGATACACATTTACAGCTATATAGCAGTGAGAAGACCCCACAGCATCACCAACAACAGTCCGAAGTCAGTGATGACTGGAAGGAGACCAGAGAACTTCAGTCAGGTTTGAACTTTCTGAAAAATGACAGACGGGATTCCTGTGAGAGACCATTTTGCTGCTCTGAGTGTGGTAAACGATTTAACCAAAACTCAAATCTTAAGACACACATGAGAACTCACACAGGAGAGAAACCTTTCAGCTGCCCAGTTTGTGGTAAAAGCTTTGGTCAGAAGGCGCACATGCAGAACCATTTGAAATGTCACACGGGAGAAAAACCCTACAGCTGCTCGCTCTGTAATAAATGTTTTTCACGGTGTGAACATTTACAGTTACACATGAGAACCCACACAGGGGAGAAACCATTCAACTGCAGCATTTGTGATGAAAGATTCACATGGCTTTATCAGTTCAAAAATCACAAGTGTGGCAGTGACTCATCTCAGCTTCATGAACTCTGGAGCAGTCAGGAGGGAGAGCAGCTTCAATAGCTGAAGGAGGCTGAGATCACCAAGTTTCCTCTGACTCCAGTTTCTGTGAAGAGTGAAGACAGTAGACAGAAAGCTCAGTCCTCACAGCTTCATCATAGACAAACTGAACAGATGGTAACAGATGGAGAGGACTGTGGAGGACCAGAACCAGCCAGGAACTCAGATGCAGATGCTCTTTAGTCACATGGACTGATATATAACTCATTCATTGGACAGTTCTAGTGATGTCATCTTGAATTCTTAAGGCTTGTTTGAGATGAGCTGCAGCTGGCCTTGTAAGATATAACTGATTGGGGCGTTATCAAAAAGCATGAAGTCCAACAGCTCAGAGTTTGTTTGACTTGACATGCAAAGGTGGAAGTAGCTGAGAAAGTGGATGCAGTAGAAATACCTCTGTTACTGTATGGAGATGAACACAGGCAGTATCAATATATATGAGAAATATGATACTATTTGCTGACTGATCACTTAAATTGTGCAAAAGACCTTTGACATTATAAGGTTTTTTGTGCTAATACCAGGAAGTCAAAAGCTATTTAAATAAAGATATAGAAAACAGACAAAATATAATTAATAAATAAAAGTGTAATGGTGCGTTCACATCAAACATGATGCGAGCGCCTTGTGTGGCAAGATTACATACAGAGTCAGTGCTAAAAACCAGAGTTTTTTAAACACTAAAAACCACGGATAGGTTCCATGAACAACATTGGTCATCTTGTAACAATGCAATGTTTTGTTGGGAATCCTTGGGTTCTGACATTCATGTGGTTGCCACCAGACACGCTCCACCCACTTGCCATCAACAAGTGCCATTGCCATAAGGGGGTTGGTGGAGCGTATCAGGTAGCATTTACATGAATGCCAGGATCCAAGGTTTCCCAATGGAATATTGCACTGTAACAAGATGATCAATGCTATTCACTTCACCCGCCAGTGGTTTTAATGCTTTGGCTGATCTGTGTATGCAAACTTGCTGGGAGATGTGAAGACACGAAATTTCTCATTGTCACGCAAGTTGAAATTTCAGCTTGAGCGAGAAATTTGCTTGCATTTGGAGTGTTTTAACACTGTGGTTGTCTTTCCCTAGGTTCTTATGAATTCTCTTTCAAATTTGTCTTGACTTCATGACGTTTTCCATCAACGCCAAGGAAAAGTGGTTAGGAAAAGAGATTTTTTTTTGTACTGTTCGACCACAGCCATTGAGTATAATCAATAGGCTCATTCAGTCACCCCACAACATGCCAGTTAGATTTGTGTCTGACTTGATTCCGACTTGCTCTGACATCATGCAAAAGTGGATAATGATATTCTCACGAGATTGCGGCGGCCGAAGTTTTAGAGCCAGGTATTGCTGCTGCTTTCCACGAACTGCAAGACCCAGAGCATGATGGGAAATGCCTGGCTGTCACTTGATCTAACAGTTGATTGGTTTAGATGCCGACTCAACACTATGACATTTTAGATAAACTTTTCACTTTTGTTAAATGTCAGATTTAGATTTGATTTGTCTGATTTAAAGGTTTACTCTATTAACAGTGAACATGCTGTATGACTGATGGTGCCTTTTCGTTTTCAGCCTAAATACATTCATCTTAAAGTATACATAGTAGTCTGTTGTACATAACATTCCTCTGTGTTTGATTAGAAGGTTAATGTTTTTCATTTATTTGTGTAGTTGGGCAGTAACATGTCTGCTCAGCAGATTTATATACAGCACCAAACTGATATGATGCTGTTATACATGACATGTAAAATGGAGGTTGCACCATGAACCTGTAAAGCATTATAAATAATAGGTCACTCAGTCATGATTAAAACAACTGGAGGCTGTGAACAAGCTGATATATGGGTCTGATAACATTTTAATAAATCGAGATCAGATCTAACAGGATGTGAGTGTTTCTGTGACTTCCTATATGGACTGAAGGCTGCTGGAAATGGTCAGAAAATTGTCCAACTTCACTGCAGCTTTTTGTCACCACCTCCTAAGATCAGCTGCCTGATCTTCTCTATTTTCCATGTGAGGGTCATTTCATCTCGGACAAGCCTGTCATATTCCCCACCCCTAATCTGTTGTCAACTTTTTTTTTTTTTTTAACTTTTTTATTTAACCATTCGCACAGGTAATGTATGATATAACAGGGCAAAAATACTGTATTGTGTCATACAGATTACTGTTAATTTGTTATGCTGATCTGTTCTGTACGACATCTACTGCACGTCTGTCCGTCCTGGAAGAGGGATCCCTCCTCAGTTGCTCTTCCTGAGGTTTCTACCATTTTTTTCCCCCGGTAAAGGGGTTTTTTTGGGGAGTTTTTCCTTATCCGCTGTGAGGGTCTAAAGGACAGAGGGATGTTGCATGCTGTAAAGCCCTGTGAGGCAAATTGTATTTGTGATATTGGGCTTTATAAATAAAATTGATTGATTGATTGATTGATATCGAATATTTATCATCTGTAGTGAACACAACACTAGAGTTACAAAACACAAAGACAACAAACAAAACAAAAAAGTCACAAAATAGAATAAATTAAGCATAATGAACTTTAAATTAACCATAAATTAAACATTATAGAACATAATGTAAACAAAAATCAAAAGATATAATAAGGCTTCAATACCACCATTGAAGAAAACATACATTGTTCTTTAAACTTAATCTTAGTCTTAAAAATCCATTGGAAGGATAAAAATCATTCATTATTTTGTAGTGGATTTCTTTTGTTTTGGGTGGAGCTGGGTATTTGAAGAACTTTGTTCTTGGATACTGTTGATATTATATTATATATACATAATATTATTTCTGGAAGATTGGTATAATCGTTTGTTAAGATGGATCGAATTAATTTGAACATCTTTACAAAAAAATGAAACCCCTTCATAAAACGCGTGGGTAGATGAGATGGGGACTGAGCATGCAATAATGTGTTTTGGCTAAGGCGAGAAATGCTTTGGGTACGGCCTTGAAAAGACAATTAAATTCTGTGAGAATGCAATATTTGTTGTCAACATGTTGGTTAAATCATGTCAAGAAAATCTTTATTTTGAAAAGCGAGAGGACCCGGAAGTGATTTCATGTGCTGTTGCTGACTATGACAGTAAAATGGTGTCTGATTTGTTCAGCTCGTAAGAGAGTCCATTTATTGTTAGTGAGAAAGTGTTTGTCAGCTTCAGCAATAGTGATCAACAGGGCGTCTATATGTCTGAACGGACTTTGGCCTGAATGATTTTCCTCTGACTCATTACCCGGTAGCCTACAAAGCTACTAAAGATAGCTTAGCATGCTAGCTAGAAATAAGACTGACGGGGACGGAAGTTAGCCACACAGCATCCTGTTCGAGTGAATGACTGAGGACTAACGGTGTTTTTTTTTACGTGGAGACAAAGTCTCTGTCGTTGTGTTGAAATGCCTAAAGCCCAAATGCTGAGAGCGTTGGTGAAGCAGCGACTAACTGCGGCTGCGGAAGAGATATTTGGGCTGTTTGAAAGAACGATAGCAGAGTACGAGGAGGAACTTTCTAGATCAAGTGAGGAGAACGAGCGACAACGGAAACTACTGGACGCTGTTTTCAGCCCTCAGCTTCAGTTACACAGAGCAGGTTTGTGACCATCACTTCATCTTCTCTGTTTAAACTGACCCCAGGCCAGCAGGAGAGCAGCTGTAATGAACTATTTTGGTTTAATGAACAGGCCTTATTGTCATGTCTTACTTGCTCCTATATCCAATATTTATAACGAATGGCTTACTTTATATATATGTCTTCTTTACTACATTATTACAGAACAATGCACCTTTTATTTAGCTTTTTTTTGTACACGTGCTCGAGTTAACCATGTCCCCATTGCAAAGTGATCAACCTCTCGAAGACCTGCAAGTCCTAAATTGATATAATAACCACAGTGTTACTACGTTGCAGACTGCAAAGCAATAAACACAACTAGTTATCACTTTAAAGTCCACTGTAATACAACTGCTGCTGGTATTTTGATTAAGGAGGTATTTTTAATGTTTTATCCAAATTGTTGACGAGTGTGAGGGGCAGAACGTAAGAATACTGTGACTGTAATACTACTGTTACGACTACTACAAAGAAGACATTTGGTGTTTCTCTAAGTTAAGGATGGGGCTGCCCCCTAATAATCGACCAAACGCTGGTCGTCCAGAAAGGTTATTAGTCTGTAAGTTGATCAAGTTAGTGCAGGGCTGCCCAGAGCTTTACATCTGTCCCACAGTCAACAGGCCTACACACTTATAAACAGCACCTGGAAGAAGATCAGCTCTGCCCTCAGGATTTCAGGAAAATAGGTTATACGATGCTTGTTATGGTTGCTTAGCAACCGCAGACGCAACCTGCTGCCGCGCTCTTGAAAACTGGCACAAAAAAGGCACAAGAGTGGGGCCCAGTGCCCAGCTTCATGTTTTCCAGGTGGTTAAAGACGCAGCATGTGTACGGCCCCTAATTTACAGGGCTGGTACCTGCGGTTATTACACAGGCGAGTTAATAACATGTTAGAAAAGAAATCCAAAGTGTGGGATCATTTTGAGAAGGTGAAGGACGAACCCAAGGTGATATGTAAACTCATCTTCATTCGTCAGCTACAAACATGAGTATCATCTAAAACATGGAAGCAGCTACATGCCCATTAGCCACTTAGCACAATCATTACTGCTTTGCTGACAGTGTCATTAACAGGCGACTCGCTCAGTGTGTGAAGTGCACTTGTACATAAAATATAGGCCTATATTAATGAAGGTTCATTAGTACGGTTTTGTATTTCTCTGTAATATAGCAGAGCGTTAACAATGTTACTGATAGTATTCTTTCTCACACCTTCAACGGGCATTGTGTGCATTATCAAGGTGTGTTGAAGTAAAGCCAGGAATACAAATGAGGCCTTTCAGGCAGATGAGTTGTGTGTCTGTGGGGAGAGAGAGTTCCATTTAGCGAGGACTCTTTTCTTACTTTGCAGACCTTATAGATGCATGAAAATACTATATAATACACTAAGGAAGAGGGGAAAAACCCAAAAGCATAATAGGTCCTCTTCAAGATTCACATTAACAGCTATTTGTTTGTTTCAGCTTTACCTTCAGATGTCCAGAAAGTAATTGTTGGTGAAGAAGAGCAGCAGAAGTCCCGTTCCAGTCTGGACCAGGAGGACCCAGAGCCCCCACACATTAAAGAGGAACAGGAGGAACTCTGGAGCAGTCAGGAGGGAGAGCAGCTTCAAGGCCTAGAGAAGGCTGATATCAAGTTCACATTTACTTCTGTCCCTGTGAAGAGTGAAGAAGATGATGAAGAGAAAGCTCAGTCCTCACAGCTTCATCAAAGACAAACTGAACAGATGGAAACAGGAGCTGATGGAGAGGACTGTGGAGGACCAGATCCAGCCAGGAACTCAGATCCAGATACACATTTACAACCAGATCCTGAAGACAAGACTGGAGTCTCTTCTGAACCTGAGACCGATGACAGTGGTGACTGGAAGGAGACCAGAGAACCTGAGTTAAGCTTAAACTATCTGAAAAGTGATGAGGTCGCTGTCAGTGGTTTGAGATGTAATGCTGGTGAGAAACCATTTAGCTGCTCTGAGTGTGACAAAAGATACGGTACCAGTGAACATCTGAAGGTACACATGAGATCTCATACAGGAGAGAAACCTTTTAGCTGCACATTTTGTAAGAAATCCTTTGCTCACAGTGGAAGTTTACACACTCACGAGAAAATCCACACAGGAGAGAAACCTTTTAGTTGCTTGGTCTGTAAGAGATCTTTCATACAGAGTGGGAGTTTACAGACACACATGAAAATCCACACGGGAGAGAAACCTTTCTGCTGCTCAGTTTGTGGGAAAGCTTTCACACAAGCATCAAGTCTGAAACAACACATGAGCATCCACACAGGAGAGAAACCTTTCAGCTGCTCAGTGTGTGGTAAGTGTTTCATAGGAAGTGGACATTTGAACAGACACATGAGGAATCACACAGGAGAGAAACCGTTTACTTGCTCAGTTTGTGGTAATACTTTCACTCAAGTCTCAAGTCTGAGGCAACACATGAGCATCCACACGGGAGAGAAACCATTCAGCTGCTCAGTATGTAATAAATCTTTTACACATAGAGGAAGTTTACAGTTTCACATGGCAGTCCACACAGGAGAGAGACCATTTAGCTGCTCAGTTTGTGATAAAAGATTTTCACGAAAGGGACATTTGACACAACACATGTGCATCCACACAGGAGAAAAACGATTCAGCTGCAGTGTTTGTCACAAAAGATTTGCCTGGCGTCCACAGGTCAAAACACATAAATGTGTTGGCCACCAGTCCTCACACCTTCATCAGAGTCAAACTGAGGACAACAGAGAGGCAGACCCTTCAGCCAGTAGCTCTACTGGCCAGATGGAAACAGAAGCTGATTTAGAGGACTGTGGAGGAGCAGAACCAGCCAGGAACTCAGATCCAGATACACATTTACAACCAGTTAGTGAAGATGACTCGCTGGACTCTTCTGAGACTGAAGTCAGTGCTGATGATTGGGAGACCAGAGACCCTCTGTCAGGTTTACATTCTTTGAAAACTGATAATGTCCCTGTCAGTGATTTGAAAATGTAGTACTGTTGAAAAACCATTTAACTGCTTAACTGGCTTCTGATAACAATCCTGGAGACACTTCTGAACTGGAGGCTGTGATGATGATTGGACAGAGCCCAGCAGAACTCAGTCTGTATGAATTCTGTGAAAAAGTCCCTGTAATTGATATTAAGTGAAATGTGTTGTGAGTGCGGTGAAACCATAGAGTGTACAAAATAATGGATGTAGCCACCAGAACATCACCCATTGGTTTGTAGACTCCTATTTTGAAGCCTAGAGTTTGCCATTTTGGATTTATGGAGCCAGAAGAGATCGTTTTGGAGGAGAGGGTGGAGCTGTGGATGAGTGAAGGGTGGGTCTAACACACAAGCCCCATTTCCACCAAGTGTTACAGTTCAGTTCAGTTCGGTACTCATTTTTCCCATTTCCACTGTGGAAAGTTGTGGATGGTACCAATAGAACTGTTTTGTACCATCCTCATTTTTGGTGCTAGGTACCCTCTGTTGGAATACCTAGCACACTGACCTGGGGCCTCATTTATAAGAGAGTGCTTAGGATTCATACTAAAAGTTGACGTGCGCCCAAAAGCTGAAAATGGCGTGCGCCAAAAAATAACCTTTTCTATAAAACCGTGCACACGTACACTTGCACGCAATGTTCTCTTTATAAATCACAGACCTCCCGGAGTTGTGCGCACCCAGATCCGCCTCATATTCCGCCCTCTACACGCCCTAGTTCAACCATAAATGGTCATGCAAATCACCTCATAAATGCGATCTGCATAAAAATAAGCCGGCACGCGAGTGTTCTCTCGTTGTGAGTCACGGCGACAGGTGTGAGAACGAACCAAAAAACGGAATTTCTTCGAGACTAGAGACCCTTTAACGGGAGGTGGAGGACTGAAGAAAGATTTTATTTGGTGGCCACAGCAGCGGGATCACTAATAAAAGAAAGCGAAAAAAAAGTGGCAACACATCAACGCTGCTGATGCTGTCAGCTGTGTCTGTGGGACTGCACGGACAGTGACAGAGAAAAAAAAAAAAAGTGGTCTGATCTAAAGGTACACCAAATATTTCTACTCCTTTACCAACATGTAGTTATTGTGTTGCTTTTAAATTTGAGGATGTTTGACATTGATGTGTGACATAAAGAATCACATTTATTAAAGGTGGAGGTAAAAAGGAGTATATGCCAGTGCCATCTTGCGCAATTACGCGCAAGGGTCACCGCAGTATTTATATGTTTATGGCAATTAGTCTGATCAGACACCCGGCCTGAATTACAGCATGAACCAGTGGTATCCCTGTCCCAAAATACAACGTGTAATTTGAAATACAATTCAAAGATGGAAGTGTAATAGGCAAACACGTTTCTTCATGCCGGTTTTGTCATGAGCAGCAAATGTCTAAGTAGTGCTATGAAATGAGTGTAATGGTTGTGCTTAATGGCTGTATTTCGAGACATGATAAATGCACTGGAAATATTTAGCTAAATAAATAAATATATTCCATGCAGTCGCGCCGTCCTCCCCCCTTCTACGCTCACAGAGTGGTCAATGAGACGTTAGAGGCAGTGCTGATTAAATACGTATTTAGAAAGAATTTCAATTCAGGATTTGAGTTGGATTTTACAACGTTTTAATGAAACAATTATCACTCACTCCAAGCACAAAATAAGGCTGCTGGATTTAATTTCAATGATAACGTGGATCTAAGGTGGATATAGCGTGACATTAAATTTGTGTGAGACATCAATAAAAAAATCTGACTCCACTTCTCCACCTCTCCGTCTGCATCGCCACTTCCCAGTGTCTCCACAATGTGCGCACGCATGACTCAGAGTTTGCTTACAGGTGCGCACATTCTCCCGCCAAAGTTTATTTTTATAAATCACAACCTTTGCGTGGTAAGTGGCGTACGCCACTTTCAAGCCCCGTTTTGTGCGTAAGCAAGCTTTATAAATGAGGCCCTTGGTACTTAAAAGGTGGAGCTAGAAACGGTGTAGTCTGTTGATTGGTCAATAGAGGATGGTCACTTGGCTCAGGGCTGAGTTGTGGCTGGATTTGAAGCTTATGTAACCACTGTTTATACCATGGGGAGTTTTACATATATTGGTAAACTGTAACTATGAAATAAAAGGATGTTTTCCTGGCTCTTGCAGCAGCTGTAGACTGAGAAAAAATATCTTAATTCACTGGTCCAACTGCCACCAAATTTTAAGGTGTAATGTTTACTTGTAATGTTACACGATGCATGAGTTGACAGCGTGAATACATGAGCACACCTAAATTTCAGTGTGACAACTTTGGTCGTTCTATTAGTTTTTATTGTCTCTCTTGGATAAGATACACTTTCAGTAATGAGTGGATCTTTAAGCGTTTATATATATTAATTTCGACCGGGTTATGTTAACTTCATATATTCTAATTGTCACATGAAGAAAAAAAAAAGCATTGTTCCTGTGGGCTATGGCAACACTAAACCCCTGCGCTTGCCTGAGAAGGACCAAATGCACAAACCTGTTATTTTTAATTATCCCATGGAGAGAGACTCTCACTGCAGCCTGTTCTGTTTTGTTCTGAAAATGTCGGCGTGCAGCCTCGTTCTGTGGACGATAAACTAGGTGCAGACTTCCATCTGTGTCACCAGTGATTAGGAAATATAGCAAGTGCTGGAAGTAGCAGTGAGTGATAACGTAGCCCACATTTAAGAGCACTGTTTGCGGTGTAAACGTTAAACAGACCTAGGGTCTAGGTACCATGTCTAAAGGGTTACTTTTGTTTCCAAAGGTGCCATACTGAAAGTGTTTGGTGGAAACGAGGCTATGATAAAGAAAAACAACCAACCTGGAATAATTACAGTCATAACAAAAATAAATCATCTGTAGACAAAATATTATGGAGATCACAGTTGTAACATTATAAAACTTTATATCAGTAACCATAAGATGCAACATAACCTGGCTGATCCTACTGGACTCTCCCTGCTGACCTGTTCTGGAATTGTCTGATGATGCCCCGGTACTGCTTCACTACTCCCCCTGACTTTATAATTATTAATTGTTATTTAAGTTTGGATATTGGTGGTAACAGGGTAAAGATATGATTCGTTTAATATACATTCTTCCCTTTTTTCCTATTCCGCCAGCCTTTCCCTCGCCAAACCTGTAGAGTATAGACACACGCACACGATGACAGCCAACACAACCTCGTCCCCTTATCCCTTGACAACACCTAATTTAATGGCCTGTATTCACTTTTGTATTTACGGTTCTTGTTGTTTTGTTAGTGTTTTATACTGTCTCACATTGAAACAAAAATCTATGGCATATGGTAAATAAAATACTGCATATGCATTGTATATATTTTTACTGAGACCATATTTCAGCCATGCAATAAGCCCTTCACGATATGATGTAAGTACAGTATGGCCTAAGTATCCAAAGAGCACCCGTATGTGATCACCATACAGACCCAGCAGTGCTTCTACTCCATTGTCTTCACAGCAACATTTCAGCTTTCACTGTGGTTGTGATGTCTATATAGAATATGTGATTAACATTAAAAATATCTAAATATTATCAACATCTTTTTTATCCAATTTCAAATTAAAAGCTGTCCAGTGTTTTTGTGGACATTCATTTGTTAACACAAGCCATTTTGGGCGTTTCCCACATGTTGTATTTTAACAAACTCCTCCTACAGAATTCATCGGATTGACTTCAAAATTGGTTTGTGTGAGCTTGGCTACTTTGGTATCAAAAGTTGTTAAAAGATCTACCTCACGTTAAAGGGCACGCCCACTGCGGAGCATCAAATTTTGATGCCTTGCCATGAAACCTGATATTGTTATAACTTTGGGGTAAATGGTCCAATCACCACCAAACTTTACGTGATTCATAACAGACCCACCCTGAACACATCTATGTGACAATATTCTGTATTTGTCATAGGGCCACCTAGTGGTGACAGGAAATTCCATTTTTTAGACCTTGATGTGCTCCCCCTGTCAGAAAGGCCTTAAGACCTTGGTTATGTTATATTGTGGGGACTGAAATTTCACTGAATGGTGTTGGCGTCTTCCATGGTTTGCATTTTAACGAACTCCTCCTGCAGACATAATCCGATTAACTTCAAAACTGAGGTGTACCACGTAGACAACTTTGTGATCAGAAGTTATCAAAAGATTTGGTCAGCACTGAACAGTGTGGCTGTGGTGTGGCATCGAGTTCTAATGTCTCGCCATGAAATATAAAATTGCTAAAACTTTGGATTACATGCTGCAATGTGCATAGAACTTCATAGCACCACCTAGTGGAGACAGAAATGTCATCAAATTCCTTCCTCCTGTGACCAAGGCACCAGCGCATTGTCTACCAGTCTGCATTTTGCAACATGGTTGCAATTGCAGCACACCCTGACAGGCGCAGGGGTGCAAGGGCCCATTAAGTGCTGCTTGCAGCTTTAATTATAAAACTGTATTTAGACTAGTGGATAACTGCAGTGGATACATTTTTTTTTAACTTTACTCAAAGGGATACTTTGCCAATGTTCAACCAGCTGTGTATCATAATAATGTTGGTAGTATGTGTAAATGAATGGTGGTAAACTTACCTACATCTCACCAGTGCTTAGATCTCCCTGCTCTCAAGCTGTTGCTTGAACTACACATTTTCGTAATTGCCCTCCACCTAGCGGCCACTAAAAACACAAAGATTATAGAAATGGATTGGGAGACTAGTCTCAAACTCAGACCAAGCTAAGATCACCACAGTAAAACTAGGCTTGTCCAACTTGTCAATATGTCGTCTACAGTATTCTTAGAAACATAATTTAGCTTACCATTTATAAGATGGACCTACCAGCAGGAGCGTTTATTGGTCCAGTGTGGCACAGTGCATTCTGGTAGTTGTAGCTTTTCTACCTCTTGAACAAAAGCTAACACCACAGGCCATTTTCTTAATTTTGTCTGGTCATGTAGCACCAATTTCTAAAAGTATTTCTGCTGCATAGACAGCCAGTTTTATGAAAAGACCATCTTTCCAGTGGTGAAATATGTCTTTAATTAAAACCATGTTGTGTCCTTAATAACAATAATAATAATAATAATAATAATGATAATAATAATGACTTTATTAAGGAGACAGAGAGAGGTCCATACATACCACACAAAAAAACAATTATCTATATACAAAAATACGGTGTAATAAATACAGTATATGAAAATATCTTTATAAAAAAAGAAAATAATTACCCAACACGTCATTACATAAATTCATAAAAATGGACAGAATTCAATAATCTGCACCCACAAACAAGCTGGTGCCAGTGGCCCCACAGCCTAGATGAAAACCTGACTGAGCTCAGCTCCAGGTTGGCCAAGGCCTGGATGATACTATTTTCTGATACAGAGAGACAGCACATGTACTATTATATTGTATTAAAGCAGGACAAGTAGGCACACCAACAATTACAAACATTTGGCTGGTACTGCAGTCTCATGCCATCATTATAGGCCACACTGAGTCTTTGCAAATTACCCTTCCTATAAGAGCGCCAAAAGTGAGCAGTATACAGCAGAGTGCAAAATGCTCTAAAAACAGCGATCTTTACATCAACTAAACACAGGTAAATCATTACATGGAGCATTAGCTTGTGCATACAACTTGCGACACTGTCTGTAGATATCTCTATCATCAGATAAATCATGACAATATAATGACCAAGTATTTTAATCTCATTACACACTTTAAGAGCAACACCAGATAAAAAGAATTCAGGAAAAACTAATTTTCTGTCTTCTTTACTTTTAACTATCATAATGTTGCTCTTATTGGAATTATATCTGATGTCAAAGTCTGCACCATAGTCAGAGCAAATTTTCAACAGCTGCTGTAAGCCAGCACAATATGGGCAGAAGACTGCCAAATCATCTGCAAACATAAAATGATTTATTACAATATTGCCAACCAACACCCTGTGTTACATGCATTTATCTGTTGGGACAAGTCATCCGTGTATACATTAAAAAGAAAAGGAGACAGAATGCTGCCCTGTCGAACTCCATTACATGAAATGATTCTGATACAAAGCACCCCCATCTAACCTCCACAGACTGATGAGCAGTAAACAAGAATTCTGATTACCCATTTAGGGACAATGCAATTTATTGAATAATTTATTGTGATTAATGCGATCAAAAGCCTTACAGGCATCTATAAAGCAAATAAACATTGTGGAGTTCCGACAATTATATTTATCTAAAATTTCCTTCAAAGCAAAAATACACGTCAGTGCCATGTTGTCAGTGGTAATGATGTATTTTTCTAGCCTGTTTTTCTTCACTACTAAAATGCTTGCTATGGCTATAGGCCTGTAGTTTTCCCTGCTATTTATTTTGCCAGCTTTGTCCTTCATAACAGGCACTAATGAAACAGATAGGATGGAGTCAGGCAAAATCCCATGAACTAAAAAGCAAGTCAGACAGATAGCAAGCAAGAGGCAAAGTTTTTTGAGAGCATATTTTACATGTTCAGCAGTTATTTTATCAGCTCCACATGCTTTATTGTCATCTAAAGCCAAGACAGCACAATTAATCTTTTCTGTAAATGTCTCCATCATAATCAATAATACCCACATCAAAAGTATTCCTCCCAATACAGTTAAACAGTTAACAATATTGTTTCTGATTTCATCTGAACCACTAGCTCCATCAGTATTTGTTCATAGCGGTCGCCATCTTGCGCCGCCATGTATGTACGGCAGACCAAGGGGACAATCCAGCCAGCCAGAGAACGTGTTTCGCGTGTATAAATAAACCAACAAAGACAGCGGGAGGAAGGAAGAAGGAGGAGGAAACAGCAGAGTGTTAGTAGTTCGTCGATAGAGAGTAGTGAAAAGTTTTTTTAGTTATAAAGTTTGCGAATGGACCACACTTAACACGCAACAGGAGAGAATGAACCCGAACCGTCATCTGTGAGGAAAACAAGACGCAGCTTCACTCCTTGTGATGCACTCTCTGCAGCGCTTTTCCTCCTGATGATATATCTCCCCAACGATGGTAACTCTGAATCCCATTCTGTGCAGCAAAATGGGAGCAGAGGATTCAGCCTCTCTCATCTCTGCTCAGCTTCCAACACATGGAGTTCCTCATCTGTATGCTCCAGCTCAAACAGGTATGGCTCTGGATCTGTGTCTGCTACAAGAAACTCTTCAAAATCGCGTTCAAAGTCGTCCATTGCAGCTACTACAGTCCGGAGATATTGCTAGGCTAAATAAACAGCTGAGCTCTGTTTACAGGCTACGCTGTCAGTCTGGAATTGGTGGAGCAGAGAGGGGAGGGGGTACTCGCTAGGTACTGTAAACGAATATGTGTGTATTAAGTGTGTGTGTAAGCTAGAAGAGTTTGGGACAGAGTCTTTTACCTCCTGTAGTGTTACCTGAGTTTTTGGAGTGCTCAAATAAACGGGCCTTTTTCCCGAACGCTACTCTGGTCTCCTGCTCGTGAGGGATTCATTACAATATCGTAACATGGTTTAGATTTCTAAATAAACATTCACCTCGTCGCTAGATAGGCCTACTCCTGAAAAACTTGTGTCTGCACAAGGCTTTTTGTCCCTACGAGGCCACCGTCATTTACCCAACGGGAGGGGTGAGCGAGTGAGCCCTGCAATCTAGAATTTGACCACTGATGTCACTGTTTTCAACGTTTTTTAACCCATTTTACACACTGGCCCTTTAATAAATCTAAGAGCGTATTTAAAATTTGCATTTGCCTGTTTCTTCTGAGTCTACCCATGGTTTAAATGCTGCTCTAGCTTCATTATGGAGCTCTGCCACATACTCATTCCAGCCAGGCTTGATATTATGTCTCTTTGGCTGAGGTTTATAAAAAGGCTTACCAGAGAAATGAAATGACTTCACAATAGACTCATATGTAACACATAAATCAATACTATGTTGTGGGTTACTACAATTCACATTACCACATTATATAGCATCTTTAGGCAGTTCAGTATTTCTCAGTAAAGTGCCTGTGAGAGAAGTATCTTTCCTAACATTTTCATTAGTTAATTAGACCACTCCAGTTTCCCCATATCGATGCTATTTGCCACTGTTGTTATCATAGGTAGCTTTTCTACATTGAGTGATATAGCAAAGGTTATATGATCTGCAATGGCATAGTTATAGCATATATCCATGGCATCCAGAGAGGCATGTGCGTCAGCTATGCAAATACAATGATCAAGCTATGAAGTCGTATGCCATGCTTCACTGATGTAAGTGTAACTGTTGGCAGGCATAAGCACCTTGCTAGAGAATATTAACCCACCATCAGAGCAGAAGTGTATTGGGTGTTTAGCAAAAGGAGAATTTTCATCAGAAATATCAACGTTCAGGTCTCCTACAACATCAATACAGGTGGAAGCATTATCTTGAATAAAGGCGCTAACAAAGGCTAATCTACTGAGATATTCAGGCTCATTCTGATAACATTCATAAGGTGTATACAGTATATGTTGAAGATGATGAACTTGGTGTCACTGCACTCAAACTCTAAGCTATTAGCCCCAATCCACATCCAATCTAACCACTTTAAACAGAGAGACATATTTATTTTTCCAGAGGATAGCCATACCCCCTGGTATCCTTCCTTGTATGATTTTGGAACTGAGGTCAGTGGTGGATTCACCAGCCCCATAAAAACCACAGTGCAATGAATTTAGACTCTCCAAGTCCTGTTTAGCAAAAAATGTCTCTTGAACACACAGTACATCACAAATTCTGAGGAGCTTGTCAACATCAAAACGACATGACTTATCTCCAGCACTGTGCCCAACACGCAGGCCACTGTGGAAGACCAGAACCAGCCAGGGTCTCAGATCCAGATACACATTTACAACCAGATACTGATGATGAGACTTCACACTCTGAACCTGAGAGTGATGGCAGACTGGGAGGAGACACAGGAACCTCAGTCAGGTTTAAACCTGCTGCAAAACACTGAGGTACCTGTCAGCGATGTGGACTGTTATACTGAACACCCATTATCTCCTCTGAATGTACAAGAAGCTTTGACAACAAGGGGCATCTGCAGGAACACACTGGAGTCCAAACTGGGAAGAAACCGTTTATTTGCTCAGTCTGTGGTAAAAGTTTTGCACAAAAGGTACATCTGAAACACCATTTGACAGTCCACACAGGAGAGAAACCATTTAGTTGTTTAGTTTGTGGCAAAAGATTTTCTCGAAAGTTCTCTTTAATGACTCATATGAGTCTTCATTCAGAGGGAAAGCATTTCACCAGCTTAATATGTGAAAGTAGTTCCTGTACCAGTAGAACTTTGGTTAAACACATGAGAATCCACACAGGGGAGAAGCCACTTAGTTGTTCAGTTTGTAATAAAAGATTTGCATTTAAGGAACATCTGAGATGACACTTCACTGTCCACACAGGGGAAACAACATTTGATCATTCAGTTTGTAATAAAGTATTCTCACAAAAGCAAACTCTAAGATGACATGTCACTGTCCACACAGAAGAGAAACCATATAGTTGTTCAATTTGTAGGAACGGTTTCGCTTAGCTCCATACTTTCAAAAATCACAAGTGTGTTGGTGAGAGCAGCAGGGACCGCTTTCTAATCATTATGTGTGTGTGAATGTATATATATATAGACATACATGTGTGCGTTTGTATATATGCATGTGTATGTGTGTGTACATGTATATCATATCTTATCAAATTGAGTTAAAAGGTAATCAGGAGTACCAAAATCTAAGCATAATCACTGTGTTGAGTTGTATCATCAATATATTATGAATACCAATATATTTCCACTCTCATCAATACATTACTATTACATCATCAATATGTTATTACTGTGTGAATTTAAAAGAAAAAGCCAAGCAAGATCCAAATATAATAGTAGAATGAAACCCCTATAGTAAAAGCAAGCCAGGAGAAGGAGCCAAGGGCCCACAGGCAGGCTAATAGACTAGGGTGACCATATTTTGATTTCCAAAAAAGAGGACACTCGGCCCGGCCACAAGATAGCCTACTTAAGTGATACTCGCAGTTTACTCAAAGATGCCTTATAATTTTAATATATTTAAAGTTTATATGTATGGATAGAAAATTCAGTTATATTACAAAATAATATCTCTCAAAGACTGAAATTCAGATAGGCCCCAATAGGGACACATACACACACTAGAGTGTGGCTACCCGATCCGAGCCTGATGGGTCTCGACGGTAGGCTTACCAGACGGGTCGGGCCGGGTTTGGTCAAAAATGTATAAATTGTATTCGGGCTTGGGTTGGATTCGGTCAGCTTTCAGTAAAAAATGTAGTGTAAAAACAAATAAAATCCTATTGTCTGTCCTGTTTATTGCTTGGGGACTGTTATTTACGTGACAACACCTGAACAGAACACACACAGACACACACTGGCTGTTTGTTTCTACCTCTCCCCTCGCTGAAAGCCTCGGACCTCCCGCTGCCAGCCTCCGCCTTGATTAAATGCTAAAAATTAAAGAGTTAAATAAAAGAGGGAGACAAGTTTTTCTATTTTATCTTACTTTGTTATGTTTCTCCCTCTCCCCTCGCTGGAAGCCTCAGACCTCCCGCTGCCCGCTCCCGTCTCAAACACGGAGGTCTCCCTCTCCGCGGAGCACCCACGGCGCGCGCCCAACCTGTTAAATAGCCTGTAACCATAACAACTGTGTGACACAAACTCAGTGCTTTAGTCATTAAATAATGTCGAGCTCGGTTCGGTTTTGGACATAACAAAACAGAATGACTGTCGTGTTCGGACGGAAACATGCAGACACACACACACACACACACACACACACACACACACACACACACACACACACACACAAAGGAAAACCGGACATTATCATCAATTTATAAACACCCCTTGAACGCCCCGGACAGGACGTGAAAAGTGGACATGTCTGGGCAAAAGAGGACGTTTGGTCAGCCTTCGGTAGCCAAATCGATTGGCATTAGCTTAGCATGCTAGCTGGAAACTGATCGAGGAAAGAAGTTCGCAACACAGCATACTGTTAGAGTGACTGATTGAGAGAAAGCAGTGTTTTTGACGTGGAGAAAAAGCCTGTCGTTGTGTTGAAATGTCTAAAGCCCAGATGCTGAGAGCGTTGGTGAAGCAGCGACTAACTGTGGCTGCTGAGGAGATATTTGGACTGTTTGAAAGAACAATAGCAGAGTACGAGGAGGAACTTTCTCGATCAAAAGAGGAGAACGAGCGACAACGGAAACTACTGGACGCTGTTTTTAACCCTCAGCTTCAGTTACACAGAGCAGGTTTGTGACCATCACTTCATCTTCTCTGTTTAAACTGACCTCAGACCAGCCACCAGTACAGCAGGAGAGTGGCTGTATTCTGAACATTAGTGGTTTTGTGAACCTAGAGTTATTGTCGTGAATTACGTCCTCATATTTTCTGAACTCTGAACTTTCTGAAACAGTGGGTCTGCACCGCCTACGGTGCCCTGAGTAGGAGACCCCGAGTTTGCACACCATTTGACCACCATCATTATCATAGCCAGCAGAGCAGCAGGTGTCCCACCCCTAAATTTGGGCGGTGAGAGCGGCGAATACGTCATCCTGACCACATGGCTCATTCAAACACCAACAAGTCAAGGAAGATTGATTAAACAGAAAACTGATGAATGTCATACAGGGTAACATAAAAAATCCATTCTGTACATTACTGTCCATGCAGGCAATTTTTTTCTCAACTAGGAAAGCTACCATGGCTTTTGCCCTGTAGTCTGACGTTGTTTGTTTCGTCAGCTGACAACTGACCTTTGCTAAGCCCCGCCCCTTTGTGATGGTCCAGCAAGCTGTTGGAGTACGTATGTAACCTATACTGTAACTAACTGCACTCCCTGAAGAAATATTATCATATATTTGGAAAAATGAAATAGTGATTCCAGAGAGAAGCAGACAGAGGGGTCTACAAAATGTGCTTGAAGGATATATCAAGGATGTCAAATTGAAAAACAGGTTAAAAAGACAAAGATAGTTAGAAGCTAAAGCCGAACTATAGGCTACAGATCACAGTGTAAAAGTGAACCACCACATCACTGCTGATCGTGACAGAAGACAATGAAAATAAAAGGAAATTTTGCTGATATTGAATCAGCTGTGTGTCATCCAACCAATGTGTGCAGATGAATGGTGTTTGGCTTCCCCACATGCTGCCAGCCGCTGGCCCTCTGCTGCCGGACGGGCAGGGATCTCCAGGGGGAGTCAGCAGGGGAACGTTGAATATCAGCAAAGTGTCCCTGCTTCCCTTCACTGGTTCCTGTACAGCAGGGCTGGTCTTTTTTCAGTGTAATAATCATTAAAAAGCAAAAGCAGCATGTGTATACATTCAGTAGGCTATATCTTCAGTAGCTAGCTAGCTAACCCTACACTTTTCAGAGTTTGATTTTGGAACAGGGAAGAAACGTATGTCTTTTTTCAACCTCTTCGGGTAACAAGTATCATTAATACACGACCTCTCAAGGTAACTGGTATTATTTATGCAAAACATGCCCCAGGGACAACATTTAGTTCAAAATCCAGAAAACCAGCCTGAAAATGAAGGAAATCTGAAACTATTGCATGAAAGTCAGTAGAGCACAGCTACGTTGTTGTATGACCCTGGTCTGAGCCGGCCTAATGTATGACATTGTGATTGGCCAGTCTGCGTCCAGGGGCGGGACCTAGTGAAGGGTCAATACTGTTGTTTTTGCCTAGACAGATTACACTTCATTTAAACCAGGCCCCCAGGAACACTGCTCAGCCTTGAGGTCATTTTATTTACTGTGGCCACTGGCAGTATTGTAAGTAAAAAAAATCCCCTGGCCAAAAAAGCATTTCCCCACAAGCCATCATTTTAAAAGAGACATCTGTAAAGCTGCTGATAGGACACCTCTAACCGCAAACAAGGTCAATTATGACTCCTTCTATTCTGAGGTTTTATTTTTGTAAAATTTTCCTTAAGCCAAGAAACATGATTAAAAATCTGTGACATCATCACAATGTTAAGTCTATGATTTGAGCGGGAACTCACCAGTGGAGCCAGTGTGATAAAAACTACTGCGCATATTCAGTGGGCCGTACACTGCAGGAGTAAACCTCAAAGCTAGACATTTTTTGGCATATGTGCCAGGCAAGCAACTCCATGGTAATAAATAGGCACCATCTTGGCACCTGCTGTCTATCCATCCATCCATCCATTTCTAACCGCTTATCCTCTTGAGGGTCACGGGGGGGGGGCTGGAGCCTATCCCAGCTGACATCGGGCGAGAGGCAGGGTACACCCTGGACTGTGGGAGGAAGCCAGAGTACCCGGAGAAAACCCACGCTGACATGGGGAGAACATGCAAACTCTGCACAGAACAGGATCGAACCAGGAATCCTCACCACACCACCGTGCCGCCCACGCCCATGTGTCTAGTTATTATTAAAATCTGTGATTTTAAAAAGCTTTCCCAGTCCTTATTGTTACGCATTAAGTGGTGCACCAGTCCACAACAATGGAGCGGACCCACTCAAACGTTTCTGTTGTTTGTGACTTTATCATATTTCATTCGTCCCACACCTTCTAAAAGGCTGAGCCATTGGTTTACCCATCGAGGCTCAGCAGCCTGAGGGTGGGTCTGAACCATTATCACAGCCAATGGTGGAGTGGTAGTTGATGAGGTGTGTGTACTGTTAGGTAGATAGGTAGGTTATCAAGGAAGCAGTGGCTATTCACTGATAGAACCGAAAATGATGGTGCCTCCTCTGAAGGTTGCCATTACGGTTACTGACATCACTATCACACAAATAAATGTTGTTGAACAGTGATGGCTATCTGTTGTTTTGACATCACCAATGTGTTAATGTTTGTTTTAGATTTTATGTGTGTGTTTAGCCACAGTTACATGTTTATATATTGCTATGTGTTACAAATTACAAATTTGTTAACATTTTAACAATTCCTTAATGTATTTGCAGCCATATTCAGTCAGATTTAATGTGGTTCAATGTTCATATAAATATGTTAAATAAAAATATATCTTTGTAATGGTGGCCATTATTTCGTCTAGAATTTATTTTAGATTTTGAAAATAAAATTAAATTAAATGAACAAATCATTAGCTTTTGCTCTTCACACGTTTTCATATTACCTCAAATTGTTGCACATAGGTCAGTGTACTTTTTGGGTCTTTGAATAGTCCTTTCTAAACCAGACATGATAAATAAATTGTATTTGATTTTCATTTTAAAATAAAAAATGAAAAACAAGGCACTTGTAGTTTTCCTGGTAATACAGTATAAACAAAATTGAAATACCCCTCACTTTTCAAGTTTTCCATTCTAAAACATAATACAAAAAAAAAAACAAAAACAACGAATGAAAGAAAACACTGCAGTCTTTTCATTTTTCAGAAACCGGAAGATATTCTTCTTAGTTGGTCATGTCAAGCATGCACGGGAGTCTCCCATCTTGGGCATCTCTGATTTGAAAGTTTATTCTGCCAACAGAATATGTGTTGTGTGGCTGATGGTGATATTAAGCACAGGCTTGAAATAAAATGATCAGCTTTTCCTCCATATTTATCACAGACTGATATTTACCGAAGCAGGGAAAGACTTTGAAGGAGGTAAGATACTGAAATAGTTTGTGTTGGAACCTTTGTGGAATGTACTTTTTTTTAAGACGTTGCATAAGAAACCATTGCCTTTAATGTCTCAACAAATATGAGGCAGGTGACCTCAATGCAGATAGGTTTTAATTGTATTCAATTAGATTATTATTTTGCAAAATAACAATTTTGTAGTCATTTACACAATAATAAGTTTGTTTCAAAATGTAGTTGTACTGTCAGCAACAATAAATTAGCACATCAATATATGACATATCAACAGTATAACAGACACACCTGATACATTAAAAAATATGAAAAACACATGCACAACCATAGTACTTGCAAAACTCAAATTCATAGTGCCTAAACAGTAATTGTTTTTAAAATGGTTGAATAAGACAAAGCTCAACAATATATGTTTTATCACCATCAGTAGTGGGAAGTATAGCTGTAAGTGCAAAAGATGCAGTGTTGAGTAATTGAGAAATCTGCTCACTCTATTTGTTACTTATTCTTTTTTTCCTCTCTTTTTGTTATGATAAGAATAGTACACAGATAATAATGTGAAGGGTATGACATGCAAAAGTCTCTTCCCATCACTGCCTATACAACAATAAAAAATTAAATAAATAAATATAGTATAACATAGAAGATATTTCAAACATATTGCAAAGTATATTAATCAGTCTAATGTAGAATGTGTGTGTTTGTCGTTTTGGAAAAGGGTGTTGGGGGTTAAGGGGGATGCCAGTACCAGCAGGCTCAAAGGAGCACTTGAACCACTTAGGTGGGATGAACCAGTGGCTGAACAAGCTGTCATTTGCCACAATTTGTCAGATAGCACCGTAAGGGAAGATGGCTTTGATTTTGCCCATTATCCTCCTCTCTGCCACTGTCTCTGGACTACCCAGTTTCAGCGTGATCACGGGGTTTGCCTTCCTTACCAGCTTTTTTTTTTTAAATCTCTTGGCCCCACCAGCCTTGATGTTACCACCCCAGCACAACACAGCAAAAAACAGTGCACTGACTACTATATAACTGGTCAAAGGTCTTCAGGGGCCCCCTGCACACACTGAATGTATATGAATAGCATGTTTTGAGAACATAACAGTTCTTCATTGATTTTGAGTCCACCCTCTCAATTTCCTCTCCCTGGACCCACATTCCTCTGGTAGATATACATATCTTGTAAATATTGAGTTTCAGGTGATTGTTGTTGCACCATGTCATGAAGCCCTCTATCAGTCCTCTGTTCTCTTCCTTGTTGTCTTTGCTAATGCATCCAACAATAGAGGAGGCAATGGAGAACTTTTCAACATGGCAAGAACCTGACTTAACAGATGTCTGACGTGATGGTATTTCACCTGCCTGCTCAATCTGTATTTGACAAGCGGTATATTAAAGGTCATTAAAATCTGTCCTGTCTGCCTTTGGTGCTGCAATGGGGGTCCTATCACATCGTGACAACAGGTATTAAAAAACAATGACAGAGAAATGCATAGCCTATGTATTTTTACTATCATGAATATGTTATTGCAAAACAGAGCTTCACTACTTGACCCCTGTTTCGGGTGAGCTCAGTGAACAGTCTTTTGTTTTGTCTCCATGGAGGGCTGTTTCAAGACACTCTGGGGGCCCTAGGCAAGAGGCACCTTGGCTCGTTTCTCCTCTGACACATCACACCTGTGTGCCGCCACAGCTCGACTGTTCAGGTATTAATGGGCAGTCATGAAATCAACAAAGAGGAAATTATTGGACCTGGAGCCATCCATGCGAAACAGCGCATGGACACTCACCCTCTTGCGATTGGACTTTGAACTTATCCCACAGTAGTGGTACCATGAGGTACCGTAGTACTACAGTACTCCAACAATGCTAGCGCGGGTGGCAACCAATCATGCGGTACTTGGTCTCAATTTGCGTGAGGCCTGAAAAGAGACAGAAATGCTGTGCAGTCACGCACAGTGTGGGACGTCTGGTCACCCTACTTAGCCACTGGCAAGCAGCAGCTAGTAGGGGGCCCCATTAGGGGGGATTCCAACGTGTTGGCGTTGTTGCAGTGTCTATAGGGGTTCCATCATATTGTCATTGATATGCACCAATGTCAGCCGTCTCTGGGGGCCCCGAGCTGGAAGGGGGCCCCCAGAGACGTTTGCGACGGCCCTGTAATGGGTAGAAAGTCCTGATAGTGTGTAAACTGAATGCAACAGTATGTAAATTACTTTATAAGGGCAGCTGCAGTACCTAGTAAAAGTAAAAAAGAAAGTATGTAGTAAAACGTATGTAGGCATTTTTTTCGTCTTTCACCTGATGTACACTTTTTTTCAAATTTCATGCCTCAAAGCTACTAACCAGTGTTCTAATCATGACTTGGCTCTTTCAAACAGACATACAGATGATTCTGATAAGCTGATTAAACCTCCATCAGCTCCTGCTTGTCTCTGTAACACCACCTCTCCTGTACATTTTCTGATTAATGACCTCTTTGACATACTTTTTAGAGAGAGAAACCATTCAAATGTCAAAATGTTCAGTTCTTTAAGGACATTCACGCTTCATTTTTTCTACTTTTTTTGCTTTTTAAAGTATGAACTATTGCTACTGCTGCTACTAGTAGTATTGCTTCTACTCCTTCTCCTGTACATTTTGATTTTGATTATTTACTACTCCTACATACTTTCAGATAAAGAAACCATTAAAACCATTAATATCTATCAATGCTACTGAACACTTTGTCTATCATCACTGAAAACAGAATGGGACTAACTATACTTCCTTGAGGAGTTCCATTTTCCAGTAAGTGCTTAGTACTATATGCTTTTCCTACTCTTACTGATATTAATCTATCCATTAAAAAGTTTATAATCCATACATTCTACCGCTTATTCCCATCTGATATAACTTAATCATTAAACCTTGTTTCCACATCATATCATAAGCCTTCTGCACATCAAAAATTTAGCCATTAAACTCTTTTATAATAATTTGAGCTTTCCTAATTCCAGTTTCTAAACATTTATAAACATTGTACTCCTTCCTTTTCTAAATCCACTTTGATGATTCTTTAATAGTTCTTATGTTTCTATGTGATACCTCAGTCTTTCATTTATCATTTTTTTCCATAGTCTTTCCTATATGTGAGGTCAAAGCTATTGGTCTATAACTTTCTGCCAAACTTAGATCTTACCTGGCTAACATATGGGAACAATAACTGACTGTTTCCATTGTTAGGGTAAATATCCTATTTCCAATATTTAACTACCATATATACTATTAATAATATTTCTTTACTCATATCACTTAAAGTTTTAAACATACAATAGCTCATTTAGTCTTTCCCTGGCATTGTTTTCCTAGCCTTGTTCAATGCACTATTTAGCTCTCTTATTGTAAACATCATTGCACTCCCATCCTTCCATCTTGCAGTGCTTCTATGTTTCTTGCCACTGTTCTCTCTCTCTGTCTCCCTCTGTCATTATTTAAATTTCCGGTGCTATTAACATTGACAAAAGTCCTTACTAATAATTCTACTTTATCTTTACAATCTATTACTAAGTTTTTTCCATCTCTCATTATAGGATACCCATATTCTTTCCTATTGCCAGACATCTTCTTAATCGTACCCCATACATGATCTAATAATATGGTTCTACCTAGAGAGTCACAATACCTCTTTCAATAATCTCTTTTAACTATTTTTTAAAATTATTTTCCTGACTTCTGCTTGCTTTCTTTTATATTTAATTAAACTGGATATTATGTGTTTTCTTCAGGACTTTAAATGCCGTATTCCGACTTTTAATTATAGCAGTGCATTCTTGAGTCCACCATGGAACAATCTTTTCCCTTTTATCTCCATTCCTCTTTGGTATTCCTTTCCACTCCTGTGTTTATAAATATTGGGTTATAATCCCTTCCTATGGTGCTTCCTTTATGTACTTCCTACCTAGTTTTCCCAGCTAAAGATTGTGATACCAAGGTGAGATCTATTGCTGATTCTGTTCCCTTCCCCAAATCCTCCCTTGTGCCTGACCCATCATTTATTCATGCCAATTATTTTTCCTCCATTACTTCCTCATAATTTCTCCATTTAAATCTTCTGTCTCTCCCCATACTGTGCTCTGAGCAGTACAGTCACCATACCAGATGATATTTCCTCTCCAGCGATGCAATATTGCTTCCAGATTGCGTTTCTCTGATCTTTTGTATGAGTTATAAAAACGGATTACCTTCACACTTTCCCTCTTGTCCCATACAGAACTTCAGTAACTACTAGCTCTTATTCTTGAATTGTCCTTACTTTATACATTCTTTAGCAAATATTGCACACACCCCTCCATTTCCATTGACTCTGTCTTTGTGTATCCCTTAATTATGAAGTCCATTGTTGGCTTGAGCCATGTTTCCTGTATGCATATGACATCTGGTTTCCTTTTTAATTTGTTGATATAGCCTTTAAACTCCTGAACGACTCCTAGCATTCCACTGAAGCAATAACATCATGGTATGATGACAGAGGCTCCCTCTGAGGTCCCTTCTCCTTGACAAAGATCTGCATGTATCTTTTCCCATGATACGTCTTTCATATTTAGGAATTTGGCTGCTGCCTTAACTATAGTTTTGTTGTTTTTTTCTGTCTTGGTTTTTGCTTATTCTGAGCAGTTGATGACGCAAGGAAAACATAGCACTTATCTGTCCATCAATATTCCTGTGTTGTTGTTCTGAGTTTGTCCTGGTCTTGCTGTTGTATTGGGCTTGGTCTTCTTTCACTGTTGTAGATCTTTACTGCTTCTGCATATGTTATTTTCCGTTCTGATTTCAGTTGCTGAATCTCTCCTGCCTGCTTCCTGACTGTGCACCCTGCATAAGCTGCTGTGTGGTTTCCTCTGCAGTTATCACATTTAATCACATCATTGCTACTACATTTTCTGTGCGCATCTTCACCTCCACGTCTATCACATCTCTGCTTTCCTCTGCATACATTAACAGTATGACCATACCACTGACATTTATAGCATCTTAACGGTGGAGAAACATAAGCTCCTACATGGAAGCTCACATACCCTACCATCACTTTTACAGGTAGTTTGTCTTCACTGAACTGCACAGATTCACTGTCAACTTTTTCTCCATTTCTGAAGACTTTAAGCTGTTTGTTTCCTATTACTTTCCCTCCTTTCAACACTGAGTTCGTCTAGGTCTTCTCTGGTGGGGATGCCACTCCCCTAGCTCCTCTCTTCTCAAAAAGTATCCTCCTTTTCGAAATTTCTTTCTCACACACAGTTTGCATTTTCATAACTTCATTCCTCTGGTTAGGACTGATGCATTTTATCAACAGACTTCTGTCACGCAATACCTTTGCCATTTCTATATCTCCAACTGCCTTCCTCAAACCGTTCGTCAGAGTAAGTGGGATAACCAATGTTATGCTCATTTCCCACCTTAAATTTAAGAATTACCCTAAATTCGTCCATCATAATCTTCTTCCTCACAGGTCGCCTTTCCTCGTCCTCTTCTATGCCATTTTCCTGACTGTGTCATCCGGCCATGTCTGTTCCTACATCCTCTCCTATTACTCACAATTTGTGTCCATTCAGCCTCCATTTCATCATCCTCCAATAAACCACAACTACTTGCCATTCCGATCCAGTCACAAATCAAATTATGACCCAACGTGTTTCCAATGTCCTGTGCTCACTTCCACGACACCCACCCCTTGGTTAAGTATGATCACAGACTGTAGAGTATATGGGTGCGGACACCCAGTGGAAATGAAATGAACTGCATGTCAACATGAGACTGTTCAGGTGTTGTCATTGTTTGTGTGATCATTCTGCTGATTGGAGTTTGAGACAGACTCAAGTCATCGCTGCTGGACTGCTGCATTTTTCCAGTTTTCCAAATATCTTAGTTTTGTGATTATTTTATTTCTGGTGTCTTTGCATTAGGTAGGAAATGTGTGTGTATCCCTAATAAGATCAACCAAATATAGTATCCCTGCATGATCTAATCTGTAGCATTTCATTTACTCACCATCATCCAGTGTTTGAATAATATTTCTCCAACCTCACTGTGTTTCCACCATTTTCTCTAAAAGTGTCTAAAAGTCCTCCTCCCTGCTTCGAACAGTTTTTCACCTTAGGAGCTCTTATACGTTCTGAGATACTCTGTGAATAACTTTTATCTTTACAAGAACCTAGTCTTAACTTTAACTTTAAGGGGAAATTAGAAGAAAATGTCACAATATAAAAATTTTCTTATACTTTTATAGTTAGGAGCTACTCTTTGTGCTAGGAAGCTTTGTGAATACAGCCCCTGGACTTTATTAAAAAATATAGAGTGAATAGTAAACTCTTGTCTGCGGAGGGCAGCATTACGCTTTATTAGCGTACAGCCTGCCGGAACTTTATTAGAAGAAGAAGAAGAACAAGTTACAGCGGAACCGGATATTACTCTTTGAGCAATATGGCGCTTTACGTTAGCAAAAACAGCAGTGTCCGTGTGTTGTTAGTGAGAAAGTGTGTGTGACCTCCAGCAGTAGTGATCCACCAGGGCCTCTGTATGTCTGAATGGACTTTTTCAATTAATGCTTTCCCTCTGACTCATCTCCCGTTAGGCTACAAAGCTATTAAAATTAGCTTAGCATGCTAGCTAGAAACAGACTGACGGGGACGGAAGTTAGCAACACAACGCCTGTCAGAGTGACTGATTGAGAGCAAGCAGTGTTTTTGACGTGGAGAAAAAGTTTGTGTCATTGTGTGAAAATGCCTAAAGCCCAAATGCTGAGAGCGTTGGTGAAGCAGCGACTAACTGCGGCTGCTGAAGAGATATTTGGGCTGTTTGAAAGAACGATAGCAGAGTACGAGGAGGAACTTTCTAGATCAAAACAGGAGAACGAGCGACAACGGAAACTACTGGACGCTGTTTTCAACCCTCGGCTTCAGTTACACAGAGCAGGTTTGTTCATTAAACGTTACAAATTCATTATTAAGCACGTAAGGGACTGTTCTTTACTTATTGTAGGAGGGGGGTGGCTTCAGTATGACTGCGTTTTTTGACTCTCCTTGACCCTTTAAATATTTTTCCTTGATCCTTGTAAAAAGCCTTGTTTTTTAACTCTTGTTGTGCATGTTGGTCAGTTCTTGTAAACAGCTTAATGAAGAATAATGTGATAGGGTGGGGTGTAGTTGAAATCGGTACAAAAGGGCTTTATTACCATCAAGGGAAACGCATGTTTACATTTCCAAAGCAAGCTGACATGAAAAACGGTGCAATTTTGGCAAGTTTTTTGGAAAACATGCCTTATGGCAGATTTGGAAGGCTTATTTTTTATTTTATTTTTTAATCGACGGTAAAATAAATACAATATACAGCCATTTAAATTTGTATGCCCCTCCCCTAAGTCAAAATAAGAGAAACTGAAGTCTCCTCCCAGTGTTTAAAATTTTTGGACGTGCCTCCCCTTTTTTGCACCATCCCTCCCCCTTAATAAGTAACAAACAGTCCCGAAATGCAAAACTATTTTACTAGGTAATAAACATTGATAGACACTGATATCTATTTTGGCTTTAACACTGATTTATGCATTGAATTTATAGTTTTCTTGTCAGCGGTCTCCTGGTGGTTTGGGCAGTACAGTGGTGCAGTGGTCAACATTGTTGCCTCACAGCATGGGGGTTCCTGGTTTGAACCTGGGGTGGAGGAGCCCTTCTGTGTGGAGTTTGCAGGTTTTTTCTGTGTCAGTGTGGATTTTCTGTGGGTGCTCCGGCTTCCTCCCACAGTCCAAAGACATGCAGGTTAATTGGTAATTCTAAATCATCTGTATGGGTGAATGTGAGCGTGAATGGTTGTCTGTCAGTCTGGTGACCTGTCCAGGGTGTACCCTGCTTCTGGCCCAATGTCTATGTAGAGAAGGGGCTCCTAAAAGTCAGCTCAGAGCAGTGTGAAGGGAGGAGCACGGGAGTATCAACTGGACAGAAAAATAGTAAGGGAATATGGGACACTTGAGGGACAGATGATTGAAACTGGCACAAGGCTGGGCAGCAGAACCTCATGAGGAAACGATTTAAGCTGATACGTGTTATAAAAAAGAAGAGAATCCAGCTTCTGTTGTCACAGTGCATAGGTCTGTAATTGGCTGGATTTTTGTGCCTCGGTGTCGGCAGTAGCTGCAGATGGAGGCATTATGTTTTCGGGTTGTTTGTCCCTACTTAAGTACGTATGTCTCATTGTTGTGAACGCCTGACTCAAGAACAGTGAGAGGGAATTTGAATTTCTTCAGATTTTGCACAAATGTCCACTTCGACTCAAAGATGATCTGAGTAGTTTTTGGTGGTCATAGGTCAACAGTCAGCGACCTTGTTGCGACCTTGTCTGTCTCATTCTTGTGAACGTGATATCTCAAGAATGCCTCGAAGGAATTTCTTCAAGTTTAATACAAACGTTCACTTGGACTTAATGATAAACTGATAAGATTTTGGTGGTCGGGGGTCAAAGGTCAAGGTCGGTGTGACTTTGCATCCATCACTTTAACATAAATGTAAATATCTCAAGAATAGCTTGAAGGAATTTCTTCAAATTTGGCACAAACATCCCCTTGGATTTAATGATGAAATGATTAGATTTTGGTGGTCAAAGGTCGAGGTCAGTGTCACCTCATCTTTCCTATTCTTGTGAACATATCTCAAGAGTACGTCGCGGGTATTTCTTCAAATTTGGTGCAAACACCCCCTTGGACTGAAGAAAAAACTGATTAGAATTTGGAGGTTAAAGGGTCAAGGTCTGACTTCACAATACATGTTTTTGGTCATAACTCTAGAATTCTTATGCTAATTATGACAAAACTTCACAAATGTACAATAGGCTAAAATGAGAAAGTGATGATTTCTTTTCTTTTTTTATCCAAAAGGTCAAAGGTCAACTTTACTGTGACACCAAGGGTGAGGGGGCTTTATTGTGTGCATTGATTGCACAATAAAGTCGATCGCATCATGTCCTGCCAGCTTCAAGTGTTTTACCTTTATAGTATCGACACAAGTGGGTTGACAAAGAATTGACCAGAGCTCCAGATTGCTTTCCTGGCCCAGGTTGGGAACAATTTGCCACAACGAATTACAATAATCAAGCCGAGAGGTAACAAAAGCATAGATAACTTTTCCCAGGTCCTAATGAGATAAAAACAGCTGTAATTTTGCTAAAATTTTGACCATAAACTGCTCTTCTCAACACAACTGACTTCCATTCCATTTTCATCCGCTTATCCGAGGCCGGGTCGCGGGGGCAGCAGGCCAAGCAAAACACTTCAGATGTCCCTCTCCCCAGCAACGCTTTCCGGCTCCTCTTGGGGGACTCCAAGGCGTTCCCAGGCCAGATGAGATATGTAATCCCTCCAGTGTGTTCTGGGTCTGCCCCGGGGCCTCCTACCAGTGGGACGTGCCTGAAACACCTCCAGCGGGAGGCGCCCAGGAGGCATCCTGATCAGATGCCCAAACCACCTCAACTGACCCCTTTGGATGTGAAGGAGCAGCGGCTCTACTCCGAGCGTCCTCTGGATTGGGACAACTGACTTGTTTGTTAAAATTCAGTTAAGCACCCACCAAGACACCAAGATTTTTAACAATATTGTGCAAGTTTGCAGATAGGTACCTAAGCACCTTAGTTAGACTGCTGACAGAGCTAGGGGGGCCAGACGTGATCCTTTGGTTCTGTTTTCAATTAGTTGGAGGAAGAATTTCACCATCCAACATTTTAAGTCATTTAGATATTTAAAGGGCTTTTCCACTGAGCAGGCGCTGTCAGGCGTAACTGGTAGATTAAATTGTGGATTGTCTGCGTACTAGTAATACGCAATTTTGTGTCTCTCAAAGATGCAGCCGAGGGAAAGCATGTATAATAAGAATAAGAGAGGGTCTAGAAGTGAACCTTTGGGATGCCACAGTGGGTGGGAGCATGAGATGAGGAACGCTTTCCTCTAGTGACTGAGAAGGCTTTTTCTTTCTGGTAGGATGTACAGATTGTAGCACAGGACCCTGCAGACCCACTGCGTCCTCCAGGCATTTTAAATGAATGTCATGGTAGATTGTGTCAAATGTTGCGCTGAGATTGAGTAAGACTTAAATGGCACAGGGATAAATGGGATGACAAATCTCAGCTGAATCTTTAGTTTGAAATTTTGGCTATAGAAAAGGTGAATGGTGATGTCAAGAGACTGATAAGAGACTTGATACTTTTGAAGCCTTCAATAAGGAGTTTGAGCTGTCTCTGTGTGTATTAATGTCTCTGTGTGTGTTAACTCTTTCCAGCAGATGTCCAGCAGCTGTTGGTTAAAGAAGAGGTTCCCCCTGAGCAGCAGGAGTTGACTGCCAGTGTGGACCAGGAGGACCCAGAGCTCCCAGACATTAAAGAGGAACAGGAGGGAGAGCAGCTTCAAGGGCTGGAAGAGGCTGATATCAAGTTCACATTCACTTCTGTCCCTGTGAAAAGTGAAGAAGATGATGAAGAGAAACTTCAGTCCTCACAGCTTCATCAAAGACAAACTGAACAGATGGAAACAGAAGCTGATGGAGAGGACTGTGGAGGACCAAAACCAGCCAGGGACTCAGAGCTAGATACACATTTACAACCAGATACTGATGACAAGACTTCACACTCTGAACCTGCGAATGATGACAGTACAGATTGGGAGGACACTCAGGAACCTCAATCAGGTTTAAACCCGCTGCAAAATATTGAAGTACCTGTAAGTGACATCGAATCTAATACTGGAAAAACATCAGTTAGCTCCTCTGAATGTGCTACAAGCTTTGGCCACAAGGGACATCCGCAGGAACGCACTGGAATCAAAACAGGGGAGAAACCATTTAGTTGTTCAGTTTGTGGCAAAAGATTCACACGACAAGATCATCTAAGACGCCACTTCACTGTCCACACAGGGGAAAGACCATTTAGTTGTTCAGTTTGTAGTAAAAGATTTGCACAAAAGGGACAGCTGAAACATCACCTTATTGTTCACACAGGGGAGAAACCATTTAGTTGTTCAGTTTGTGGTAAAGGATTTACATCCAAGGGAGATGTGAAACGACACTTCACTGTCCACACAGGGGAGAAACGATTTGGTTGTTCGGTTTGTGGTAGAAGATTCGCAGATGAATCGAATCTGCGACGACACTTGAAAATTCATGCTAAGCAGAAACTTTGGTTTGGTTGTTCAACTTGTGGAAATGATTCACACAAAAGCCACACCTGAAATATCACCTGACTGTCCACACCACAGACTGTATATAGAGATGAACAGTATGACTTCATTTCCTCCCACTGTGCAAAGATAAAGCCAAAACATCCAGAATATGACAGCTGCTAGCTAGCACTGGTGATGTCATCTAGAGCTAGAGTCTGTGCAGTAGTATTCTCCGTAGTATCAAGTTCCTGCCTATATACCTGTCTGACCTATCACAAGTAGTGCCAATAATCACACCAATTGGCACAGATAGCTGTGTGCCCAAATCTCTAACCCGTGACTCAACTCACAAAGCTGTTACTGAGGGAAAAAAACCAAAAAGTCATGAAGAGTTCCACCTGTGTTGTTTTATGGACCCGCTAAAACCTCAGAATTCAGAGAGGGGACACAGAATGATGTGCCTCCCCCAGCCGTCAGCTACCACCACACATACTGTAGATTCTAATTCTGTGGGAAACAATGAGTATGTTTACATGCACAGTGATATTCCCCTAGTATACTGAGTATGACAATATTATGAATTTGGTACAGGTTAGCATGTGTTGTTTTCAGATTAAGACGTGGGATATATCAGT
The DNA here is from genome assembly GCA_035609425.1 of Epinephelus awoara. Taxonomy (NCBI): domain Eukaryota; kingdom Metazoa; phylum Chordata; class Actinopteri; order Perciformes; family Serranidae; genus Epinephelus; species Epinephelus awoara. The sequence continues at coordinate 33,811,265 of CM069310.1, read as the reverse complement.
ATTACTCAGATTTTAAAAGCATCATTTGGACATGCATACAGCATTCAGAATATGTGTCTCAACTTGGGTTTTTACCACAGTTTGCAACACATGGCCTCTTGTCTGTCTTGTCAGCTCTGTGCGTTGTCATGGAGATGTTAAACAAAAACCAACTTGCCAACAGTTTGCAGGGCTGACGCAGAGATGCATGGCCAAAGAAAAAGCCCACATTTCTGTTTGGAAGAGGAAATACACCAACTTTCAAACATTATGTAAGACTTGCATGTAGGATAATGTGCAAATATCACAAGACTGACCTTTTCAAGAAGGTGGTTGAAGGAATGAAAGAATGAGGTTGTGTTGGTAAGGTCTAACAAGTCAGCCACTGGTGAGAAACTCATGGCTGCATGTAAATGGGAATATTAGTAGAATATTCATTTTCATCTAAAGAGTTTAAGAAAATTTTCTTTTTCAGAATAAGGGCAAAACTGGAATATTTTGTACATGTAAACATGGTGAGTGGTACAGTTTATGGTCCACATGGGAGAAACTAATTGGTTACAGCCCTTGTGATAAAAGATTCACTTGGCTCTGTCTTTTAAAAACACGTGTGTTAGTGAGAGCAAAAGAAATACGTGAAGCTACAGAGATTTTTTTTCCAGCAGAATCGAAGGACAGAGGGAAAGACTTGATTTAACAATGATTAGTTAAAAACTGTCAGACTTTTTCCCCTTATACGGACTCCACAATACATCTTTTCAGTTAAGATGAAGCTACACAATGAGGACTGTGCAATATATCGATATTGTATTGATATGGTGATATTAGACTAGATATTGTCTTAGATTTTGGATATCGTAATATGGTTGGTGTCGTTTCTTCTTGGTTTTAAAGGCTGCATTACATTAAAGTGATGTAATTATCTGAACTTACCAGACTGTTCTAGCTGTTGTATTATTTGCCTTACCCACTGAGCCATTATATCCACATTAATCATTACTGATGATTATTTATCAGAAATATTTTGTGAAAGCCCAAATAGTCAACCCTGCAATATTGTCAGAGTATCATATCAAGGTATTGATAGAAAATGCTGTGATATTTGATATTCTCCATAACTATAATCATCCCTATACACAGTCATAATAATTATGTTTGTATTTGCCTTTACATTATGTAGTCATTTTATGGAGCTGTGCCTTTTGGTATTACATGTTATATGTTATATTACATGTTCAGAACCCAAATATGTTCTAAACACAAAATAAATATTGTAATGGTGGATGTCTACTCTAAATGCATTAGCATGATTAGGATACTTAATTATGTGTTATTTTTTTCCTGTCCATTTCAGTGGACGAGGAATCTGAACGCAGACACCACCTAATAGTTAAAATGACAATAAATGGTCATAACAGACCTTTTTTCAACAGAATACATGAGTTTTCAAGCCTATTTAAAAAAAACAAACTCTGATGCAATGTGTATTTTGAGAGTTGTTCTTCAATTAGGCATCTTTGTCCTGGGTCTTGTGTGTAGACTTCTTAAAGATGTTTTGTAGCACCGTATGTAATACCTTTTTGATTGTTTTTATGGATTTGTTTTTTCTAAATTCTGTGTTTTCTGTTTCAAATTTCTAAATTCTGTGTTTTACAATTTTGACCTTCAGAAAGGGTGTGTAACGATGTGATGGATGAATAAAATTTTTAACAATTCAATAAGAAGATTTTCCAAATCTATCTAATCCAATGAATACCAATGAATTTGATGTAACACAACAATGCACAATTTTTATATATCAGAAAAAGTGCTTCAGCACAGTTATACAAAAGAATTCCATCCGTTTTCTTAAAGTGCTTCACATCTGACCTTCATATTGTTTAGCTGTTAGTACATTTACGTGACATTAGAGAAAATCGATTTATTGTGTTAGTCTGACTAAAATAGAACTTTTAAAATACTTGTAAACATGTTAGTCTGACTGAAATCGTACTAAATCAGATTTCTCAAAGTCGAACTAACATACCCAGATAACGTGATTGGGAGCTGATTTCCTCCCGCATGTATACACTCAATCAGACCCCAATCTGGAAATCCATCGGTAAAAAAAACAAAAACTTTTTTTTTTTCTTCCTTGCATGTACAATGTAAATTGCAGAATTTGGCTTGAGAGATTAATCAGACCCAAACTGGCCAACGCGCTCTGCGCATGCAGTTTCCACTCAGGGCTTTGACTTGGAAGTCGAATAGCATTAAATGCATAACAGAAGAAGCAGCCACTAACAGTGTGGCAAAATCTACATCATTCCAGAGCTGTGCATTTTTGGATGGATGAAATGTACAGAGCTATAAAGTTGTCCACCATGGTACCAGTTTGCTGCTAGGTAACAGTAGCAAACTTCTTTGATGGTTGTTTGGTTTGTGACATAATAGGTCAACAGGGAAAAGGTCCAATAGTAACAAGCCGTAAGGGGCATGTCTCCACTTATTGTAGTGGAGTCTGACAGACTTTGGTCAATAAAATGATTCCCTCCCGTGCTTGTATACTGGGATACGGACAGTAGTCCTATTAAATAGGGCTGCAACTAACGATTATTTTCATTGTCGACTAATTTGTCGATTATTTCTTTGTTTAGTCGACTAATCATTTTTTCGGAAAATGTGTTAAAATGTTGAAAAATGTCAGTCTCTCTCTCCCAAACCCCCAAATTATGTCATCTAATGTCTTGTTTTGTACTCACGCCAAAGGGTTTTAGGTCACCGTCACGAGAGAGTGTGTAAAGCTGCCAATATTTGACCATACGAAGCTGCAATAGAGTATTTTTGAGTACTTTTGTAGTACTTTTCTATGAAAAATGACTCAAACTGATCAGTCGACTACTAAAATAGTCACCGATTATTTAAGTAGTCGATTACTCAGCTGCCCTTTGGATGACTGCAGGGTCAGGAATAACACTAGCTTGATGGAAAAATATCAGATGCTTCCTGTGGATGACCCAAGAAAAAAGGGAGGACAGGATTTGATCCAACTTGAGTGACTGGAAAAAAGGTCAGGCTGATGTTAGCCATTACTCACATCTCCATGGTCAAACTGTAGGCCCGGTACACTACCCCATAGCCTGAGGTGCACCTCTGGCTAAATGTAACTACACGTTGCAGTGATGCAGACGACCTGTCTATTTTTGTAAGCTGAAAACCATTTCCCTCAGTGGAGACAAAGCTTCTATTTAGTTTTATTTCAGAAAAATAGAAACAATAAAATGTGAAGACAATACAGTAAATAAAATAGTGTTTTTTGGTGAATTTTAATTGCTCGTTGACAATAATGAGTATATAATGTCAATGTGATTGGACTTGAAGGAGAAAATGAAGTTAGACACAGTGCTGTTTTGCATTGCTGAGGGAGCAGAAATAGGTGTCTAGAAGGCAATTAATGTGCCATATTGTCCTCTGCAGGAGTGAATAAACTTTGGAAAATGATATCTTTGATTCCTCATCTGTCCTACCCCATCCACAGATGTTAAATAGGCTCTGCAAGTATAAATCTGCCTTACCACTTTTTAAACTGTAGCCAATGGGGCATCAGTAGCGTAGTGGATAGTGCCAGCGCCCCATGTACAGAAGCAATGCCTTGCTGCAGCGGTCACAGGTTCGACTTCAGCTTACAACTCTTTGTTGCATGTCAACCCCCACTCTCTCTCTCTCTCACCCCACTTTAATCTGTCCTTTCCATTAAAGGCAAAAAGTCCCAAAAAATAATCTTTAAACTGTAGCCAACTAGGGTTGGGGGATATGGACAAAAAGTCATATCTCAGTATTTACAGGCTGACTGCCAATACACAATATATAGCTCGGTATTTTCTATGAAATGGGCTACATTGTCAGTTGCAAGTCAAAGCTACATTTGAGATGTCACAGACACTTCTATAAGAACAGAAGTGCTCAAAAGTTCCCTATACACCTGCACAACATGTAAATAAGATATGATAATAAAATAAAGAGCAGGGCTGTGCGTTAATTTTTTGCACAGATACAAACAGAAGATAGATAGATAGTAAAAAAATAACATCTCACGTATTTGCTTGCAAATAACTTTTTTTTCAACTTTATTTATAGCTATTTACATGAATGAATATATAAAACATTTTTCTATCTTTTTCTGTTCATCTCTCTGTCTCTTTCTCATTCCTGGTCCGATCCCTGTGGGTTGAGTTACAGAAAATAATTTCTCCTGCTTACAGTTAATGTTAAATCATGACAACAATAATTCCTGATCTCCACCGAGTAGTTTTAGTTGCCTGAACTAAACCAAACCTTAACCATCAAGGTGGCAGAGCAGAAAATGTTAATATGAATCACTGACTAATGTCGATGTCTACTGTTGTAACACCGTCTCCATGAAATTACATTTATACTGTACTTATTTGAAACAGCAAGTTGTTTTAAAAGGGAATGTGTTTTAAGTCAAAATAATGTGGAAACTTTGAGATAGATTTTTCTTTTCTGTTCTTGATATATACACACACACACACACACGTAGCAACTAAAGCAAACTTTTTTAGTATTATGTTTAAGTGCTCATAAAAGCCCAAATCTGAAGAAGGCCTATTTCTTTATAAATGGATATATTATATTTTTAAATCTATTACGTTAAAAACTAACTTTGGCAGAAAAGTGTGTGTTTATGGGAAGCCTTCAGTCGTGGCGAGAAGCTGGTTGAAAAAATATGCTTTCAAGCCTTTAAGGTTTGGGAGTATCATGGTCGAGGTTTAATACTGAGTCAACAGCGAGGTCACATTATCATGTTTTTACCCAAACTACCATCTTCCCCTAAACTCAACTGAGGAGATTCTGTTGTCTAAACCTGATCACATGCAGGAGACAAGATGCAAACCCTGCTCTCTGATGTCAACGTCCTGCACCCTGTGCACTATCCATCTACCCTGCTGGTAGAATCAGCAAATATTTTGACAATCAATTTCTTGTTAAAGTCATTCATTTAAGCAAAAATGCTCCATTATGAATATTTACCGCAATAGTATGAAATTTGACAATGTCAACTTGGGAGTTTTGAAAAAAGGTGCCTGTGCCCACACAGTGTTTTTTCTTTTCTTTTCTTCTCTTTTCTTTTTCTCAGTGCTGGTGTCTTTTTCCAGTTGTTCCCAATGACGGCACTCCAAGTGCTACTAGTCGAATATCACCCCTCCTTTACCTACTATCTACTGTCACAACAAAGACAGAGAAGCCCATGTGTGGGAGCAAATTGGCTGGTGGACACTGAAAGTTGCTGGTGAATGTTGTTCTTTTATCACCACTGTAAGCTTGTTGTTAACTGTGTAGTCTGTTTTCTGTTAATGTTGCATTACGCTAGCAACCTAGCTAATGTTAACCTTGCCACAGAACCAAAACCCAAGCGCAATGCATACTTTTTTATGAAGTGCTCGCCAGTGCCTTGCCACTGCTTTTCTGCCAGAGAAAAACACTATGTGAACACAGACCCTCACACATTTCTCACATTTTACAGACCGAAAGATTTAACGCGATGATAATCAGAAGATTATTCGGCATGAAAATAATTGCTAGTTGCAAGCTGTGAATGTTATTTAGGCAATGATTTCTCATAAGCACGTAAAAGAAAAAACAAGTTGTGTATATATAAAGATAATTTATAGGAGACAGGTAGGTGCCAATAAAGGAGTCAGAAAAACACTCAGATGGGTGGTTTTTTTTAAAATCAGTGACAAACATCATATTTTGTTTTTATTTTGGAGGATTTGTTGGCCGATGTCTCTGCTCCCCTTCGAGCTCTTTCCTCCCTCTCCTTCTTACTCCCTCACTGCTCTCCCTCCTGCTGTCCATCTTTGTTGATGACGTTTTTGAAGAGCGTGAGCAGCGGCCTCTGGCTGCGTTCATCCCAGCTCTTCATGAAGCCACCGTAGCGTTTGCTGGCCGGCGGGCCACCCCAGCGGAAGTGCTTCATCTTGTACCCGCCATCTTTCTTTTCGTGGATGTCACCCGGGAGCTGCTCCTGCTCGTCTTCTGCCACCTCCTGCGCCTTCTCCTCTTCCTCTGCTGCAAGCAAATTGCTGGTGAGCTCCCGCCTCCTCATCTCTCCGGGGAAAAGCTCGGCTGACTCTTCTTCTACGCCATTTGAGGTGTAGACTTTGACCGGGCGGCGCTTTCGTCCAACAGGCTTCCCCCAGCGGAAATGCTCCATGGAGTAGGAGCGCTTGGCCTGAGGAGAGGAGGGGGAAGATAAAAGAGGGAGGGGAGGCAGAGAATCGAGATCTGATGGAGGAACAGGTTGGAGGTGGTTGTCGCCTGGGATGACGGGTGTCTCTGCGGTGAGGTCGGAGCGACAGAGCTGGATGCATTCCTGCAGGAGAGGACAGAGATGTATTGTTAATATATGAATGGAGAAGAGAATGAAAAAGTTGTTCAGCAACAAACTGAAGACATTTTCTCATTAAAAAGCCTTATGGCAGCAGGCAGAAAAGACTTTCTGTACCTCCTTACATTTTGGTGGGATCAGCCTGTCACTATGTGTGCTCTTCCTAAAAACCTCTAATGCATGGAGTGGTGATCCGGGTATTCGCCTTGAACACCGGCCGTTTACTGACAATTGGAAGTGCTCCGCTTTCACCCACGGTCATAAAAAAAAAAAAAAAGTTACCCTGGAGAATAATTAACAAGGAAACAGTTCTTCTTCAGGGCCTGCCCAGGCAAGCTATGCAGTACGCAGGCTACTTTCCTGCAGCTGCTGCCTCTCTGTTGGACTCCGGTACTTCACGTTATCATGAGTCTTTTTTTTTTCCAAAGTAAAATTCACATTCAGGGCTTTTCAGAAAACATCCGGGGTTTGAGCCCAAGTAGCCACCCCCTAGTCCCGCCCCTGGGCCATTCTCAGCAGTCAGACAGGAGTCATTTTAATTTACAGGGTTGGTACCTGCGGTTATTCCACAGGCTAATCCAGCAATGCAATCCAGGGTGACATGCAGTTAAGGGCTGCAGGCTGGAATCGGGCAAGGACACTGCCTTTGTACATTGGATGCCTGCTCTACCCGAGCCACCAGGGACCCCAGCACATTTTTATTCATAAGGCTCTTCTTGGTCTGTTACCTTCTACCTAGAGATCCACACCCTACAACAACTATTATATGTTACTGTCTTCGCTTGCAGGACTTACTCTTACTAACTGTCCCTAAAGTTCAAACTGAACTGGGAAAAAAGGCGCTCAAGTATGCTGCTCCTTCAGCTTGGCATTACTTGCAAATTTGCCTGAATCTTCAGGAGCTGGTCTCATTTGACACATTAGAAATGTTTCTAAATGAAGCAGGCACATGTGCCTGTTGTTGTTTTAAATGATAGAAGAGTTTTTATCTTTTATATCTTATTGTATTTGTGCTGCTGCCTGTCTTAGCCAGGACACTCTTGAAAAAGAGATTATTAATCTCAATAGGTCTCATTCATGAAATGTTAGTAAATCTGTGAGTAGATTTGCACATGAAAAACCTTGGTACTAAAATCAGATTCATGAACGCTGCAGAAACTTGGATCTGAACGTACATCCTGTCGAGCTGTGAACATGGAGCAAACAAAGAGAGAGAGAGAGAGAGAGAGAGAGAGAATAACGTTTCCGTCACTGAGACTGAAGTTATTTTAGGTGAAGTGGGGTTGAGAAAAACATTTTATTTTCTTCTGTTAGTCGTGGTGTGACAGGGACAGGTAAATCAAAGGCCTGGAAGGAGGTAACGGGTTTCCCTTGTGGCAGCCATATGCAAATCAAGTGCCCTGCAGGGCATGTATCAAAGGCATCTGAGTATTGCGAACATAACAGAGAACAATATGAAATAAAATTGTAATTTCTAATAATAAGCAAGCATTTATGTGCAATATCTTGATTATACAAGCACTATGAGCACCTTAGTACCTACTAACATATTTATGAAACACACATAAATTCCCCTCTGCAAACATATTGCACACAGATTTGTTCTGCTCATGTTTAATGAATGAGACAATGAGTTTTGGTCCAAAAAATAAAAATAAAATGGGGGCCAGCTTGGCGGTCATGCATTTAAGGTCGCGTTTTGCAATAAAATGATCACGATAGTTATGTCGATCTTATAGGCTGTCTTACATTAGCAGTAAACGCAACAACAGGCAGTCAGTCTGTTGCCTGACTTCTCTGCTCTCTGTAGCTGCCTGTTTGCAGGAGGGAGGGGCTACGGTCTACACAGAGTGGACAGCAATGTAACTTCAGAGCAGAGCGTACAGCGAAAGCAGTGAAACAGAATGAAGGAATCAGTTTTACTAGGGTTAGTGATGCTAATTATCCACAAGTGTAAGTATAATCAATTTTCAACCAGTTGAACAAGCACAACACAAAGTTGCACAAAATGTGGCATCTTCGGGCCCACTCTGCCCACAGGAACTTGTTCCCTCCTCTTAATCCACATGCAGTTTGTTTTACACAGCCATGGAGCTTGTTACATTAAAGTGCTCAAAGTAAAACTTTTTCACCCAAAACTGAGGAAAGTGTTGACAAAAACGCCAGCACCATGTCAATTATATAGAGGTCATAAACGATGATTCACAGATTAAAACGGTCTGCAAAATACGCCGTCAGGTGATGCCCCATTTCCACCGAGCAGTACAATATGGTTCAGTTCAGTGTAGTACGCTTTTTTTCCATTTTCACCGTGAAAAGTCATGGACGGTACCAAAAGAACCGTTCCGTACCGTCCCCCATTTTTCTTCTGTCCTTTGTAGCGGTGCCTAGCACACAGATCTGGTACTAATTTATTTAACCACTGTTCATACCGTGGTGAGTTTTACATCCATTAGTAAACTACAACTACAGTGAAAGGATGTTTTGCTGCCTCTTGCAGCAGCTGGAGTCTGAGAAAAAATAACTTAATTCACTGGGCTGACTGCCACCAACTTTTAAGGTGAAATATTTATTTGTAATGTTACTCAATGCATGAGTAGACCGCTTGGTATGTCACCTGCTTTGATGACATACACTTTTAGTAACAAATAAATCTTCAAGCATTTAAAAATATGTATAAATTTGACCGGATTATGAGAACTGCATCTATTCTAATCCTAATGTGGAGGGGGAAAAAAAACGTTGTAGAGTGTTGTTCCTGTGGGCTACGGACAGTTGCGCTTACCTGAAAAGGACTAAATGCACAAACCCACTATTTTTAAATATTCTATCGGAAGAGACTCTCACTGCAGCCTGTTTTATTTTGTTCTGAAAATGTCGGCGTGCAGCCTCGTTTAGTAGATGATGAACGAGGCTGCAGACTTTCATCTATGAGGAAATACACTGAGTGCTGGACAAAGCAGTGGCTGACAACAACCTTTCCCACATTTAAGAGTACTATTTTTGGTGGAAACGCTAAACAGACCAAGTGTCAGACTATCACGCTATATTGGATGCTCTCTATCCAAACCTGATCCATTAAGTACGGAACTCCAACATGTCATCTAAAGAAACCATCAGCTGTGGTCTCAGAGTAACCATTAAGAAAAGACGGGTGAGTATGTACTTCCTCATTATTCATATTCACAACAATACTATTGCAAGTGTAGCTCCCATATTGTATCATACCACCATCTCCACTCTGTAAAACAAACTAGCTTGTTTGCACTCCCCACAATTCTTACCAGAAACGTTCATCTAGCTGTTGATCTTCCTCCAGCCAGAGGACAACTTATTTAGTTTTTTTTTAGTAAAATGAGGAGGTATCCTGTATGTCTCATTTAAACCTCATGAATCAGCCGTTCCTCCTCCATTGCAGGGCGTCCAGCACAAGTGACAGAATAAAAATAGAAACAGGGTGTCTGAAAAAAGTTCAGCTCAAAATGGTGTCGCATCAAGTCATGTCGCTCACGGGCAGTAAGGACAGTCCAAAGAAATCAATGCATTCAAACTGATTTAGCTGCTGATGCTTGCTCGAGTTGCATCCAGTTAGGACATGGTGTTAGATGTTATTCAGTTTTATCTGATTACAACTACAACAACTAAATCAAGACGTGTTTGCACGTTTACTGCCTATGTTATTCTGTCGTGTAAAATAAACTATATTCTTAAGTTTAACTAATGAACCCTCTTGTTTCTTCCCATTTTAGTAAGTAATGATACTCTTTAAACTGGCATCATTTTCAAATTATAAATTGTGATAAATATCAGTTTTTTACTATATGGAAAAAAATATTGTTATTTTTACCATCGTCTAGCCCTAGTTTAAGGTTCCTACCAAGAAACACATTTTCTGTCTTCTGTCTGCTCTGTGCAACTTTTTACTCAAGGTTTTGACTCAACAGTCATAATGTGTGTTTCTGCATTTAGCAGAGTCTTGTCATAATTGTGAGGTTGCCAGGCAAACAGGGTGATACCCACAGATGCTGCACAGACATTCTGCTGGGAAGAGGAAAGTGTTTTTTGTCCAGAACAGTTTAGGTGCATGTATTAATCTAATGAGATTCAACATGTTCATTGATGAGCTGTAGGTGTTTATAGGTGTAGTTCTTACCATTGGACAGAGCCAGGCTGTTTCCATCTGCCTCCAGTGTGTGTGTGTGTGTGTGTGTGTGTGTGTGTGTGTGTGTGTGTGTGTGTTAGTTACCATCATGCTGCCCTCAGACTTGACCTCCTGACAGCTCGGATGTTCCCAGCACTGACTGACAGCTCCTCTGACCACGCCCACCACCGCCACAGCCACCAAAAGCCACGCAGGACACATTCCCCTGCCAACCAATCAGAAACAGCGACGTACATTCTTATCTTTTTATCAAAGATATAAACAGAAAAAAAATCATCCCTCTACTAATAATTACTACAATTACTAATAATTATTTAAAAATATTTTAACATCATTGATCTTTATTTGCAAAACATGCCCACAGCTACAACACATTCACAGCAGAGAGACACACTAAATAAAATTATATTTGAATATTTATTAAAAGAAATAAAATAAAATGACAATGAAATAAAGCGGTAAATGTATGTCATGAAATATTTGATTTTTAATCACCAAAGATTTTCTTTTATGATCACAAAATAATTTATTTTTTTTAATAGATTAAGATCACAAATTTGTTATCATTAAAAAACATTATGTACATTTCGTTACGTATATAGAGATAGAACAGTGATACACAACGCTATTTCTAATGACCAGAAAAATAGTGGTGAGATAATATTTTCAAAAATCATTTCGCTTGATCACAACAGAAGACATGTTCATGTTCCCTCATGTTCCCTCTGTTTTCTCTTAGTACAAATAAAAAGGTCACTGATCACATAAACACAAACAGAGACTGAAACAAAAGAAAATTTGGTTGTCTAGCTGTTGTTTATTTTGTCTCTTCTAAAAAAGCTTTTACTTTTTAAATCTATTATTGTCTTTTATACTATATTTGGATTCTTCTTATTTCTTCTAACTTAAATTGATTCCTTGCTCATCTTTAAAGTTTGACTTCTTTAGATAATAGTTTTTACTTCTATTTTAGGTTGTTTTATATTTGATATAGTCACACATTTCTATGTTTTTGTTTTCATCATTTGCTTCTTTTTGTTCATTATCTCATGTTTGCCTTCTGTAATCACTTTTTTGATGCAATATGCATTTATGTATTATTTTTTATTATTAATTTAGTTATTTGTTATTATTGTTATATTATTTTTTCTTTATTTTACCTTCATGCTATTTTTTCAATGTATCAGATTTTTTCTTTAATTAACAAGTAGATTACAGAAAACACAGCTTTTAGATATAATTTGAATTAAGAAATTGAGGTTGAAAACCATAGATTGTAAATAATAATAATAACAATATATCAACAGGAAATTAAGATACTCACCACTCTGTCCTGTCTGTCTTGCTCTCTGTCTAATGTTTTCTCGTCGTTTGGCTGTTGGACAGATTTCTGTTGTTTCCCTTCACTTTTGTCCGTCCAACTGACCGCACGACTTTATATCCTGTCAGCCAAAGTCACACACACACACACACACACACACACACACACACACACACACACACACACACACACACACACACACACACACACACACACACACACAAATGATGACGTCATTACCTGAAATCTCCCCGTCATTCTCATTCATGCTTGTAAACACAGACAAAGCTGCATGAAAAGGGGCAATCGATGAAATATCACTCCCTGTTCCACCCACACACCATCATCATCATCATCCTCATCATCATCACTCTCCAATGAGAAACCTCCTAACCCAAAAACTACGCTTTCCAGAATAACGAGTCTGCAGCCACATAAGCAGCTCTGAGGCTGTTTTTTAGTGACCTGTCACTGCTCTTTTACCTCCAAATGTGGGTGTTTTCTTATGGACTCAGCACTACTTTTTAACCCCAAAATGTGGATGTCTTTTTTGTCCTGTCTGTCTCACTCTCTGTCTAATGTTTTAAGGGACCTTTGCTGTTTTTCCTGCAGCTTTTTAGCCCCCACGTGTGGATGTCTTCTAAGGTCTTGTCGCTGCTTTTTCACCCCCAAAAGTGAGTGTTTATTAGGGACCTGTTGCTGCTTTTTAGACCTCAAATTTGAGCGCTATTTATGAGCCTTTGCTGTTTTTCCTGCAGCTTTTTAGCCCCCACGTGTGAATGTCTTTTAAGGTCTTGTTGCTGCTATTTTGCCCCCAAATGTGAGTGTCTTTTAGGGCCCTGTCACTGTTTTTTAGCCCCCAAATGTGAGTGTCTTTTGGGGACCTGTTGTTGCTTTTTGGCCCCCAAATGTGGGTGTTTTTTAGGGACCCTTCATTGCTTTTTAGCCCCCAAATATAGGTGTATTTTAGGGACCCATCACTGCTTTTTAACCTCTTATTGTGGGTTCTTTTTAGGGACCCGTCACTGCTTTTTAGCCCCCAAATGTGGGAGGTTTTAGGGACCCATCACTGCTTTTTAACCTCTTATTGTGGGTTCTTTTTAGGGACCCGTCATTGCTTTTTAGCCCCCAAATATGGGTGTATTTTAGGGACCCATCACTGCTTTTTAACCTCTTATTGTGGGTTCTTTTTAGGGACCCGTCACTGCTTTTTAGCCCCCAAATGTGGGAGTTTTTTAGTGACCCATCACTGCTTTGTAACCCCCAAATATAGTTGTTTTTTAGTGACCTGTCACTGCCCTTTTACCTCCAAATGTGGGTGTTTTCTTACGGACTCAGCACTACTTTTTAGCCCCAAAATGTGGATGTCTTTTTAAGGACCCACCACTGCTTGTTAACCCCCAAATGTGGGTATTTTTTTGGGATCCGTCACTGCTTTTTACCCCAAAAATGTGGGTGTTTTTAAGGACCCGTTGCTTTGTTTCCAGCAGTCTTATAGGCACCAAACATGTTTTTTATTAGGGAAGGGTCATTGTTTTTCCTGTTGGGATATTGCCATGAAAAGCAGTTGTTTTTCACGGAGACATGGTTGCGTTTCTTGTCAGATAGTGTCACGAAAAGCATTGGGTTTCTTAACAGAACGGTGGCAAAAAAGTGGGTATCTTAAAAACATGATATGGTAAAACATGATCTTTTTTAAACCATAACCAAGTGGTTTTTGTGCCTACAACCACACATTAACCACCATGTTGTAAAGTTTCTGTGATCCAGCTCATAATAATGTATACATGTAATGTATCTGTGGTTTGCAGAATTATAAAATGCAAACATTTATTCTGGTGGTTTGGTTGTATTTAAGGACAACCATGGTTAAAAGATTTTTTCGTTCGCCATAATGGAGACTGACGTGAAAGGTTTTTTTCAATTCACAAATGACCAAACACCTGCAACATTAATGTCATTCCCATCAGCCTCAGCTGTATTTTGTAATTGACCTATGGCTAAGTCCCGCCCTCACAGTGCGTACATTCTTGGAACCCATCGGCTGTATTCGGTGTCTGACATCCGGCAGACGGCGATACAGCCTCTGCGGGCAGACCCCCGATTTTTTGGCATTCCGGTTTGATTTGGGCGAAGGAGGCGAATTTCACGGACTGTTTAACATGGCAACAACTGCAGCCGGCTCAAACGTGATTGGTCAATATCACGCAGACTACAAACATCCTACAACCCGAAACCAGGGCTCTTCCGCTCTTCTTCCAGAGACAAGATCTCCGAGGTTTGCCTACAGACTCTACATTCACTGAATGTAGAGTCTATAGAGACTACAGTGCATATAGCCATTCCCATACACTCGGACATTCTCTGCGGACGTCCATTGAAATGCATTACAGAAAGTCAGTTTTGTTCGGTTTTATGAGCTTTTTCAGATATTTAAAGTTTAAAAATGGCCAAACGGTGTGCGTGGGGTACATGCAACTCCGACACAAGGTATCCTGAGAGGCTGGGCGGTAGGGTGTATTTTTTACACTTTAAACCACATCTCAACCGAGAAAAGTGTCTCCTTTGGATAAAGTTGTGTGGAAACATTAGACCACAACATCAACTAAACATGAATGTCTACATCTGTTTTAAGGTAAGTCAACATTGTGTTTGAGGCAACATATTGTCATTTGCTGGAAAGAAATAAAAAGTTATCTTTAACGGGAACTGCCCATTGGTTCGACAGCCCATTGGTTCGACAGCCCATTGTTCCGACCATATTAAACTCAAGTCCGTTCCGAAATCATCATGATGCCCTGTGGTTAAGGTCTGGTTAGGTTTATGCACAAAAACCACTTGGTTAGGGTCAGGAAAAGATCATGGTGTGGGTTAAAATGAAAAAGAAAGTGACAAACACATAAGCCGTGAGCCTGCTCCGCCTCAAGCCGGTCGCGGCGCACCATACGCCCGCTGCGAGCCGTTTAGCACCACGGACAGTCGAACTAATGGGATGTCGAACTAATGGGATGTCGAACCAATGCCATGGACCCATCTTTAACATCTCTAGCTAACGTTAGCTAAAGTTAGCCTAACATTAGCTCCTAGCTGCGTTGTTCATCATGTCACCTTGTTTGCTGGGAGTTCATTAGCATATTTTGTTCTAGTTTTGAACTTTGGTGATCGTACATCATTGTTAGCTGTTGTCCAAAGGGCTCTAGTTAAACTAACGTTAACCTCTGGAGCTTAGCTTCATTAACTTATCTGTAATCGCAGAGATAACAAAGATTGGCAAACGTTATGCTGAATGATTCAGTGTAAATACTGTAGCACCAAACTAACGGAGAGACACTCTTGGTAAAGATGGTAAAAAGGCCGTTATCCTTTTCTCATATTCTGAGCCAAAAACCTTAACTTCAGTTGAACAATGCTGATCCTCTATCTTTTTGTCTTTGATAGTGATGGCAACGAGATGTGGTTCACAAGCGTAAGTTACACTGTGACCTGTAAATTTTGGCTTGTAATTTAAGCTTTTCATCGACCTTCTCAACAAAAAAATGATGAATATATCCCTCTAATGCGTAGTTTAGGTCCTTTTGGTTACTTCTTATGTCTCCAAAAATCATCAATTGCCTCCTGCGAAATGACGTGTACTGTGACACCTACCGTGGCGCCAGTCACTGAATGTTGACAATTTGTCTGAGTGAGTGGAGGGGGGCGTGGCTTAGCCATAGGTAAATTGGTGTTAATAAGTAAAAGTTAGCAAGCCAACATGCGAAACTAAGATGATGTCTCAGTATCTGCCTCAGTTGTATTTATTCTTGCCCATTATGCCTCTGTCCGTCCTGTCTGCCACACTCCCACTTCTCCTGGCCCCTTTAAGTGTCATTTTACACCTGTCCACCAGGTGTCCCCAGACTTTTCCAGCTGATCTAGTCACCTGACTCCCACATCCAGCCCCCATCCTCCTGCTCACCTGTTCTCCATTTCCGTCACTAATGCTGCAGTATTTAAACTGGCACACCTCCACCAGCTCCTGGACAGATAGTCGATGTTGCTTTGTGCCAAAACTGTATCTGAACTTGAACTCTGAAGCAGCAGTCTGAACCTGTATACTTTACCCTAAAGCTGAAGTTAAAATTAGTGTGACCGTATGTTGTCAATTAGTGTTGAGATCTAGTTGGGACCCCTGTGATGTCACAGAGAATCAGAAATGTCAGACAAACATAACGTGGCTGTCTGTGGGCACCAGTAGCTCTATGATGCAACATTAATACTGTATGGAGACAGAACAAAGGAGGATAGGACTTTGAGATTAGTGAGTGAAGCCATAGGACTACATGGTAAATCCTGGATGTAATTGTGATCTATGTAAGCTATCAGTTGTGCCCAGCTACAAACCAAATTAACACTAACTGTAAAGTCAGCTGCCTTCCCTAGTTAGCACAACAAGGGGGAGAATATTGGCCAGTTGTGAAACACTCCAAAAAACACACAAATAACACAAGGTGAAGATGCACTTTCCATTGAGTGAGAACACACCAAAACTCTTGCTCAAATTATCTTTAAATCTGTGTAATACTTTTATTTTATTAGTCTGTTTTCATCTTGGGATAACAGCAGGTGAAGATGAGCTGTTTCCTACATGATGTTTTTCTCATGTCAGACTGCGGACTCAAGAACAAAAACATCAATCCACACAACAGAAAGAACCGCAGCCTGCAAATCTCCATTCAGCAACCTGCGGCTCCTGCTGAGTGTTAAATGTCATCCGACGTATCAGGCAGATTAACACCAAAGTGGCATGTCGTAACTGGAGGCAAGAGGGGATTCAGACCTGTGGGTCAGAGTCTACAGTTACACACAGTCACCTGCTGCAGCATCTTTCCATTGTTAGAACCCTCTGTGTGACAGATCATAAATCTGAGGGAGATTGACTAGCTTAATGGACCACTGGAGGAAAGGTCGATGAGGATGAACTTAATTTTTTAAAGCTTCGTGTCCACCAGGAGCCTCACCTTCAAGTCTCTAAGACTTCTGGGACCCTCCCCTTAAGCTTCAGTGCCCACCAGAAGCCCAATTTTAAGACCCGTCATGCACCAGGAGCCTCTCTTTAAGCCTTTACGTCCACCATCATAAAGGCAGGATGCAAGTGCTTGTCGGATGGTTGAACAACATCTGGAAAGTTTACCTTTCCAACACATGCTTAAAGGTTTTTGCAGTGATTGGTCAGGTTTGTGAAGGTCAAGCTCTTTCCAGGGTCATGGAAAACCTATAAAAGTCATGGAATTTGAAAAAAGCAATTTCCAGGCCTGAAAAAATTTGGAAAAAACCTAGAAAATTTGGGAAAGTCATGGAGACTGGCTTTATACATATCTGTGTGACAGAGTATATGTACTGCATAGCGTTGATGTCCGGGCAGATCAGTCTCATCACGTAACATTATGTTGTTCTCTGTGTCTTGGCAACATTAGACTACATCCTGAGTTGCAGCTTCTACTTAGTCCACATGTGAATTCCAGGAAAATACTGATTTATTTATTATTGCTTCACCTGGATGAGTATAAGGCTGAGAAAGACCAGGAGGTGGGACATGCAAAATGTGGACTGTTAGGTTAAACTCCCCACATTTCAGACACAGGTGAACCAATTTTTCAGGTTCTCAGCCAATCTATTTTTGCTCAAAATGCTCTAAATAGTTCAACATTAGGTGCGGGGACCAGAACGGAACTGGTTGTTTGTTGGTGGAAAAAGGGTAATAGAGATACAAAAGGTTGCCCTGTGCGTCACCGTGAGATGCTGAGGGGCGTGACAAAGTGTTGGTGTTTGATGATGCAGGAAGGAGAACTGTTAAGTATATCAATCTTAAAACTAATAGAAATGTATTTTTCTTTGTCTCCTGCTACATCATTCTGTAAAAATACCAGGCCCAGTTGTCACAAGTATTCATATTTCCCTTTTTGTGTAACCTAATAAACAGATATCTGCATTTGTATGTAGAATCTGTTGGCAGCGTAATCAGTCATATTGACCAATCAAGTTTGAGTGGCAGGTAACTGGTCCATGTGGAGAGGCAAAACACATTGGCCAAAATGCAATCTGAGAACCGCTCAACTATTTTCTTACAACAATTTTGCTTTTTATTTGCTTTTTTAAGGATATTAGCCAAAATGACTGAAGCACAGCAGAGGAAGTCAATGCCCTCATCCACTGAGGCTTATTGTCATCAGACTGATAGTTGATGTTCTCTGGGATTGCTTGTTGTGTTCTCAAAATGTAAAAAAAAGGTGAAGAAAACCATAGAGCTTAGTTACAGAAATTTTCTTTTCATAGTTGAACGTTGTTGTTGTTGTTCTATGCTTTCGTCAAAGACTTGACTGTGTCTGTTTTTTTCTGTTTTTCTAATGGAACAAAGTGAGCAGCTTCTGGAGGCAGGCAGGTAAATATAAATCCATTAGAGGACTCTTGCAGCCTTGAACATCCATTCAGCCCATTAAAGACACACACTCTCTACCTTGTTCTGGGAGAATATGAAGAGGTAATGGCACGATGACACAAGAGTCAGATGAGCAAACTGATGACTTGTTCTGTTCAACATTTTCCTATTAGGGGACATTTCAGGGGATTAGAGTTGATTCTCAGTCAGTTACCTGTTAGGCTCCCATCCTGTTAAAGCGGACCCTTTTTCTTATTTTCTGTCTTATAATGTTACAATGTCGGATGTTCATATTAAATGTGGCTAAAGTTTCAAATGATGAGGTAAACAAATGTAAAAGTAAAAACTCCAGACTGTTCTGAATACTCTGTTTTCAAAGAGACAAGCTGCTCTCAGTTCTCCAACTCTGTCCTCCACCACATGCCATAAACAACAGAAAAATGCAGTATTAGACTGTTTATTTGTGTTATTTACCAAAATGATGCACACTCATTTTAGCTCAGTGTTAGAGTCTCTGGTATCACAGCCACACTCAGAACATAAAAGTATTTTTTTAATTTAGGCTAATCTTCCAAAAAGATGCACAGATGACTAAAATAAACACTCAGTTGAATACGGTTCATTTGGGTAAGTCAGGCCAATGCTGTGCTGAATCGACAGACACAGGAGAAAAGGTTACTTTCGTAACAGGACAGAGACATTCTTTGGAGACAGCAACGAGGCCAAAAAGATTTCAATCAGGAGAGACTCGTTCTAAGAGAAAAGAATATCTACTTACATGTGCACATAAGTATGAGAAATGTGAAAAGTCTTTGGCGATTAGACCCCATTGTAATGTCACCCATTCCAGGAGGGAGTTGAAGACTTAGGGGGTTAGTGTGCACTGCGCAGCTGTATTATCTGCGAAAATAGAAGTATCAGATCAGGGGGGTGTCGGTTGCTTAGTTAGTTGCTTGGTTAGAGCAGGTGTCCCATGCACAGAGGCTCAGCCCTCGGCGCAGCGGCCCTGGCTCAACTCTGGCCTGCAGCCCCCTGCTGCATGCCATGGAACGTGAGATGGATCAGCGGTTTGGCGCTGCGTTTGTAGGTGCCGTGCTGGATTGTTGTGGTAAAGAGGTAGCTGAGCCAGAGGGCAAAACTTCTGATTTACTGGCCTATCTACGTCCCAACCCTCACCTATGGTCATGAGCTTTGGGTAGTGACAGAAAGAATGAAGTTGCAGATAGCCAATGAGCCACTAAAATGAGTCTCCTGCATGGGGTGTCTGTGCTCAGCCTTAAGGACAGGGTAAAGAGCTCGGACAACGCAAGGGAGCTCGGAGTAGAGCCGCTGCTCCTTTGCGTCGAATGGGATCAGATAAAGTGGATCGGGCATCTGATCAGGATGCCTCCTGGGCACCTCCCGCTGGAGGTGTTCAGGGCATATTCAACTGGTAGAAGGGTCCAAGGTAGACCCAGAACACATTGGAGGGATTACATATCTCATCTGGCCTGGGAACGCCTTGGGGTCCCCCAGGAGGAGCTGGACAGTGTTGCTGAGTAGAGGGACGTCTGGAGTACTTTGCTCAGCCTGCAGTTGAAAGTAAGCACTTAAAAATGGATGGCTGGAGTATCAATTGTAACATGAAAAGTTTGTACTCGTCGTACTCGTCGTTTTCCGCTTATCCGGGTCTGGGTCGCGGGGGCAGCAGCCTCAGCAAAGAAGCCCAGACAGTACTCTGCCCAGCCACTTCCATCAGCTCTTCCGCGGGAACCCCAAGGCGTTCCCTGGCCAGCCGGGTGATGTAATCCCTCCAGCGTGTCCTGGGGCGGCCCCGAGGTCTCCTCCCGGTTGGACATGCCCGAAACACCTCCCAAGGGAGGCATCCGGAAGGCATCCTTACCAGATGCCCGAACCACCTCAACTGGCTCCTCTCGATGTGGAGGAGCAGCGGCTCTACTCCAAGTCCCTCCCGGATGTCCGAGCTCCTCACCCTATCCCTAAGGCTGAGCCCAGCCACCCTGCGGAGGAAACTCATTTCGTCCGCTTGTACTCGCAATCTCATTCTTTTGGTCACTACCCAGAGCTCGTGACCATAGGTAATGGTTGGAACGTAGATCGACTGGTAAATCGAGAGCTTCGCTTTTTGGCTAAGCTCCCTTTTCACCACAACGGACTGGTTAAGTGCCTGCATCACTGTTGACGCCACCCCAATCCGCCTGTCAATCTCCCTCTCCATCCTACCCTCACTCGTGAACAAGACCCCGAGATACTTACTCCTCCACCTGAGGAAGGACCTCCCCCCCGACCTGGAGAGGGCAATCCACCCTTTTCTGGCTGAGGACCATGGCCTCAGACTTGGAGGTGCTGATTCTCATCCCAGCCGCTTCACACTCGGCTGCGAACCATCCCAGCAAGAGCTGGAGGTCACTGTTCGATGGAGCTAGGAGGACCACGTCATCCGCAAAAAGCAGGGACGAGATCCTCCCGTCACCAAACCTGACACCCTCCACCACTCAGCTGTGCCTAGAAATTCTGTCCATGAAAGTTATGAACAGAACCGGTGACAAAGGGCAGCCCTGACGGAGTCCAACCCTCACCGGGAACAGGTCTGACTTACTGCCGGCCACGCGAACCAGACTCATGCTCCTTCGGTACAGGGACTGGATGGCCCTTAGCAAGGGGCCACCAACCCCATACTCCCGGAGCACCCCCCACAGGATGCCCCTGATGACACGGTCGTAAGCCTTCTCCAAATCCACACAACACATGTGGACTGGTTGGGCAAACTCCCATGCCTCCTCCAGCACCCTGGCGAGGGTAAAGAGCTGGTCCACGGTTCTGCGTCACATTGCTCCTCCTCAATCTGAAGTTCAACTATCGACCGGACCCTCTTCTCCAGCACCCTGGAGTAGACCTTACCGGGTAGGCTGAGGAGTGTGATCCCCCTGTAGTTGGAACACACCCTCTGGTCCCCTTTCTTGAAGATGGGGACCACCACTCCAGTCTGCCACTCCAGAGGCACTGCCCCAGA
Organism: Epinephelus awoara; assembly: GCA_035609425.1. Taxonomy (NCBI): domain Eukaryota; kingdom Metazoa; phylum Chordata; class Actinopteri; order Perciformes; family Serranidae; genus Epinephelus; species Epinephelus awoara. The sequence goes on along the minus strand of CM069310.1, from coordinate 33,789,984 downwards.
TGTCCATGCAATGTTGCAGAGGTGTGTCAGCCAGGACAGCCCTACAACATCCAGAGCCTTGAGATATCCAGGATGAATCTCATCCACCCCCGGGGCTCCGCCGCCTCGGAGTTGTTTCACTACCTCGGCAACTTCTGTCCCAGAAATTGGATGACTGCAGGTGTGACTGCAGGCTGCCATAACCTGTTTGTAGGAAAAAAGGAATGAAAAGTTGACTCTGATACAAAGGTATGTAAAACATGCAACATTTAAACATTGGAATGTGCCCTACAAACTCAATTAACAGTTTGTTTCTAGGGATAGCACTGACTGCCTTTTATTTTAGTTTAGTATTATGTGTTTTAGCCTTATTGATTTTATTGTTAAGTATAGGATTGGAGTTTGTTTAGTTTTAGAGTTTTAACATTCTGTCTCCTTCTCTTTCTAGTATTGTGGCTGGTGGGGTCCTCCATTCACTGGTGTGGTTGGGGTGCTGGGAGTTCACTCTAGGTGGTGATATGGTTTGTGGTTGCACATCTTTATTAGTGTGGTGTTTTATTTTAAGTGTGTCGGGTTTATATTTCTTTTGAATACATAGTATACTCCCAGTGCCCTAGCAGTGAGTGGCTGGTTTCCCAGCCATAGTATGACTGTCTGCCCTCTTGTCCTTTCTTGCATGTGTTCTTAAAGTTTTAGTTATTGTAAAATAAATGGCATGTTTATGACCCACACTGACTGTTGCGGCCTCTTTATTGAAGCCCCTGTGTACTAGTGTTCCCTAAAGGTTACAAGATCTTATTATAACAAGAAACTTTTCATGTTATTACTGATACTGATCAGTAGGCTGTTGTACAAAAAAGTTCTAGTGGCACAAAAACCACTTGGTTATGTTTATGAAAAGATCACTTTTTGGCTTAAAATAACCAGTTTTGGCAGTACAGTCTTTGCTGGAAATGCAGCAATTACTCAGTAAATACAACTGCTTTCCGATGCACTATCACCGGAGGAAAAACAGCAGCAGCTTTGCTGTTTCTTGTTCTTGAACAGTGCTCTGCAGCCTGGCACACCATCCACCATCCCCTCCAACTCCTGATGAAGTCAGCTCATATACTACGTCACTTTAGAAACACTGATACGGGGGCATTAGTAGCGTAGTGGATAGTGCCGGCGTCCTATGTACAGAGGCACCTGCCACACTGCAGTGGCCGCAGGTTTGATTTCGGCCTGTGGCCCTTTGCTGCGTTTCTCCCCCCCCCCCACTCTCTCTCTCTCTCTCTCCCTCTCTCTCCCCATTTCACACACTATCCTATCCATTAAAGGCAAAAGCCCATAAAAACAATCTGAAAAAAAAGAAATGTTGATATGATACTGTGAAACATACAAATGTAACAAATTTGTTCCATCCATCCATCCTGAGGCTTTCCCAGGCCAAATGAGATATATAATCCCTCCAGTGTGTTCTGGGTCTGCCCCAGGGCCTCCTACCAGTGGGATGTGCTTGGAACACTTCTAACGGGAGGCGCCCCTAAGGATCCTGATAAGATGCCCAAACCACCTCAACTGACCCCTTCCATCCTCTCTCCATTTGTCTGGGCTCCTCACCCTATCTCTAAGCTCCTCCAAGAAGCGCTACCTTAACATGGTGGAGGGTTTGTGTGTCTCTGTGAACCTGGAAGCTCTGTTGTCTGGGGCTAATAGCCCCTGGTAGAGTCTCCCAAGGCAAAGTGGTCACAGGGGAGGAGCCAGACTAAGAGCAATTCAAGAAGACTTTGATAAAACTGCATATTTGGAGCTTGAACACCTCACCTGGTATAGGGGTACTGGGGCCCTACCCTGGAGCCAGACCTAGTGGCCGGGCCATAGGGCCTGGTCGGGCTCAGCCTGAAGAAATAACATGGAGCCATCACCCTGTGGGCCCACCATCCACAGGGGCAGGAATCAGGGTCCCGTGCATTTTGTGCAGGTGTGATGATCTGATATAGTGCTGTTGCAGAACATTTTTTGTTGCTTGCAGAAATATGCAATACCAACATTTGCCTCTAGCGACTGGGCTGCTGTGTCTGCTGGATGTGTAAACAGGCAGCTGGTTGCAAACACATTCGTAACAGTCATAAATACACAGTAAAATGTGGATCATCAAGGATCATCTGAAGATGATGTTAAGCCTAGTAGTCCGTGAGCCAGGACCCCAAATTTGGCCCACCAGTACCACCTGGGGGGAATAATTCTCATAGTGATTTTTAGCAAGGTATACATCTCTAGTGTGATAGCCTTGCACCAGTGGTAGCTTTCTGTGTACTATCACTTTATTTATAACCCCATAGGAAAACTAAAAAAGAGCTCAAAAAAAAAACTGGCCAAATGGAGGTTAAGTCATATAAATCCAGGACAATGCAAGCTCTGAGAGCTACTAAATTTGTCATACCTGACGGGAGGATATCCCTCTACTTAACAGAAAAAAACAGAATGCAAATATCTCAATACAAATAGGAGATACAGACTTAAAAACACATACCTAAAATAGACAGAAATGTAAAAGATGGGTATCTATGTAGAATGCTCTCAATGACTTTGCAATATCTCTGCCATGGATTGATACCAAAACAGTACAGATAGCTTGCATATTCAGGTAGTCAGTCCACTAAACATATGAAGTGTCCCAGATGAAAGAAAACAAAACTTTCTATTGTACTTCATGCAGATGGTTTGCTTATAAGGAATGCTTCTTAATGAGCATATGTCTTTGAAAATTGGTGGGAATACAGCTCAGTATACCTTTTCAGGGGGAAAAAATGAATGAGCAGATCTACAAATACAGTAGCTATATAATAATCACTTGTCAAAGGCAGGGGCAACATAGTGACATTAGGTAAATGACATGAGATTTCGGTAACACTTCATAAGTCAGCCCGTATTTTAGAGTGTACCTCTCGCCCACTTTCCTGGGAGTTAACGTACAACTCCCGGGAACTTACATGTACTTTCCCGGGAGTTAGAGCAAAATTCCTCCCGGTCACTTACCACATACTTTCCCAGGAGTTAGAGTATCCCTTGCGGTCACTTAGCACATACTTTCCCGGGAGTTAGAGTGTAACTCCTCCTGGTCACTTCACACATACTTTCCAGAGAGTTAGAGCATCCCTCACGGTCACTTAGCACATACTTTACCGGGAGTTTCCCGAAACTTATGGTTTAATTTCCTCATATGAATCTGTATGAAGTGCAATAAAAACAAATGCTTTTGCCCTTTGCTCAAGGCAGTTGATTCAGTCACTTTTATGTAGCCTATATGTCATCAGGCAATTTCACCCACACTCCAGGGTTTTAACATTTATGTTTTGTTTACATTTCATTGAATGAGTTTGAATATGAATATGTCAAGAAATGGGTCTATATATTCTGTGAATTGCCTAATTAACGGGCATGCTGGAGTACAAAGCAAGCTTACCTCTCTCAAGTGCACATCTATGGAAGTCTTGTAGTGCCATCCGAGGACGAAACACAAACAATACAGTCATGTAATAATATAGCCTACATATATCTTAAAATACACAATAATGAGTCATGAAAAGCTATAAAATGTTTTTATTATTTAATTACACCGAAACCACATGGTAGGTGCTGTTCTCACATCTACAGCGTACTTTCACCAAAACTTACAGGGAAACTAGCCAGTACTTTCCACCTAAGTAAATACTAACAAAAGAGACCGGGCTGGATTATGAAGTTTGCATTGTTTGCCCGTCCTTAGTCTGAAAGTACTAGGTAATTTCCCCAAAATTTACAGGGAAACTAGGCAGTACTTTCCACCTACACTAGGTATATACCAACAAAACAGACCGGGCTGGATTATGAAGTTTGCACTGTTTGCCCGTCCTTATTGTGTAGCTTGGCACTCAGAAGTTAACCCTTTAAAAACAGTTAGTTCAATGCTTCACAAGGTAACAATATTACCAGAAAATAATACAAAGATGAATCAAAGGTGTCCCTGACAAAATATAACAGAGTTCCACTGGTTGTCTTATTCAAGCTCAGTTTTGTTCCTTCTGTTATAAACTGTTCAATTTAGTTTTAGTCCTTTATTGTGACAAGTGCACTTTTTAAGTCACAAGCCAAGTGGAAAAGGTCGTCGTGATACTACTACCACACAGTGTGACGCTCAAGTGATGGAGATGGAAGAATAGATGGGCTCCTGTGGATAATAGGTGATCTTGATCCAACCCCTTGCATCAAGGCAGAGATCGCTGTGAGGGTCCAAAGGACAGAGGGATGTCGTACGCTGTAAAGCCCTGTGAGGCAAATTGTGATTTGTGATATTGGGCTTTATAAATAAAATTAAAATTAAAGATCAGGTTCATGGGTGGCTCTCCAGCTCTCTCGTCAGGTAGAATCTCAAATCCACATGAAATTTTCCATAGGATCTCAAAAACCTCACCTGTGTAGAAACAGAGCTATTACTATTTTGCATCATCAACTTTAATTGTTTTATGGCCATAATGAATATCACATAAATACATCACAGTAACACAAAGTGAGCAGATGAATAACTTTTAACTGTACAGTATTTCTCAGCATGGAATATTTTATCCTGTCATTACATTTCACATCATGAATTATTAGCCTTTTAATCCATAACTTGTGATTATTAAGCATATTAATCAATTACACATACTATGTATTTCCTTTTGAACTACAAAGTTAATGTTTTTAACCATTTGTTTAACATTTTTCAACTTAACTATGAATAACAAAATCATGTATGCTATTAAAAGACATATTTCGAAACTGTGGGCTACACCAGTACACACACTGTGTTACGCTTGACTATTCATTAATTCATTAATAACATCCATAACCAACTGTAATGGTGCAAATGTATACAGTACACTACTAACACAAAACAACTGTAGCACTTTACAGTTACGAGTAGGTCGCAACGCAAGTTAGTGTGGTATAGAGGGAAGCACACACTTTACACGCGCCGTTATCATCTGCAGCACAAGCTAACATCACTCGCTGTGTAAGCATTAACTCATCGCGTTGATAAACGCGATAAAACTCCCATCACACAGGTCCTTGGTTCCTCCCTCACGTCTCCTGCGAGTATCTAGGAGTGTTAGCTTTGTGTTTACATCAACATTTCTCTCTGTAGACATTGTGTAATTTCACTCGTTTCTCTTTGTAGTCTGCTCGTGTCATTCCTGCGCCTATGAGTACAAGCTCCTCGCTGAGAGGTGGGACTTTCTACCTTTAACGAATGGGAAGTGTGCATCTCCCTGTTTGACCAATGACAGCTGGTCTAAGCAGAGCGACTGTGATTGACACCTTGATTGATCAATAAGACTATGCCAGAGCGATGTAGTTAGATTGACAGGTAAAAACAAACAAACAAACAAACAACATTCAAGCAACTTGAAGACAACTGAGGGATGATACAGGAATATTGTAAGAAATAAACTCTACGTACAGAGAAAGTATACTGCACTTTCTATTCAAACTCATTCAATGAAATATAAACAAAACATAAATGTTAAAACCCTGGAGTGTGGGTGAAATTCCCTGATGACACATAGGCTACATAAAAGTGACTGAATCAACTGCCATGAGCAAAGGGCAAAAGCATTTGTTTTTATTGCACTTCATACATATACAGATTCATATGAGGAAATTAAACCATACGTTTCAAGAAATTACATAAGTGACAAGTTATACTCTAACCCCCGGGGAAGTATGTGGTAAGTGACCGGGAGGAATTATGCTCTAACTCCCAGGAAAGTGGGCGAGAGGTACACTCTAAAACGTGGGCTAACTTATGAAGTGTTACAGAGATTTCAAAGTCAGAGTTGGATTTATGTAACAGGTCTAATTTGCAGTGAAGAGTAACTGCCCCTAGGTGTGTCCCAAACTCAACCACTATAGGTGGTGCCTTTTTTTTTTTTTTATCTAAGGAGAATTCTAAAATGATTTAATGTGTCACATCACTGTTGAGTGGGCAATTCAGCAAAACTGGTTTAGAGCTAAGTTTATACACTTCTCTGCTATTGGACAACAGGCATTTATGTTTTATACCCTGACTGGGACTTGCACCTCCATGCTGTAAGAGCTGTGATCCTTTGGTGCTTTGCCTATGACAAACTGAATTATGCCAGGTACCTGTCCCCTTACTTTGCTGAGATGTCAAATCTCTCAAAGAAGAATCCTACTGTGTATGAGGCCTTCAAGACAGGACAGTTCTCTGTGCAGCTGTCAAGTAACAACCGATTTGGTCGGATTCCTGTGGACCAGGCTACTGAAGTCACAGTGAACAAAGACACACAGACTCCTGGGGGCACATCACGGTTCAGCCTGAATGCTGGAGCTATCAAGCATTACTATATAACAGCTGAGCACTGTAGTGCATTCCTGGGACAGGTTAGGGAGATGGTGCAAGGCAAAAATCAGAGCTTAGTCATGCAGAGCTAAATCAGCCAAGAATCCAAAAAGACAAGGAAGCCATTTCAGCTGTGGTCAGCCTCATAGATGGATGGATCAATCCATTTGAAGAGAAGCAGGACATAATGAGCATCTCCAAAGCAAAAGCAGACCCCAAAGACATCACCTGTGATCTGGTGAAGGCATATGAGATTAGTTAGCAATGCTATGCAACCTTCAAAGATGAGAGACTACAGAAAGATGCACCACTAAAGAAGTTCCATGATCCAGTGCGGGGTTGGTGCGCGTGCTGTGGCCGTGCTGCCTGCTCTCTCCGGTTTTATGCCAGAGTTTTGCACAGCAGCGACCGGATCTTTGCTCTCAAAGCACAAAAAATGTGATGGCACAACAGTCTCCTTCAGTACATTATTCTATGCTTTCTTTTGATTTTCACATTGGCTAGTCATCCTGTTTAATTTGTCTTCTGATTAAATCAGAACCGATGAAACAAGTTGTAGGAAGCCTCTGCAAGTAATTGGTTGCTGGCAGACACTCTGTGCTGCAATAAAATGGTTAATCAGCAGTGTTGTGCACTGTAGAGGCGATGCGCTGCTGGTTCTGCCGGCCTGAATAGAACATTAGCCTTACTGTTTTGTACAGCCTTATAGACTGAGCTGAGTAGTGATGCGCGGGTCGACCCGTAACCAACGGGACCTGCAAATGGACCTGCGGGTCGGGCAGCAGTAATCGCTCTGTAAATGATATTTTGACATTATTATTATAATCTATTAATCTATAATCAATTACTGTCATGGCATGCGAAGGTACTGATGCGTTGAGCAGGTGACAGTCTGCGGTTGTTTTCAAAACACACTTGTGTCACGCACTCCAAAAGAAACTTGTTGAAACTTTAAACAATAATTAATTGTACAAAATGGGGGAAACAAACGTTGACAAAAACGGTTCCATAATTCATATTAAATTCAAAAGATAACGAAAAAACAGTTACAGGTGAGACGGAATAGTGATAAAGTGGTAAAACTTGGCATTGATCCACAGCCTCAGACGGATGCGCTCGAGCTTGCCGTACGCACAAGCTCAGTTGGTAGGATACTATATTTTCACATTTTTAACAATGCAATTTAAAAGTTTTTAATTTTTTTTGATAACCTACATTTACCAACAACAAAAAGACTACATTTAGCACCAAAAAATATGTAAAAAAAAAAAAATAATAATAATAATAAACAAAAAATTAAAAAATAGGAAATAAAAAAACGAATATCAAATACCAAATTTTCATAACGAATACCTACCCATAGAAACGAATATTTGAATATCCGAATATTTGGGTCCAGCCCTTGTAAGAAGAGAGAAGTGAAGTCAAGTGGCAGGGCGATCATCTTGAAAGCAGACAGGTCTTTGTTTGGACACATCATAGTGATGGTACAAAGACACAGTCTACGTATGGAGGATATCCTTTCTCATCCACTTGGTCCGTTGCCCTGCGCCCTGTCCACACCAGATGGTTTACTGAGAAAGACAAACAAAGCTTTGTTGGGCACAACCTTACAGAAAGATGTACCAGTAGCAGAGCAACTCTCAGGTAACTCTGCTACAGTGATAGATGGAATGAACTTGGCTCAATGAGTGAAAGGGGACCAGGTTACATTCAGAGATGTTGCCACAACAATTCTGCATATGGCTCTGAGGGAAGGCTACAGTTGGAATAGAGGTTTGTAGGGCTCTAATCGGGTTGCATGCATATACAGGATGTGACACTGTAAGTGCTTCTGCTGGCAAAGGGAAGACAAGCACCTTAAAAGTCATGACCAGCAAAAGGGAAACTCAGGACCATGGCCGGCCCAAGCCTCCATGGGGCCCTAAGCAAAATTTGATTTTGGGGCCCTCTATTACTGCCAGTATACTGATTATTGATCATTCACAGACCTACTATGACTTATTTCATGTTCAACTCTGTCATTATGGATACACTTGTAAAACTAGATGTGAGAACTTTTTGTTGTAGTTAGATTGTAATCCACAGTGATTTAGGCCATGGAAGCAGACAACTGATTCGCAAACTTGCAGAAAAATCTTTCAATATTTGGCAGTCAGCAACTCCCCCTGCTGGCCACACAGAGAATCAATACATACAACCTCAAAGAGGAGCCCAGCATGTTTTACCCATCTATGGTTTTTAATCTGGAATGGTAGCAAATTCAGCTACAAGAGCAGCCTGGGGTTGATTTACACTTAACATTCAAAGTGATATAGTACTAAGGGGGATACCGAATGTCATCTAGGCCAACTAAAAGTAACAAAATAAACCAATCATTTACTGTAAACACAATCTGCTTTATTATTTTTTGTTTTAAATAAACTGCAACACAGAGGGGACAGTGGGCCACTACCCCTTGTTATGCCCCCTACACCTACACGCAAAAAGGAATTGGGACACCCCTATCCCTCACGGGAATGCACAAATCTAGGGGTAGGGCCAAGGAGTAGGGCTAAGGGGGGGGGACTGGGACAGGCCCTTAACCTCCATTCGGCCAGGATTTTTTGAGCTCTTTTTTAGTTTTCCTATGTGGTTATAAATCAAGTGATAGCACACAGAAAGCTACCACCAGTAACACTGGAGATGTAAAAATCACTATTAGAATTATATCACTATATTATTATATAGTGGTACCCACCAACCCTACTGGCTCACGGACTATAGGCAGTTTAAGACATATAACAAAAAAATGTGGATCTTTCAGAGTGACAGTATGTCATCATGAGCTCATCCGTATCCGTAATCATGAAATCAACATTACTGGATTTAGTTGACCTTTTGCTAAGCCCCGCCCCTTTTCCATGGTCTGACAAGATGTCGGATTAAGCATGGAGCCCACACTGTAACTAACTGCACTCCCTGAAGAAATATTAGCATATTTTTGAAAAAATGAAATAGTGATTCCAGAGAGAAGCAGCCAGAGGGGTCTACAAAATGTGCTTGAAGGATATATCCAGGATGTCAAACTGACTCAGCGGCAACAACAGGTTAAAAAGACAAAGATAGTTAGAAGCTAAAGCCGAACCATAGGCTACAGATCACAGTGTAAAAGTGAACCACCACATCACTGCTGATCGCCACAGAAGACAATGAATATAAAAGGAAACTTTGCTGATATTAAATCTGCGCATCTGCGTACAGTGAAATGACACACAGCTGGTTGAATATCAGCAAAGTTTCCCTGGTTCCCTTCACTGGTTCCTGTACAGCAGGGTAGATTAATCATTAAAAAGCAAAATAAGCAGCATGTGTATACATTCAGTAGGCTATATCTTCGTCTGTCCGTCCTGGAAGAGGGATCCCTCCTCAGTTGCTCTTCCTGAGGTTTCTACCGTTTTTTTTTTCCCCCTGGTAAAGGGTTTTTTTGGGGGAGTTTTTCCTTATCCGCTGTGAGGGTCCAAAGGACAGAGGGATGTCGTATGCTGTAAAGCCCTGTGAGGCAAATTGTGATTTGTGATATTGGGCTTTATAAATAAAATTGAATAAAATTGAAAATTGAATCTTCAGTAGCTAGCTAGCTAACACTACACTTTTCAGCGTTTGATTTTGGTTTTGGAACAGGGAAGAAACGTATGTCTTTTTCCAATCTCCAAAGGTAACGAGTATCATTAATACACTATGAGCTCCAGGCACAACATTTAGCTCCAAATCCACAAAAACAGTCTCAAAATGAAGAAAATCTTGAAACGACTGAAATGAAGTCAATGGAGCACAGCTGTTTTGTTGTTGGACCCTGGTCTGAGCTGGCCCAATGCTACGTTATGATTGGACAGTCTGCGTCCTGCGTTCTTCAGTAACACCTGTTGAAATCGTATTGTTTCTTCAGTGTCTTTCATTTACTGTGTTATGTCAGTTACTGTAACTTGTAGTCAGATTAGTCTAGTCCCATCAAATGTAATCTATTACCCTACAGGCCAAAGGCTGCCAATCCCGTTAGGGGATTATCTGGATAAGATGTCATACCAGGTGCTGAACAAACACACACACACACACACACACACACACACAGTCTCCTGGCTCTTAATGCTTTTCCATTGAGTTGAATTCAGCGCTGGGATGCTGCTGGGACATGCAGTGTGACAGGTAGGAACGTGAGGTTCAACTTAAATGTAAAATTCATGTTAAAGAATAATTTTTAATGTTTTACCTCGTTTGCTATGTTGCTTTAGAAATTCTGAGTCAACATTTATTCGCCTTATTTTTGCCTTATTCAAAGTTGCAATGCCATCGTCTGGTGATGCAGCTGAAAGCAGGGGCTGTTCTGAAAACTTTCTTGAAGGTGCATTTAAGTTAAAGTAACCAAACACAAAATATTTAACACTGTTAAATGGACAAGACTACTGCCAGACAAGTATGTCAATGTTTGATGATTTTGCAGAGCACAAGATGATGTTCAATGGCAAATAGTGGAAATCTTAGAAATTTCTACTATCTGAATTTAGTCCTCTTTTAAAGGTTCCTGTTCATCTGCGGACTCTTAAATCTCGGATGTTGGAGCATCTTCATGAACAGGGAGGTTAAACAGAGGAGAAATTGCAGGGCCATATCATGTCATATCAGTGGGGTACAACACATGGGCAGTAAAATCTGATCTGCACATGCTGAAAGGCTCAATACTGGCATGCAATAATATCAATCATTATTCACAAAGCATCCGACAAAGAATTTTCCTAGTCGACAAATAGTCGTCATTTAGGGCCAATGGTCGACTGGCCGCTCACACGTAGCCTATTTACCTGAAATCGTGAGTGCAGAGCTGATCTTCTCCCAGGCGCTGTTTATAACCGTGTAGGCCTATCGACTGTGGGACAGATGTAAAGCTCCGGGTAGCCCTGCACTAAAAACATCAACTCTTCTGTATTTATCAGACTGAATATTTATGGAAGAAGGGAAAGATATCTGTCGGCTCTGATTGTCTTGTAATGTGACTCCTGTCTGACTGCTGAGCGTGGCCTCTTCCTGTGTCTGTCCTTTCAAATTAAATTCCCACATGGTCCAGTCATATTGGTTTTGATTTATTTTGACAAGGCAAAGGTGAGTTTCACATTTGTTTGTTTGTTTGGTTGGTTGGTTGGTTTATTTTTTGCCACTAAGGGACCAATGAAATCTTGCCAACTAATGACCTTTCTGGTTGACTAAAGTTTGGTTGACTATTAGGGGGCAGCCCTAGGGGTGGCCATCTTCACATAAAGATACCATTTACTTTTGACACAGCTGTCCTCACATCTCAAACATTTCCAGCAAACTGTCTGAGTCAGCCATGGCTTTGTTTGAAACTTTACCCCAAATGGAAAGCAAATTTGACCCACAGAAGCTAGTAAGCAGTAGTTCAGACCAAAGATTCACAACAAGACAATACCATTTTAGAGCACTGCAGGAAAAAGTTGCAGTGCTGTAAACTGGCTCATCTCAGTTTAACTCTAGCCAGCCTGTCAAATTGCCAGCTGCTGCTTTTAAAACACACGTCATGCTGTTCCAACAGCCAGTCTGCTAGTCTGTGCGCACACGCGTGTTTGATGGTGTGAAGATGTGTTGCTGCAGCATTCTCTGATACCAGCCCTCTGTTTCCATCCTCACAGTGTGTCGGTGTCAGACAGTGGGTCGCTGCTGCTGCTTGCTGTATGTGCACATCCCACACACAAAGTCATTTACTGATTAATTGGAGCTGGCTATTTAAATCATTGTGGCATATTTATTAATATAATAGGGTCAATTATACAGTAGTAATATGTGTAACAAAGTCAAATGTACACTTGTATTAAGTACAAGTATTATAATCACACAAAATTTGTTTCCGTTGTTTTAACCTGACACACTTAGGTCTCCATAATCAATATGTGAAACTTTTGATAATCAGTTTCTGTATGCCTACATTCACCCTGGTGGTACCCCACCTATAAAAGGGTGTCTCCCTCCTTTCTTCTCCCCTTTTGCTATTGTACTTAATGGGAGAGGTAGGTGGCATGGCTCTTGTGGTCATTTCCGTGTTTTAGTGCTGTTAAGCTATGTCTATACGTTAATTTTTCAGCCTAAACTTACTGTATAATATGTTAACATATTCCTGTCACTTAATTTGTGTAGGGGCTCAAGTTCATATGGTCGTAATTGATTTTACCTCTTGCTGTCAAAAAAAACTGGCTCATGTACACCTTTGAAGAGTCTCCTGAACAGGTGTGTCGGAAAAAACTTCAGCAGGTCAAGAAAGAAAAAAGATTCCCGCACACTGGGTCTCATTCATGAAATGTGAGCAGAAGGAATTTGTGTGTAAACTGTTCGCAGATGGAAATGTATGTGCATGTCCGCATTCATCAATATTTTAGTAGCTCCGATCTTTTCGTAGCTACTAACAAATCTACTCCTGCTCCTGACCACTCGTAGTGCTTGTGTAAATTTAGTAAAGCACATAAATATTGCTTGTCACTATTGGAAATGACAATTTTAACTCGTATTGCGCTCTGTTATGTACACAATACACAGATGCCTTTGAAACACGTAGCTAATCTAAACATGACAAAATATTAAAAATATAACACATTTAGTTAAAATAGTTGGCAATTATCAGGTTTAAGATCCAGATTAGGTTCATGATTGTGAATTATCTATGTAAATCGACTCAATAGATTACACGTTCTTTCTACACGTTGAATGATGATAATAAAAATATCCGCCTCCAAAGGTCGCCTCCAAAGTTTTTCATAGTCTAGACCAGGGGTCAGCAACCTTTACTAACAAAAGAGCCATTTTTGGCCAAAAAAAAACCAAAACAAAAAATCTATCTGGAGCCGCAAAACATAATAACAACGTACTGTAATAAAGGTAACACAGTCTTTTAAGTTGAATTTAGCCCATCAATATTACTGACTCTAAATCTAAAATCTAAATGAGCCTTCGTCAATACATTTTAGCACAAGGTAGCTGCTCTGCAGTGGGCTCATTCTGGCAGGTTTTCAGGGGGTTGCAGACCAGAGCATTGCAAGTATTAACCTGTCTTGTCATGAATTGGACGTCTGTGCTGGACTTTAGCCAACTTGAAAGGATGCAACATGCTAATGTTTGTGGCACAGATACATGGACAAACGTTTTTGTTTTTACTCTGTAATTTGTCTGAGCTCTCCATCAGGTTGTTTTGAGGGTTCTATCAGTAGCACTGAGCCTTTCCTTTGATCTGGGCTGAGTTTAGATATAGTTTTAGCATCCTCGTCTCCTCTCTAAACTTCCAAGATTTTTTTTTTCACTTCACTTGACTGAAACATCACCTTGATGTAAAATAGCTTCTCTTGATTACATCCAGACTCTAACCCTGTTTCCTGGGCAAAAAGTAACAATATTTGCTGTACTAATCCACAGAAAGTGCAAGCACGAGTCTGGTGCCATTGGACCAGGTCAAGCTCCTTCACAGAAGTCTGACTGTGATGTTACAAAGTTTGAAAAGGTCAGGCCAATTTGTGATTAAGTCACAATTCATGGACAAAAATTCCACTAACTTTGTTTGGACTTTGTTATGGACATCCTGACTCTCAGCCTACATCTCAGCCTAACTCTAGGTGAAGTCTGGACCTCATCTTTCTGCTATGACATCTGGTGTTGATCTGATAATTGAGACTGAGTTTACCATTGACTTTACCTGATAAAAATGGATAAAAGTCAGTACCAACCAGGGAAGGCAAGTTAGTGAATGTTCGGGATGAAGTGGAGATCCATTTTACTAACTTTTGTCCTACTCACTGGTGACTTTGTGGCCTCTGATGAACACCCAGATGTTGGACACAATGAAGATGTACACCCCAACATCCTGACAGAATCAAACGGGGACATACTGGACATGAACATCCAAACAAACAGAGAAGTGCCAGACACAAACACTGAAACAAACTGGGACATAAACAAGGACAACTATGAGGACGCTGACTGGCATCCTCCTTCCTCGCTCCTGGAAACGCATGCCGACCTGCACCCAGACACCCCGCCACTGATCCGTAGCAGCAACACTGCTGTAAGTAACAGCACCAACCAAACCTTCAACCAGACTGTTGGTAGCACGTCGGCACAGTGCGGCGAGTACAGCAGCCAGCTGACGTCTAGCGGCCAGTGCCGGCTGATGGCGACACTTCCTCCGGTGCCAGTGGGAACGTCGCGGCAACGCTGCCCGGATATGTTCCGCTGCACAGACGACATCTCACACTGGCTTCACGAGAACCAGAACAGGAAGGAGCAGCTGGATGAGCTGAGGGAGACGATGTCAGAGCTGCAGGAGGAGCTGAGGAACCACCAGCATCGAATCAAAGCCCTGGAGGTGCAGGTACACTGCTGTACGCAAGGTTACTAACTGTGACTTTTTTTGTAGGGGGAGAACGGGGCTTCTTTTCACACACCAGAGGGCTCGATCTACAAAATCTAACAGCTGCATATGCAATAGGGGTGGGGGAAATAATCAATTCTAAGACGCATCGCAATGCAAACGTGGACAATTATAAATCTGTTCACAAATTTCAATAATCCATTACCTGAATGTTTATTTATAACGTGATGTTGATGGAATGGAGGAACCTGTTTTCATCTTCACCAAAGGCAGTGGCTGCAAAATTGTGTTAATTTAATGTCTTAATAATTACATTTGCGAGGTGAATGTGAAGTATTTTGTGAATACTTTCAACACCATGACCATGACCAAGAGCGTACCAAGATGTCCCGCTATCCTGAAATGACAACTTGACTTTCTTAAAGGAGTTAATTGACACTTTGGTAGCATTTCGTTGCAAAAAGATAATTCGGACAGGTAAAACACAACCCCACTCTCTCTCTATTAATCTGTCTGTCTTTATCTCTCTGTCTTGACACCCACTAAGTCCTAATTAACCCTGAATGCTAACAGGATTAGCTTTAGGCCTTTTGGCTGAGGCCCTGCATCCTCGTAAGTTACCTGACCTAGAGAGGCATGGGGTGTATCAAGGCCACTGCTGGTCAAAATTGAGTTAGGACTGCAGTCTGACTTTGTGACTTTTTTTTTTTTTTTTTTCAAATAGTGCCATTGTTTGCTGACAAAAGTCTCAGGCTATATCCACACTAACCCATGTTATTGCCACATTTATGCTTAGCATCCACAGTACTACAGCATTTTGGAATCTATATATAAACCATCAATATATAAACCTTTATTTAATCAGGCAAATCTTGTTGAGATCAAAATTTCATTTTCAAGCAAGACCTGAGTAGGCTACATAAATAACAACATAAAACGACCAATTTAAAAAGTACAATATAGTATATACATACATATATATATACTGTATATGTATATATATACATATATATACACATACATATATACTGTATATAAATATCTATCTATCTATATGAATAGATATAGATATAGATATATACAAGCTTCAAAGTACATTGAAATTTGTTTCAGGTGTGTGGCGCAAAGCCTAGAAAAGCAATTGTTCCCAAGTCAGTGTTAGTTCTAGGAACTTGCAGTGATTACCAGTCCTGCAAACGTGTGTTATGTGTTACAGCGTCCAGCTAATAAGCGATGTCAAATATGAGGGCAGAAATCGTCCTTTATAAATAGTAAAAACAAATGCTGGTCCCTTCTAAAAGAAGACAAGGTCAACCCACTGATAAAGAAAACAATGATGAGTGCCATAGCTGTCTCCGGTTATAAATCGGGCTGAATGGTAGACAGCATTTAGGGGCATGAGAGTGGAGGCTGCTGCATGCCGACAAATTACATCACCATATTCTAGCACTGACAGAAAGATTGCTGAACCTTGTGGGACACCTTTTACTGCTTTGCTGATAAAACTACTAACTACTAGATCTAACATTCCCCACTTTTACACACTGTTGTCTGCCAGAAAGGTAATTGGTGAACCATTTACTGAATCCAATATTTGATAGTCTTTGTAGGAGGAGGGAATCTTGACCAATAATCGTGTGTTACTTTCAGTAACAGTTACATCTCATAGTCGCCCCAAGCAAAGACATAACTGGTCTTATTTTTCACCATCTCCATAGTATTTTCTTTAGTATTCAGTTTATTGTACCACATAAACGAGGCAGTTACTAAATCCTGCCAAGAACACAACGAAGTAACAAACGTTAAAGTACTTTCACTAAACGCTAACTAGTAAGGAGCAGTAGCTATCTAAGTGTCTAAACCAATGACCGTAAAGGTGGATGACGCCTCCCCACTTCGTTTCGCCTCCCCACTACGTTTTATTCAAGCAAGAATATCCTGGATATGGCCGCTGCTATCTTATTTTCTGGTAATATCATTTGGAGCCAGAGCCTATGTAGTTGCAATCAGAAAGTAGAGCGAGCGGTGCCATTGATCCCAAGAACTCTGACTGACAGACACACCTGTCAATCATGATACCACGCCCCCTTTTATAACATCGTATAACTACTTAAAAACAAACTTATCAGACAAACACACTACTTTACCATACACCAGTGTGATAAGAACTACTAAAATGATATAAACATTTTTTGGGAAAAATATATTTGACGTCTCCTTTGAGTTTTTAGTATCCTATCCGCTAACATGGAGGAGGCAGGGTTTATGACCTCTGCTGCAGTCAGCCACAAGAGGGTGATCTAAGTGTTTTGGTTTTACTTTTGAGGAGCTGTCAAGTCGTCCATCTTTATATAGATCCTTTTGAAGTTTGTAAACAACAACAATATTGTTGTTGTAAACACAACAACGTTTTTTTGGTGGGTGGGGCTTGGCTGGAGGCAAAACAATTGTCCAGAGATATTAGCTAGCAAGCTCTGTTGGCTTGTTTTAGACAGTGGAGGAAGATGATGTGAGTGGAGCATTCGGACATACTCATTCCTGGTGCATTCCACAGTGTACTGTGGCACAAACTGGTAAATTTGGAGCGCTGGGCAGTCTGTCGGGGGAGACAGAGCAGCAGAGAGTCAAGTGGAGTGAATGTGTGATTAACTTAACTGTTAGTTAATTCATGTAGAAATAGAACGCTCCGTTTCTTCGACGGCTCTCATTGTAGTGTTGAGCGTCAAACTAAATTTACGAACGCACCATGGCAGGTCACTCACTCTCTGGGACCGCAAGTGTTACTTGAATAAGTAAACACTGACCAACGGGACCAGACTGGCCGACTCGTATGCTCTCACTCAGTGGATAGATGATGTCCCAGGAAGCTTGTGGTTGACTATGCCAATCTTGCAAAGGAGGATGACACTGGAACGGTTTCCTCCAGTTTGTTTTGCTATCAAAGCTAACGTTAGCTAAGATGCTTAAAAAGTAGCATTATGGAGAACATTCCTCTTAATACCTCCCCAATTTCTGATGAGGACATGATAACTCTTAATACACATAATGTTATTCATCCAGTACTTTTGTGTTATCACATTTAACCATAGTTGTCTCTGTTTATGTTGATGGCCAGTGGCGTCTGGTTTTGAGCCATGACTCCTTCTATTCTGGCTCCCAATAACACAACAAGACCATATTTTAAGACTCCTATGTAGCCTACAGCCCTGTGGTGGAGAGGCAGGTTTTATGTCCAGCTGAAAAAATGACGTCATTGTGATGTCTGAAAGGGTCTAAGGGCCTACCAGTGGCAGCTGCTGGTTTTTCAAACAGGGGAAGCTCACTTTAAGTTTACATCATAAAATTTGTCATATTGTAGTGAGGCAGTAACTTATAAAAGAAACATTTAATTGAAGCCGTTTTTCAACCACACTCATGCCATAGAACCACAGCAAAATACACCTCAAAGATTTCCAGATGAGTTTAAACACCTGAACTGACTTTCTCTCAAAATAAATTTCCCTGAAAGGTGCAGCACCTTAACATTGGCCCAGGTAGCAAACAGTGCTATCTATATCAACATTCTATGGGGTGCCGTTTGTAAAGTGGCTCACGCTGAAAATAACATCAACATTTTGCCACATTTAGCTTCAAACAATGTTTAAAAAAGCGTTGTGAATTTTTTAACATCACCGTTTACCACATTTACAGCAATATTTGTTAACTTTACATAAAATAACAATACATTAAATAGTTAAATCTAAATATTAAATGTGGCACCTAAATGTTAAATGTTAAATCTAAATATTAAATCTAAATGCTAAATCTAAATCTAAATGTTAAATGTTAAATCTAAATGTTCTGGGTGAAACTAAATATTTAGCTTATACGCAAATTCACACTGCCAGTCACCGGAAGTACCAAAATAAAAGCTCGAGATGGTCAGACTGTGTTTATAGAATCAAATGACGAATTAAAACCAACTTATCGGGGGAAATGAACACTTGAACATACATTAGCATGATAATAACTACCTAAAATAACAAAAAACATGTTTGGAGAAAGTTTATTAGACGTGTACTTTGAGTTGTCAGTGTCCCTTCGGAGGGAATCGCCTGGTTGTTTACAAATACTTCCGGGTAGAAAACCAGCTGAGTTTAGCTCTCTCTCTCTCTCTCTCTCCCCATATATATATATACATATATACATATATATACATGTATATATATATATACATGTATATCTCACATTTTATATCTCACGTCTATATAGCACATAGCATAGACTAATCTGATGTTTGTAAAGTCCATAAACATAATGATTGAACACACATTAGTATTTCTGTGTGCACGCTTTGAAATTAATAACATGGTTATCGTAGATTAGCCGGGCTAACTGTTAGCCGTTAGCCCGGTTAGTGGTGTCTGTAATAATTCAATAAACAGTCTGTGAATAAAGCGGATTTCTTAGTTACAACATGATTAAGCTAGCAAAGCAGTTTTGTGTTGCTACGTGTTGTATTCATTCAGTTTTGGGAAATCACGATGTCTAGAAAGCATCAGGGGCTGCAGCTGACAGGGGCAGCTAACAGCAGCAGCAAAGCTAACATCAGGACGTCATCTGTTAAAAGCCCCCTGTAAGGTTGGTCGAGCGGTGAAGGCAAAAGGAAGAGGACTTTGAACTGTTCAACAGTCCAATTTTTTATTCCCCTTTCCTTTTCCAGCAGTGGGTTAGGTGCAGCAATATGTACAGTGCAGATCAGCTGGCCAAAACTGAAGAAAAACTAAAACATGCCCCCTTTAAGTTTGGGCCCCTGGCAGTTACAGCCGCTGTGGCCGGCTTGCTAGACAGATCTCAGAGACTCGAGAGAAGCTTCCAACTCCTGCATATATAGACAGTAGCTCCTCCTACACATGGGAAATACAATTAATAAATCAATCAACAATCAGCAGTGATTAATTCATACTCTTCAGACTACTTCTAGAAGCCAACAGTGAAAAACATTGCTACACACTCCAAAAGAGTGTTCTTAAATGCTCAAAATCAACACTTGCACAAATATCTCCCCAAAGCTCCTCCTCATCCATACTACACTTGGCACATTCCCCCAGGAACTTGACTATAAAAGGAATCCAAAGGGCAGGGTCTGGTTTGGCAGTTCCTGAGTCCAAACCAGAGGTTGGCCAAGTGCAGTCTAGAGGAGAGGTGAGAAACACAAAAGAATTAGTCAAATAAAGAGATTTAAAACCACAATATTGTCAGACTTTTCTTCCTGACTTCATGTAAATGTGCCTGAAGCACCAAAACAACTACACACCTACAACTACCAGGTTCCAACCTTAATTGTGCTAATTACCAACTCCAGACACCTGCCGGCTAGATGGTGTGTGTGAAAGTGCCTGGAGGTGGACAAGCATTGTGTGTGTTTGTCTTTTACCATTAGAGGTCACGGGGCATCCCCGTGACACCACCCATTGTCGGATACAACATGTGACTACTCCAGTTAGCTCAATAATGTTGTAATTAAGACATCCGCTGGAAAAATATTTTTTTCACGGACCAATCACTGAGTTAATGAGTCATTACAGACACCGCTAATGGGGCTAACAGCTTATGGTTTTCTACCCGGACATATTTGTAAACAACATGGCAATTCCCGAAGGGACACTAACAACTCAAAGTACACATCAAATAAACTTTCTCCAAACATGTTTTTTGTTATTTTATGTAGTTATTATCACGCTAATGTATGTTCTAGTGTTCATTTCCCCCGATAAGTTGGTTGGAAGTCGTTATTTGATTCTATAAACACAGTCTGACCATCTCGAGCTTTTATTTTGGTACTTCCGGTAACCGGCAGTGTGAATTTGCATATTAGCTAAATATTTAGTTTCACCCAGAACATTTATATTTAACATTTAACATTTAGATTTAGCATTTAGATTTAACATTTAGATTTAGATTTAACATTTAGATTTAGATTTAACATTTAGGTGCCACATTTAATATTTAGATTTAACTATTGAATATTTAGATTTAACTATTTAATATATTTCTAAGTTAACAAATATTGCTGTAAATGTGGTAAACGGTGATGTTAAAAAATTCACAACACTTTTTTAAACATTGTTTAAAGCTAAATGTGGCAAAATGTTGATGTTATTTTCAGCGTGAGCCACTTTACAAACGGCACCCCATAACATTCTCTGAACATTCTCAAATATTACTGAAACACGCATTTATTTATGAATTCCGCCCTCTGCTCCTTTTGTAGAACATGTCATACCAACTGCACATACACAACTACAGCCTTGTGATTCAACAAACAAAAAAAACTTACAACACTAAACAAGGTACAAACTCAACAACGCAATTTATGTATATTTACAGTGTGTGGTGTGTGTGTACTGTACAAACGGTGAAAATGAGCTATATGGCTTATGGAAATAAGCTGTCAGAAGACTCCACTCACAAATATCCACATGGGACTGAGCTCGAAATGCGACAGTGCCGGTGTGTATTTCAAGTGCTGTCAATCACAAATGGGTTCAGCCTTTTAGACAATTCCTCCAATCATCATGCATACACCGAGCGTCCTCTTCCGCCTACCGCTACATTAGGTCCCAGGGAAACTGAGCCTCCCTGGAAGTGACAATTTTGTTGCATTTATCCAATGACCGTCTCGCTTTGCTGCATGAAAAGGAGGCTCCGCGTCCACCGTGCTGACTCGAGAATGTATGACAGGGAGGTCGCGTTTGAAAACTGGTGATAAACAGCTGACGTTTGAACATCATAGTCATGATCTTATACACATCCTAGCGCATGTTTAATGCAATGTAAATCCTTATTTTAATGTAAATTCAATAGTGCATATTTGACCATTTCTTCTATGAAATTTTAGGGAAAGTTCAGCCTCCCTTGTTGTCTCAGAGTAATCGCCCCTGGTCTATACAGACTGTAGTCTACATCTGATTTGCTATGGTTGAGCGACCTTATATATTACATATTTACATATATTGAATAATATGTTAGCTCTAAAGGTTTGAAAATGCAGTGTTTGTAGATGCTGCATTTTCCATGTGCAAACCCTGAAGATTGTTTTAACTTCACTGTTTCTTAACTGCGTGTTTCCGTTCTGGTCAACCTCATTTTCAACAAAACAAACATCACCAACACCTCCTACATAAGTGTCTCCTGTTTTCTCTCTCCATCTCTCTCTCTCAGGGTGAAGAAACCGTTGGTTCAAACTTGACTTTTGAGCAGCGCTTGCGTTCTCTGGAGCTGCGTCATGCCGAGGCCGACACACTGCTCCACGTGCACGGGGCGCTGCTGTACGAGCTGCAGGCGCAGCTGCGCAACCTAACAGCCACCGTGCAGCACATGAGCCACAACACGGGCTGCACAATGATCAGAAGCACGCCACTGCTGGGCATGAAAGACACACTGCCACCAGGTACACATGCAACCAACACAGTGGTGAAGATCAGAATTTCAGTGTCATTGTGTTAGTTGGCCATCTGAGTGTTCCCTGATGTTGTGTTAAGGCCTGTCTCCTGTCTGTCTCTGTCCCTCAGATGGACAGCACCTGTCCCTCTGTCCATCCGACTGTGCATCTCTTTATCACAATGGCGTTCGTCATTCTGGTGTTTACAATATCATCCTGTCGCCAGGTGCTACCCTGCCTGTCTACTGTGACATGGAGACCGAAGGTGAGACACATACTGGTTACTGCTCACTGTCTACACACATTATATTCACGTATGAGACAAAAGTCCATATAGCTGTTTGTAAATATCTGTGTGTGTATTGAATACAGTATATGCCAGAAAATACGTGACATTGGATATGTTCACAACATGCTTGGGGCCTTATGTATACATTAGTATCAGAAATGTATATGTCTACCAAATTGTGTGTATACCTTTCATTGTATTTGTACAGATATTTGATCCTGAAATATTTCTTTGTGTGTCGTGTGTGACCCAGGTGGGGGCTGGACGGTGTTTCAGCGGCGAAGCGATGGCTTGGTGAGTTTTAACCGTGGCTGGTCAGAGTACCGCGACGGCTTTGGCGAGCTGCGAGGAGAACACTGGCTGGGCAACCAACAGCTCCACCTGCTCTCCCACCAGGGCCACTACAGCCTCCGCATCGACCTGCAAGACTGGAGCCACGCCCACAGACATGCTCTGTACCACAGCTTCAGGTAGACACACAGGTAGAGAGAGAAGGCTCATACAAGGTGAATCACACCTCCCCTGAGAAATGAGCAAGATCAGGCGGAACTGTCGTGGCGAAGACCTTTAATTCCATTGGCTTTATACAAGCAAACATCGGTATATTGTAACTACAGTGTGTACATTTATATAGCAACAAAAAAGGCATGACGTGTAACAGTTTAGGCCTCAGGTGTGACATAACAACATAATCACGCAGGGCTTTATGAATTTACTGATCTCGTTGCTGTTACTTCGAGTTAGCTGCTAACTGCTATCAGCTGCTTTTTGAAAATCTCCTGTGGTGGGTTGCCTACATAACACATACAAAGAAGTCCACATGCACATCCAAACCAAAAATGGGCAAGTACTGAGCCGAAAACAGTGCACACAAAAGAAAATTAAATCAGTTCGCACAATGCAGGGCTCCAATGATCATGAAATATAACGATTAACACAGAAAATTTGAATTTGTGGTTAAAACTAAGAGCCAATCAGCTCTTTGATCACTTGACAGACAGGCATTTCCCATCATGCCCAGGGACTGGCAGTCGGTGGAGAGCAGCTGCATGGCTTGTAATAGCTGCGGCCGCCTCAATCTTGTGAGGTTAATGTTGCCTCTGTGTGAATGATGTCAGACGCAAATCTAAGTGCTATGCATTGCATAGCAATTGATTCTGCACAGGCCTGTCTAATCTCAGCGAACCTAGAGCCCGTGGGAAACATACAGAGGCAACTGTTATAGACACAGGTAGTAGGGGATCAGGAAGGGGATCGTTCAAGCAAGTAGATTTGTTAGGTGTAGCATCAGTAATTAAGAGGTTGTGTTTTCTCCTCCTGCAGGATAGAAAACGAGGAGAACCAGTATCGCCTCCATGTGTCTGGTTTCAGTGGAACAGTGGAGGACTCGTTCGGTTGGTACCACGACCTGCGTGGCTTCAGCACGCCAGACACCGGCAACATCTGTGCTGAGATCAGCCATGCCGGCTGGTGGTTTCACCAGTGTTTCTACGCCAACCTCAATGGCGTCTACTACAAGGTACGGCTGTCTGCAAGAACACACCACAAAGTGTGGTAGGACCGTGCTTGAATATAGATAAATGTTAATGTTTAAATGTTTATCCACCAGGGGGGGCACTACTCTCTGAAAGCTCAGAACCTGCTCGGGCCAGACGGCATCGTCTGGTTCTCCTGGAAGGAATCCGACTTCTACTCTCTGAAGGCCGTCACCATGATGATACGACCACGCAACTTCAGGCCACGCTTGTCACCATAGTGACTGAGGTGGTGTGTCTGGGGCTGCTGTAAATGCTAACAGGAGCACCAAACATGTATTATTCCACTGCTGAAAATAATCCCCAACAAATAGAACTATTTCCGCCTTTATGAATAACTTTTGCTAGAAACTAGTGTCCTGCTATTGGATAAATTGGTGAGCCTTCAAAACAATAAATCTTTATTTTTATGAGTCATTTTCTTAAGATCTACACTTTCAATAGGAGCCAATGCGATTGTGGCAGAGAGCCACATACAGGGTGGAGAAGTCAGAAAGTATACACTTACTGGCCTCTTTATAGGTACACTTTGCTTGTTACCAGGTTGGACCCCCTTTTTAATTATTGGTGTCATAGATTCAACAAGGTGCTGGAAACATTCCTCAGAGATTTTGGTTAGCTGCACATCCATGATGAGAATCTCCTGTTCCAGCACATCCCAAAGGTGCTCTATTGGATTGAGATCTGGTGACTGTGGAGGCCATTGGAGTACAGTGAACTCACTGTCATGTTCAAGAAACCAGTTTGAGATGATTTGAGCTTTGTGACATGGCACATTATCCTGCTGGATCAGAAGATGGGTACACTGTGGTCATAAAGGGATGGACACACTCAGCAACAATACTCAGGAAGGCTGTGGTGTTTAAACCATGCTCAGTTGGTACTAAGGGGCCCAAAGTGTGCCAAGAAAATATCCCCCACACCATTACACCACCACCACCAGCCTGAACCGTTGATGCACGGCAGGACGGATGCTTTCATGTTGTTTTAACCAAATCCTGACCCTACCATCTGAATGTCGCAGCAGAAATCTAGACTCGTCAGACCAGGCAACGTTTTTCCAATCTTCTGTTATCCAGTTTTGGTGAGCCCGTGTGAACTGTAGCCTCAGTTTCCTGGTCTTCTGCTGATTTAGCCCATCTGCTTCAAGGTTCGATGTAGCTACTGTTTTTCTCGCATGCCTCCATGGAAAACATTTTTTTTACTAAAACCTTATGGCGTCCAGTTTTAAAGAAAGGATATTGAAGTTTCACGTCTAGTTCAGTTTTAAATTGTGAGGTTTTAATAAACTTGCACGTTTGTGGAACAGACTTGGGTATAACGCGTTACAAAGTAAGTACCCACTGAGCAATTGACGGATATTAGACGTATAATAGACCTAAAAATGCTTGGTGGGTACTCTTACGTGTAACGTGCTGTTGCTGTTTGAGTAATCAAATACTTAAGTACATTTTTAAACAAGACATCAGTTACTTCCGTTACTTTTAGAACGCTGGTCCTTCAGCTCCGAAACAGCAACGGCTGTCGTTTGGTTCTAATAACGGAGATAACTGTGTGAAAGAAGCCACGGAGCTTGTGGCTCGCTATGTGGTCGGAGAAATGCTGCCGTTGTCTATGAGGAGTCTAAATAGGTGGAGTAGGACTTGCTGACAGACATATTTCAGACTCAGGACTTGCATTATGCCTGGTACACACTACACGCTGGTACTCGCCAATTATCCCCAGTCGTTGTGCACAGCGTGTGTGATGTCATCAGGTTATTCTTGTCCTATTTTTATTACTTTGACTATTATTTGAGTCACTGCCAGAACTGTGTGTGTGTTCATGTGCCAGCTGACATGTTGTTGTAGTCACCTAAAAGCGTCAGCAGATGGGAGGAGCTACAGTTGAAGCGCCGTATGTAAACATCAAGCTACTGTATGACTGTTTCAGAATAAAAGTCTATTTAGAAAATGGAGGGATTCTCTAGCCGAGGTTATAAGGGGCTTTTAATTTGAAACAAGTCTTGAGTTTGAAATGACAGTGCGATATATTAACTTTATAAAGACAACGGAGCGATAAAAAGTAAATATATAAACACATTAATAAATAACGGACCGTCTATAATGTAGTTTGTTTCAAATGAAGCTGGGAGCCTCTGCAGTTGTGGTGAGTAAAAGTCCCGCCGCTATTTGTTAATGTTATTACTTTATGTCCGACCGTGAGGATGTGCCATTGTTTGCTAGCTTGATGCTAATGACAGTAACGTTAATTCAGCGGGTTGACAAAGTGCCTCTGCTGTTTCACACCATCATTTCCCCCTTTTACTCTGTGTGCTAACATCCCTAGAGGAAATATTGTTGTCATACAGTTGTCTACGGCAGCAGATCGCTCTGTATTTCTACTGGTCAAAGTGGCGGCTGTGATGGGAGAACTGGATCTCAGTGAAGGGCAAGTGGTCCATAACTTTAATTTTGGAGACAAAAAAATGTAGGCTTAGCGCCCTGTGGTCCATTGCCCAATAGGAAATGTAGAATACTCAACTACTTTAAAAATGCTTGAGTCACTTTACTCAGGGAGTAACGTTGGAAGTACTTATAAAGTAATTGAGTTACTTTACTCAGGGAGTAACGCAGTAAAGTAACTGGTTATTTAAAAAAAAAAAAAAAGTAACGCAGTAACATACGTTGATTACTTTTAAAGTAACCCTTACCCAACACTGTTGTGGAATACTGAACATGCCTACTGGATGAATGAGACTCGGATTAAACTGCATGAGTTGTGTGACAGATTGTACACTAATGTTTAATAGGTTTGCTGTTGTTAAACTTGGTCGCCACTCAATAGATAAATCAATGTCCTGACCGTTTTCTATGAAGGCACGCCAGAAAAACAAAGTTTACATAACTAATTCAATATAACACAGCTTGATTAATACATACTTAAATGCCATTTCTGGGTGAATTATTCCTATTTTTTCTCCTTTTATTTATTGTAAACTACCTCAACTGAAATATTGAGGATATAGAAGAAAAACAAAAAGACAAAAACAAAACAAACAAACAAAAAAGCAATACTACTCATGTTCAAACTGATGGGAATGAAGAAAATTAGGTGGAGAAAGGAGACGTGTATATAGAGTACACCAATCAGCCAAAACATTAAAACCACTGACAGGTGAGGTAAATAACATTGAACATCTTGTTACAATGCAATGTTCTGCTGGGAAACTCGGGGTCCTAGTATTCATGTGGATGCCACTTGACATGCATCACCCACCCAAACACCACTGCAAACCACCTCATGGCAACATCACTCCCCAATGGCAAAACCTGTGTCAATCTGTCACACAGCAACAAACATGCATAAGAACGCACACACGAATGGTCAGGACTTAGCCAGCACTGCCCTGAACCACCAGTATAACAGGAAGATAAGGGGATTTGGAAAAGAAAACAAAAAACAACACAAAGACACAAGATACATTATGTAATTTTACTGGAACAGTTATTAATTGATACATCTACAGGACTTTCCAAAGTCACCAACCTCGTTAAACTGATTTCTGAAGGATCAGTGTAAATTCAGACAGGTGGTTTTCTCAGCAACCTGCTCAGGGGAATCTCCACAGAAATGACAACATTATTTACAGACAGATGGTAATTCATTAAGAGGTGCTGCTGTTGTCATGTGTTGGAGACAGTTTCTCCCTCAGACTGCACGAGGTGGAGGGTGTTTATGTGGGGCGCTCCCTGGGACGGGTGACAAACTGCCACCACAGAGGGGGAAGGTCTCCCTCCTTGCGGGCAGGGGGCAGGGCTTCGGTCCTTGGGCCACTGGCTGGAGTCTCAGCCTGCAGCTGGGCGACCTGGAACCAAACAGGAGGGGACAAAAGTTTCCAACTTCACCTGGCACTTATTTTCATTATCAATTCAGTCATTAATGTTTTTCATCTATGCAATGTCAGAGAAGTGAAAAAGTTACATTTATTTTTCTTTTAATTTAATCACTTTAAAGCAATATTACGGAACATTTGACCTAAAACAAAACAGATTCATCATAACTGTGATGCTACACTGACTTATAAAAAGGGAGAATGGTGCCGTTTTATTCTGACTCCGTGTCCCAAATGCCTGTTGTTGCATTATGTAACTTTGGTGAGCAGGTGGGAGCTCCCGGGAGGGGCGAAAACTTTTTGGCACAAGCTAACTCAGTGGCTTTTGAAAAGAGTGATGTAACAACTTCAGTTTCCCATCAGAAAGCGCTATCTGATGGCAAGGTAGTGCAGTGAATAATATTCTAAATATGGTGTACATCTTAATTAATGATGATAGGTGGTCTTGTTTTCAGGTGGCTGAACAAAACAGTAATTTTACCTGCTGCTGGTATGGAACCAAACTAACACTCCCTCCACATTTTTGTGCCCCAGCACTCCTGTCTGCTAGGGCTGGGTACTGTTCACATTTTGACCGATACCAGTACCTGGAATTTTGTACCAGTACCCAACAGTATCTTTTCTCTGTGCTTTACTGTCTCTGTAATAACAATAAAACAACTTTTAGGGATGACGTAGTAGACTGAAACACAATTCTGCTTCTCTGCTCTTTTTTAATCACTCATGAGGCTGATCTTCTGTCTCAGTCTGTCTGTCTGTCTGCCTGCCTGCCTGCTTGCTTGCTTTTGTGTGTGTGTGTGTGTGTGTGTGTGTGTGTGTGTGTGTGTGTGTCTGCTCGTCTAACATTGATATTAGGCTTTTACTAAAATAATTCAGAAGAGAAATCAGACTAGATACTGTAACTATCATGGAAGTTTTGGCTCACTGGGAAGCTGGCGAGGGGCATTGGAGCTCCGTTGCTGGCATTTCAGCTTCAGGGCCCTTTACAGCACTTTGGTCTAAACTCTGCGGTCTTTATCTAGATGCGCTCTGAGGTACCAACATTTGGCACCACTAGTTTTAACATGAATCTGTACTTGGTAGTGTCAAAATAATTTGGTTGAAGTACCGAGTTCAGAACCCAACCCTAATTGAAGATCAGCACAAAAAAGAGGTGATGTATGCATGTGTGTGTGAACTGTGTGCACCTCTTTGTCCCAGCTCTGCAGTCTCAGTTTCTTCCACTGCTCTCTCTTGGAGAAGTAGTCAGGGTACATGGCCTTCTCTGAGGGATGCCAATGGTCCAGCACCCACTCTGGGACCTGCAGGAGCAAAGCAGGACTTTAATCATGTTGGCTGACTTTTGGGATTGTCAGCATTTCATGTCCAAGAAAAACTTTTTTTTTTTTTGTTCCTAATTAGTTAAAACAGGCCACCTGGCAACAAGTAATGTCATGAGAATTCAAAAGAACAAGTGCACTTGGCATTAAACTATGTTAATTCTCTTAAATATTTTTGACATCTGAAGACAGAATTTCTCAGAATGTGATGGAGATTTGACTGAAGTAGATCTTGATACAATGCAGTTGCACTGTCTGTGCATGTCCAGCAGAGAGCAGTAACAACTTGACAGACAGTGCAACATCTTCTCCATTACATCAACACTCCCTCCAGGATTTTGCAGACTTTTGTTGGACCTAAAAATTTCACATCTGCATTTCTCAAAAAACTGCAATGCATGTTGCTTTGCTTTTAGGCTTTTTTTCCTTTGCAGTGGGCATTAGTGGAATTTGCGTCAATTTTTGCGGTCACAACATCGCAACATCCTGGAGGGACTGCAGTACTTCACAAAAACATCCGTCACACATTTGTTATGATAGTTTGAGTTAGACACAGCTCAGATTTATGCGACAGAAAAAAATATATACCACTGTGGTTTAGAAAATAAAGAAATAAGAGGCAACAATAAACCTTGTTGCCTCATAAAACCTTTTTGTTGTTTTCTGTTGCTTGCTGTCTCAATAACTTTTTTTTTTATTTTCAAACCAATTTTTAAATCCTTATTTTTCTTAGGAATGAAAGAGAGAAAAGAAAGAAAATTCTATCCAGTGGTAACTTATATCATGGTCATTATCCAATTCAAACACATGCAACCCTGTCTCACCTTGTAGCACTCGTATCTCTCATAGGAGGTCCCTCCGGGAGAGTCTGGGAAGATGTAGGGTTGAGGATGCTGGTTTGCCCAGAACTCCTCCTCTCCTGCCTTCAGCATTTTGGTGGCCTTCACCATGTCCTTCTCTCCCTTGTTCTCATCGAAGCGAGCCCGCAGTATGCAGGCATAGAACCGGTATTTGTCTCTAACAGGAAAACACCAAAAGTACATTCTTTTAAATCATACAGCTGACAGTTCAACAGGAGACCCGTTTGTCTCCTGTAACTGCAAGACATCTAGTGAGAGAAAAATGCAGATACAGTATAACCATGACAAAAACAAAAACATGATGTATTTGTATGCAGTTACAAACTTCTATGTTTTTTAATGTCAATTCATCTGCCCATTATTTTCTAATTACTCATTTTGCCTATAAATAGCAGAAAATAGTATGGCAGGCCCATCACAGTTTTCTTCAGCTTTTTTGTTTTGTCCATTGAGTCCAGATATAGGGATGCACCGATTTTGAAATTCTGGGCTGATACTGACGTTTAATATAACAATTAGGCCGATATACCCATGCTTTTCTGTTGTTGTTTATTTCGTTTTTCTTGTGTTCTGTTTCAAGTAGCCTAATGAAGAATTTTATTACACTACCCTTAAATGAGGACGAATACAAACATATAATTTATGAAACAACCTTTCACATGAAATACACAAATATATAATCTAAAGGAATATTTAGTTTACCATCACATAAAACAAAAACTCACAAAATACTTACAACGGAGAAACTGTAACTGGCGGATGTTTTGCAGTTTGGTGTGCACTTATGTCAGCAGATGAGAAGCATTCTCGAGCAGTGCTATATCTACTTCTTACCTCTGAAATGCTCAAATTTGTATGTTGTGCACAACTTCTAAAAATAACTAAACTGAAGGGGTCCTTCACAAGAATGATATATAGCTACCAGGTTTAAAGCTTTTAAAATATAAACACTGGTTTCAACAGTCCAGTATGGGTCAAGGTGTTGAGTTTTTTTCACTTCTCTTTTACCTGCCCGTAATTATCAAGATATTTAAAGTTGTATAATGATTACATCTAAAGTGAATTACTTAATTATAATTATAATATTACTTAATAATTACTTATACTGGACAGCAACCAACAAAAAACGTACAATTATAAGGTTGAACTGGAGCAGAGTTGATGTAAAAATAAAATGTAATTACCTAATGACAAAACCAGTAAGTTTTCAATTGCAGTGTTTAAAATGGTGAGGAAATGAAAAGTGTCATCCGTAATCTTTAAAGTTATGAAATTAACATTATGAATGATTCATTTTTCAGTCAATTTACATCTATTAGACTGTCTTTACTGACACTGAGTAAAGTTTATGTAAACGTTGATTTCACTGCTGTAAATTTTCAACTGTAGTTATCGATTTAGACGCTTTAGAAACACTTGTCTTTAGCAAATATAACTTTCAAAATTAACAAGACAGCATTGTTGATATATTGGTATTTTAATAAAGAATATGTGAGCTGATAATGATTAGTAATGCAGTGGAACTGACGAGACTTGAGGAAAGAGTGACCTGGCTAGCAATAGCTTAGCGGTTAGCTTAGCACTACAGCAAACAGACCGTAGTATAGCTGCGTCACTCTAAATTATCCACTGTTCACCAGTGGATAATTGAACACAGGCAGCTCCTCTTACCTGAAGATGCACCATGACTCCAGGTGTCTCAGTGATTTCTTGTAAAGCCGCAACACTTTCTGTTGGTGAGTAAGGTAGGCAGTGGCCATTTTCACCGTCCCCTGTCACCTTCTCGGCAGGCGGCGCGGAGGATTCTGGGACTTTGTGGACATTGTAACCGTAAAAACCTATAAATGCGCAAATGTTTTTCTTGCCTTTTTCGTCGCTTTTTTTGGCCAGCATTTAATCGCAACTAATAACTAACTTAAAGCAAATACTCTCCACGATGTCGCTACTCTAAAGCATATAGATAAGACAGGAAAATAGCTACAGTGACGGCTATCCACTAATTTGGCGTATTAATTTTTCTGTAATTACGGTACTGTAGCATTATGGGACTGGTGAGAGCTGCATGTGTGACGCTCTTTAGAAGTATGACAACCATGGCTCAGCACAGATTCATCGGTAAGACTTTTGTGTGTAATGGTTCGGTTTTTAAAGCATAAAGAGAAGGTTTAAGGCTTTAAGTGCTACTGCGTGCTGCTTTTTGTTGTGAACAATCAAGCCTGCATGTTTCAGTTAGCATGGAAGCTAGTTTGAGTTAGCCCTGCTGACACTGACAGCACAGTAGTCACAGAGCAGAGGTTTGCAGCTGTGCAGGAAAATGTGAGGCGGTATGCAGTATACAACTCCAGATGAGAGCCTACACTGCACCACAGCCACTACTGCCATCAGCAGTAAGTGCTGTGTTAGCATTGAGGTGAAGAATCCAGACAGAGTCATGAAAGTGATAGTGGCAAAGTATTTGATTTTGCCTTTGTGGGAAACTCTCAACCCTGCCGGTTTTATACTCCACGGGTAATCTGAAGCATTCACCTCGGCTGGAGGACCACAAGATTCTGGTTAAATACTTCTTAAATGCTTCCAGTTTCTTTTCTATTTAAAAAAGAAAAAGAAAAACTTTTTTCCAGCCCATTTTCATATATACAGCTAACTTGCTTTTTAGTTAGTAAACAACAGTCACAGTTTAAAAACGATAGAGAGAAAACAGGAAATAATAATGTTAAGGAGTTAAAGAGATGTGGGCTAACTAATAGTAGAAGATAATTACTAATAAGTAATAATATCTCATACACTGTACACATTTTCATACATTTAATACAATGACGGTATAGTTGCAGTTTCCCAACTTCTATAAGCCACATTTTCTCAAACACATCTTCCCTATTCCTTATTTTGAGTCACTTTCTGCATGAACTCTACTTCTTGAAACATGCTTTTCCATTTGATCAAATCTGAGGGTTAGTTTTTTCCACCCTTTGGTTATCTGTTTCAACGCTGTGATTCTCAAGCTTCTGAATAGGTATTTTTCTTCTTGACTGAGAGTAGCTGGAGGTTTTCTCAAAATGATATGCACTGCTTTTAAATACAGTTTAAAAAAAACCCAAAAACCTCAACATCAATAATGAAAGTAATCATCGGTTGTTCTCCTAAAGCAGTATGCATCAGTATATTAACTTTGTACTTTTGGTGTCTGCATCATTGATACCAGTCACTGCAGAATGGACTGCATATCAGTTTTTTCCCAATGTATCAGCAACGAGATTATTCTGAGAAGATATGCTGGCAGCAGGATGCTGGTACCAGCACCACAGCACTGTCTCACAATCACATGTTTGGTGACATATTGCAGTATTCATAACTTCCATCCTCTTCTAAGCAACCATACTCTATCTATCAATCATACTGGTGACTTGTTTGTGTTGGTGTAAATGTTGGTTTACACCTATCTTGTCTCTTCTTGTGTTATCCTATCTTATCTTTTCTTATCCTATCTTGTCTTGTCTTATCTTGTCTTGTCAGGTCAGCAGACTATAACAGGGTTAACACATAGACCAACAACAATTCACGCTCACAATCACACCTACGTCCAATTTAGAGTCACCAATTAACATAACATGCATGTCATTGGATGGTCGGAGGAAGCCAGAGTACCCATCTTATCTCATCTTACTTTGCAGATATTGGTGTGAACCTGACAGACCCCATGTTCAGAGGACTCTACAGAGGGAAGCAGAAACACGACGGTGAGATACTTATTCAATTTTGGCTTTTCCAGTTGTTGAGAGCAGTTAATCTGAGAACAGATGTGATTTTCTGACAGATGACTTTGATCAGATCATTGACAGAGCTGTCACAACTGGAGTGGAAAAGGTAAGTGTCCATCACTTTAATGTGAGCACACTTAAACTCTAGTTGTAGCTATAGTACAAGTATGATAGAGCTGATATTCTGTAAATTGTGAACATAGCAGATAGCACAGCAGAGCTGCTGTCAGCCTTCCACTAAGGGAGACACCATGTATGTTGACACACGAGGAGCAGCGTTGCTTTATTAATTATCTCTGGAGCTAAAAGTTGCAGGCACACCTGGGGCCATATTCACAAAGCCTCCTATTGCAAAGAGTCACTCCTAGTGACAAACTTTTTTAGAATTGTGACGTTTTCTTAGAATTTCCCCTTGAAGTTCAGATTAGGTCCTTGTTAAGATAAGTTATTCACAGATCATCTTAGCCCATAAAAGAGCTCCTAAAGTGACTTTAAAGGACTTTTAAGAGGCTTAAGAGTTTTGTAAGCAGAGGAGAAAATGGTGGAAATGAGGTCGGAGAAATATTCTCCAAACGCTGGATGATGGTGAGTAAATGAAATGCTACAGATTAGACCATGTACAGATAATATATTTGGTCAATCTCATTAGGGATATGCACACATTTCCCACCTAACCCAAAACAACCAGAAATAAAATGATCATAACACTAAAATATTTGGAAAACTGGAAAAATGCAACAGTGATGACTTGACAGAGTGATCACACAAAAATGACAGCATTTTCACAGTCAGCAGTTCATTTCATTTCCACTGGGTGTCTACACTTTGCAGGCTCACAAAAGGTCGTGTCTGTGACAACCAATCACATCTGTTAAAAGAATGCATCAAAACTAGCAACGGGGTCAACCATACCCCCTCACTAAGATAAACGTTTCTGTCCCCTCCTTGCTCAGAGTTTCCCTGAGAACTTTCCTAAATCACTCTTAAAACTATAGTTGGTAATGTTGGAGAGCTAGCAAGATTTGAGAGTGGCATCTCCTCTAAGCTCCACCACCCTCCCATCAGTGCTCTGTCCAAAGCCAGGCCCCCACAAACTTGAATGCGCATCCTGCAGTACACCAACAGAGAAGCTAATGTTAGCATTGGGCTAATATGAGCTACAAAAGTAGCTAAGTTGGCTGACGTTACATATTTCATGAAAATAACAAATCCCCCCGAAGCAAAACAAATAAGTACCTGTCCAACAGAAAGACAGCAACCTCTGCATCACTTTTCAGGCCCTTCAGCTCCCTCAGTTGTCTCCACCATTCAAAAGCTGCACCGATGTTGACGTCTGGTTTGTCCTCTCGCTTTATCCAAAGCCTTTTTCGTCGCAGCCTTTTCTGCCTCTGACTTTCTTTTCTCAGCCTGTTTAGCAGGGTGAGACGTTACAAACGCTGGAAGTGGTTATTTGGCTGCATTTTCTCTGCCATTGTTTAGCAAACTTATTCTCCTGCTAAATCGGTATTTCTGCTGAGGAGTGTGCTGAATATTTCTGGCAACGGTGACACGTGATGAATGCAAGCAGGGAGGAGGGAGGGACAGAAGGGGGCTCGGGCAGGATGAGACATGAAGGCATCTGATTGTTCTTTCCACTCGCACCGAATGGCAGGGATTGGTCAGAGTTTTTACAGGCCTGCAGCTGCCACAGACGTCAGATTTTTTTTTCATTCCATTTTCTGAACACATTATGTATTGACTACTCTCAGGATGGAAGGACCATTTCACCCAGTATAACAAAAAGTGTTTCTGAACAGGATTACCTACTATAGCTTTAAGTTAGGACTCCTTACTAAAAAAATTTAGGCTAAATTAGGAGCTCTGTGAAAATGGCCCCTGGCTTTTAAAGGAAATGGGAGATGACTCTCTGATTGGTTGAATTCATGTTATACCCAGAACACACCTATGATTGATTCAGTGACAGAATACAACCCCTTTGCCCCTCGCACCTTACTTTGTGCCTGGATTATGTGCTGTTTAACATGCAGTGTTGGGCACAACCTAACTGCACTTTAGACTAGTGGTTCCCAACTGGTCCAGCCTCAGGGTCCAGACTTCTCCTTAGTCATTAGTTTGAGGTCCCACAGTTACAAATAGACAGCGTCATACTTGCTTTTTTTTGCCATGTCGTTAAGCTAGTTTGCTGTGACTGTCAAGATTCTGTCTGTTAGTCTCTCACTCTATAGCAGAAAATGGCACTTCAAAAAGAAGCTCTGTGCTGGAAAGTCCATGTACTTCAAAATAAAGTGTTTTTTTACAAACTTGACACATCCACAAGCATATTCAATACATAGTATAAATAGAGTTTTTTGTCCTGTTATTGAACTGAAAAGCCATTTCAAATTTTGTCATGACAAATTTGTTGTTTTGTTTCAGTTTATGATCACAGGAGGAAACCTTGAAGACAGCAGGGAGGCTCTGAAACTAGCTGAGACCAGAGGTAATGATGTCAGTGGCAAACGCATGTTATGGAACAAAGTGCAACCAAATAGTGTTTGGTTGATTTTTAGTGTCAGTGGGCCTTCTGGGATTATAATGTAGAGCTAGACCTAAAAGTGAATTTATGAGGTCCTCATTAGATTGTGCATTTTTATATTGAGGAAGATGATTTTTCTTTATGACAGATGAGTTTTACTGCACAGTCGGCTGCCATCCGACCCGCTGCAGTGAGTTTGAGCAGAATGGAGAGTCACAGTACCTCTCAGGGCTGAGGGAGCTGGCAGCAGCAAACAGAGGAAAGGTGGTGGCCATCGGAGAGTGTGGACTGGGTCTGTACTGGTGACAGTGGTGCATTTGTCCAGTAATTAAAAAATATAAAACACAGTTAAATCTGTAAATAGTTCCCTGAGTGTGGAAGTTGGATGTGTTTTCTAACAATAAATGTATCTGTTGTTAAGTGTTGATACTGTAACTTGTCCTTTCTCTTTCTTCCAGACTTTGACAGGTTAGAATTTTGCCCAAAAGAGACTCAACTCAAGTAAGTTCATTTGTCTCTGTTGAGTAATAAAAGCTGCTCTTATTGGTTGCATGTAATCAGCTGTTAACCCTTTAAAATGTACAGTACCTTTGGCTGATTGTTATGCCTTGTCATTCGTTGTGTATGTCAGCGAGCTCTGAACAGTTTAAAGGTCTCTGGAACGCAGAAGGGCTCTAAACGCCTATTTTTATTTTATTTATTTATAGTCAAATTTGTTTGTCTTAATAGGTAAAAATGTAACGTCTTAATACGTCAAATGCATCTTAAGACAGCAGAAATGCCCTGTTAACATGTACATTTCAGATGTCTTAAGACATTTATGACATTAAAGCTCCCATGCCATTGGTTAGCATTAATATACCCACCCCTTTTTGATGTAGCAACTGCGTTTACCATGTAGGCTCCTGTTAGTGGGTACATTTTGGCTACATACCTTCACCTGTCTTCTATGAAAAAAATTCCTCTTAAACATAAATGTCGTGTTTTACTCAAGAAAAAAGAGCTTTGTATCCAGCACAAACTGCTGCTGGACTAAAATCCTCTCTGCAACTTGGTCCTGGACTTCTTGACAAACAGGCCACAGTCTGTTAAGATCCACGGCATCTCTTCTTCCACCATCACGCTTAGGGATGCACCGATCCGATATCAGGATCAAATATCGGCCCCGATATCATCAAAATAGATGGATCAGGTATCGGAAAATGCAACCTATACCTGAGGCGATCCTTTCCCTTTAAATCTATTGAGACGCAAGCTACGTCATACCTCATTGAGCGAAGGAGAGAATCTGCTGTGTGGAGGTATTTCACACTATTTCAACTGCTGTTGCACAATTGTTTATTTTTGTTAAAAAATAATTAGTTCATCATTGCATTATTCTGTTTCATCTTGTTTCATTTTATCTTAGGAAAAGACTGTGTAGTCATCAATGCCTGATGCCTCTAGTCTTTTCTGTTCTACATGTAAAGGTATATAGCTTTTTAGGTCAACCATGGTATGAAATTGGTATCCGGTATCGGCTGATACTCAAAGCCACAGCATTGGAATTGTTATCGAAACTGGAAAAGCTAGATCGGTGCATCTCTAATCACACTCAACACTGGCTCCCCACAGGGATGTATCCTGAGCCCCTTGCTGTACACGCTCCTCACATAAGATTGCTCTGCAAGGTACCCAAGCAATAGTAAAGTTTGCAGATGACACAGCTGTGGCTGGACTGATCTCCAACAACGATGGGTTTGTGTACAGGCAGAAGGTGAAAGAGCTTGTGCAGTGGTGCAGAGAAAACAGTCTCTGCGTCAGTGTGGGGAAGACTAAGGAGATGGTTGCAGACATTAGGAGGAGACACATCTCCGTCCCCTCTTCATCGGAGGAGCAGCTGTGGAGGTGGTGTCCAACTTCAAATACCTGGGCCTGCACATCTCCAACGACTTCATGTGGGCCACCAATACAGCCAGCATCATAAGGAAGACCCACCAATGCCTGTACTTTTTGAGGAGGCTGAAGTGGGTTGGCCTCAGCCCTGTTGTTCTGACCTCCTATTACAGCTGTGTGGTGGAGAGCACAGTGACATACTCCATCATTGTATGGTATGGGAACTGCTCTGTGGCTGGCAGGAAGGCGCTGCATCGAGTGGTTAAATCTGCTCAAAAAATAACCAATAGCACCCTCCCTTCCTTGGAGAACATTTACATCAGCAGGTGCAGAAGCAGAACGTCATGTATCATGAAGGACTCCACCCATCTGGCACATGAACTGCTCACCTCCTTCCCCCCAAGCAGAAGGCTGCGCAGCCTCAAAGCCAGAACAACGAAGCTAAAGTGCAGCCTGCGTGCAGCTGGTGGTGTGCCAGCTCCTTGTGAAAAGGAGAAGAGATGTAACTAGCTCTCCCCTGGGTGAGCCCACTACAGTGTGGTTGCAACTACATAAGGTTGCCTAAAATCCCTCTTTGGGAATCCTAACAGTAATGGATTCACCTCCTGCACCCAGAGAAACCCTCTCTGATCTTCTTTTATATTGCTTTTAAATCAAGTAGTTCAATATAACACAAAACCAGCCTTGATATGAATTATTTAACATGGCATAGCTTGCCTTCTTTAAAGGAAAAGACCAAACCATACATACATACTAGGGACTGACCACTATGGATTTTTTTGGGGCTGATGCCGATTCTGATATTATGGAATAAAAAATCCGATAACCGATATATCGGCCGATTAAATTTTTATGTTTTTCAATCTAAAACCCCCCCAAAATACCTGCTTTTGGTGGCTTAAATATAGTTCAAACACTTGTTACAAAGATATAAATTGAAGGAAGAACATTTTACTATTTTCAAATACATTTATTATCAGAAATTGTGTGGAACAAGCAGCATGTGAACAATTTGAACACAAAATAAATCAAAAATATTATGTGCAAAAATGCAGTTAACCTCTGGGAAATAAAATAATCATGCAAAGTCTATATGAATTAAGACATTCACATGTATGTTCACAGTACCAGAGTTCTTCTTATTATTGCCAATTTAACAGAGGTAGGTTATAGTGCAAAAAGTAACACAAGGCCATCATTTCTAAGTAAAACACCATATTCCCTGCATTTTATTAGTGATGAAAATATAAGTGTTAACATCAGCGTCAATCGGTCAACTACGTACATACATACATACATACATGCACAATTAGCACATATGCACATGCGGACTGATGCATACCTGTACGTGAACATATATTCACACATACATACACAATCACACACACACCTGCACATACACCCTCAAAACATACAATACCTGCACACACAGGCATAGATTAACATATATACATATATATAGTATACCCCCATACACTCCATATTTACTCAGTAGTAACAATAACCTTTCATTTTTGTCTTACATTTGTATTTGTTTCAAACCTGTCTACAGTCCTTTTCCTAAGGTGCCGAGGAAAGTACGCAGATCTTCTTCTGGTAGAGATGGCATTTCTCTCTGCTCCCTCTATCTTTTGTTGATACCTAACTTCTCCAGCGTGGGCGCTGCCTCGGTCAGTGTCTAAAAAGCCTCGACTCCAGAGGCTAGAAAATCCTGGTCAAAATACACTTTGTCCCCCTCATGTTATCTACTGTTGCTTCCAGGCCTGTTGCAAAATGACATCCTTTGTATAATAGTCTACGAATCTGACTATTGTGGATCTTGGTGGCGCCTGTTCTGCTCTCAGTTTGTCCGCAAGGGATCTGTGTGCTCTCTCAGTGGGTATAGTTAAGTCCTCTGAAAGTTCAAGAGAGTTTCGTAGAAGTTCAGTCACATACCCTATCATGTGGCTTTTGTCATTTCCCTCTGCAACTCCATAAATCCGCAGGTTCTTGCGTCTCGCCCTGTTTTCTAGGTCGGAGCATTTCTCTTCTAGCTTAGCCTCTCTGTGTAGCAAGTGCGCAAGAGCCCGCTCGTGGCTCATTCCTCCGTCATCTGGTGCACTTACTCTGCCTTTCATCTCTGTGCATTTCCCTTTCAACTTTTCAATTCAAGCAGACAAATCTTTCATGTTGTCCTCCACTCTTGCTAGCCTCTGTTTGGTGTCTTCTGAGGCCTCTTTGTGTTCTTTTCTCAGTTTTCGTAAGTCTGAGAGAATTAGCGACTCCTCTTTGTCAGACTCACCGCCATCTTGCGGGGGCTGGTGGGGTGTTTTTTTTTTCAGTCTGCTTCTGGTCGTCAATCTTACCCTTTCCACCATGGTCGGTTATTTTGTAATGGCTGGTCATGATAAGTAAGATGTAAAACCTTCACTGGTAGGATATGCCTCGATATTTGTATAATTTATGGCTGGGTTAGAGTTGGAGTTTAAAGAGGGTTTCTCTGCGAGCAAGTCGGCTACACGGCCACAGCTATCATGACATAACTGGAAGTCAGGTTTTGTCATTTTTGTTTGATAAATGACGCAGTTGTCTATTATTATTTCTTTGGTCAACCATTCAATAACTCAGTGAACTGTTTCAGCTCTAGTTGGAGAGAAATGTGTAATTCCAGTATAGTATAACAGTCAGCACTGTCCTGTTTTGCTCTCTTTGCTCTTTCTGTACTGCAACAGATACTTTGAGAAGCAGTTTGACCTGGCAGAGGAGACCAAGCTGCCCATGTTCCTCCACTGCAGAAACTCCCATCAGGAGTTTATCGGTAGGTTTGGACACACAGAACCTGGTCTGGTTTATCAGAGGGATTCTTTACACAAACATTTCACTGGTTCTTTGTCTCTGGTTTGACAGACATCATGAAGAGAAATAGAGACCGATGTGTCGGCGGAGTGGTGAGGATATTTATTTTACAACATATGCTGTTACTCTTAAATGTACAATTTATGCTGCACTTCAAAGTTAAGTGTGTGGTGGAAAGTATATCAGAAAGTAATACATGTTGAACCAACTGGGAATCAAACTGATACTTTGCGTTGTTATCTTCCACAATCATGAGCTAAATTGTCCATCCAGTATGTCTTGGTACTGAGAAGGATAAAACAAAGTTCATCAAACAAAATAAACATATAAATTAAAACGTCACTTCAAAGCCAAATAAGATTTCCATTCCATCCAATATTTTTCATTTTTTATTTGGCATGTCTCGGAGAAAAAGT
This sequence comes from Epinephelus awoara, assembly GCA_035609425.1. NCBI lineage: Eukaryota > Metazoa > Chordata > Actinopteri > Perciformes > Serranidae > Epinephelus > Epinephelus awoara. The sequence continues at coordinate 33,748,535 of CM069310.1, read as the reverse complement.
TAGTTGTTCCATAATCTAAATGTTCTTAACTATTTTTATCCATTCAGAGGTTGCTGAAGACTCTTTACTCAGCCATTTCCTGGTCATTGCTTTTTTACTGTGGAGGGCCAGAACTGCCAAAATTAAAAATAAATACATAAATAAATAAATGAGTCAATAAATAATAATAATAATTTCTTCTTGTGGCAGGGTAAGAAATGTAAATGCAAATGAGGGGGCTGTCCAGAGTGTGTCAACCCCATGACATGACACACAAAAATTTCAACTCAGAGTGGAAAAGCACCTCACATCATTTTTTCGTCATCTTTTTTCCCATTGTCCTATTGGATGATTTGAGAGGCGGGCCTTCTGTGGTGGTCACAACAAATTTACAGTTGGTAAACAATTGAGGAGAAACTGGTGGCAGCAGTTGTTGGATACCCAGAGCTATACAGCCCAAGGATAGACAGCAGGTTGTCAGACTGCCCCCGAGTCATTTTAAAATATGCCTGGAAACGGCCATCATGGAGGAAAAGGTCCTGGACCAACTGGTGGCACTCCCCATGATCCACCCTCTTTTTTAGGATCTCATGTATCCACACAGATCTCCGTTTCCTTGTGCCCAGCAAACTGTTTACTGACAGCCTCTTACCCCCAACCAGAGGTACCCTCTGCCTGAACATTTTTGTAATGAGCTACTAATTACCAGGGGTGAAATACGGTAGGTTGATTACACAGGAAGATTAGTGTAAGGAGGTGATGGGGTGGTCGCCTGGCAACGATAAAAAGGCTTTTTAAAAGTTTTTTTTTACTAGTTACATTCAGTTTTTAAAAAGGCAGTGTGGTGCGTCTCATGTTTTACAACCTGCAAAATGCTTTCTGCAAGATTGGGGCCTAAAGATAACATACTTACTATATTATATTCCTTTTCTGGAGTATATTCCCCTAAATCCTACACACTGGACCTCTAATAGATGCACTGTTGTAGTAAAACTTGTTCCGTAAAACTGTGTTACTGTTGTGCTCCTGCAGGAGGATCTTAATTATCTGCATTTATTACAAGGTGAATGTAGGCTAATTGTGTAATGATGCTTTAGTGGAGATAAATTAAAAATACCTTTGTAACCCTTTTAGATCGCTCATACCTGTATCGCTCATACTGTGCACCTATCAAAGCGACACTTAACTTTCTGGAAGTTTTATGCTTTTCTTTGTTTAGGTTAGGTTTAGGTTAAAAATACTATTAATACCACAGTACGATACCAATGAAAATATCACGGTTCTGAGTAGTATCACGATACCACAGCAAAAATGAGGCAGATGTGCCTTTTGTCATTTATAAAAAGATAGATCACTTTTCTATAATACATCAATGATATTTCAATGGAATAAATTACTTATTGACTTATTCGTACTTCAAAAACAGCATCAATAAGTGATTAACATAGGGGGGATCAAAATAAAATAAATAAATAAAATAAAAATCAATCAGCCACCCTCCTCCCCTGACAAGTAAAGAACAGTCCCTTCATAAGTAAAGAACAGTCCCTAAAGTGCAGTGAGGTTTCTGCCACAAGAGAGAAATGTGAATGGCTCGTTTCTCCTCTGATACGCCACATACTGTGTGCCGCCACGGCTCGGCTGTTCAGGTACTTTTGGGCAGTCATGACAACAAGTTATTCACCTGGAGCCGGTAAGCCGTTATCATGAACCACCGTATTTGACAGGAATACGTATTTCTGACCGTATTTGACAGGAATACGTATTTCTGTCCGTGTCTGTGACCGCTGTTCAACCCACAACCGGTGTTTTGCTGCTGGTTGAAATCTGTACTCACACAGCGTGCTGAATGATTTATTTTGCCCACACAAAACTATTTTTAGTTGCAAATGCGAGTGCGGTGACGGACGGAGTAAAATATCGCCACACTGCCAACATTTTACTCCGTCACCGCTCACTGTTTGATTGCATTATCAAACCACACCGCTATTATTCTGCCTTGCTTTTCACTTATTCCACTGAATACCAAATGTGTGTTTTTGCAATATTCGGCCAAATATAAAATAAATGTTTTGAAGGAGCAGCAGGCTGAATAAATGTCCTGTCTGTCTTCCCCATCTGGAGGCTTCCGGCTGACGTAACCACTCGCAAAACAACCCCCCCCCAGATATATATATATATATGTTCTCATATCAAAATCGAATCATGTTTTCATCATGTAAAACAAAATATGATGGGTGCTTACGTAGGCTAGTACCAACCAGTTTCAACCAATAATATCACGTCAGCCAACCATCCAACCAACTTTTACCGCACAGAGCTAAGTGTCATTAGTTAGCTAGCTGGGTATTGCATGGTATGTGTATGTGTCCTCCTTTTCCAAAAATACTGTGATTACAGTCCTCTGGCCAGAATTTATTCACTGTGAGGAAAGTGTTGTCTGTGCTCCCAGTTATGCACAAAACATTTTACAGTGGACTACTTAAGCAACCAGTGTAACATGCATTTCATCTGTCTCTGCCTGACAGATGCTATCCCATCAGCTTAACACCATCAGGGCCTCAGTTTTATGACATGGCCACTTTTTAATGATCAAATTAAATTCTTTCCAACATTATATTCTGCTTGCTTATCCTGTTTCACTCAGAAATACGTCATGATACTGAAACAAAGTTGGCCTAAAATGCCGTTTCATCTGGACTTTGACATTTGAAATGATTATCACGGAAAACAAACTGCGGGTGGAAGCATTTACAAAGACTTAACTAAAAAAATGAATGCACTGAGTTGGAGATCAAATCATGATCCAGCAGATGACCTGTGATGTCTTCTTCCAGGTTCACTCATTTGATGGGACAGTGGAGGACACTGCTGCCATCATTGACCTGGATCTCTACATTGGAATCAATGGATGGTGAGAGGATTTAATATTTAGACTTTTTTTTTTTTTTTCCGTTAAAGATTTTTTTATTATTTTTTTAGATTATTATAATTATTATTTTCAGGCTTTTTGCCTTTAGTGTACAGGACAGAGTGAAACACTTTTTGTTCTCACCCGCTGCCCATAATGTGTAGTTAATTTTTACCTGTGCCCATAGGCTACCCGTGAGTGTATATACGCTGCTCAAAAAAAAAAATAAAGGGAACAAATAATCATCACAGTGTAACTCCAAGTCAGTCAAACTCCTGGGATATCAAACCTGTCCAGTTAGGAAGCAATACTGATTGTGAATCAGTTTCACCTGCTGTGCTGTGCAAATTGGACAGACAACAGGTGGAAAGGAGAGGCGATTACCAAGACAACCCCTATTTAGGAAATTTCAGGGTTCCTACGCAAGTATGGAAAGTGTGGAAATAAATTTGATCAATTTCCAGGTATTAATAAGTATGGAAAATGAAAAATAAAGTATGGAAAAATATTTGTTTCCAGACTATTACCTCTGTTCTAAAATACTGTTTTCTAAAATAGAAAATTAGGTATTTACAAAAATAATTTAATCAATCCGTATCGTGTTTTATGCCGGGCCAGGCACAGTTTGTGTGCGAGCAAACGTCTCGGAAAACATACCGCCCCTTTTTACCTGATTGACAAGTGATATGTCCAGTCCACTGCCCCATGACCCTCCTCCAGTCCCCCAGGTATCAAGTTTCACGCCAACACTGCACCAGTGTTGCCAACTTAGTCGCTATATTTAGCGTCTTTTCAGACCCCTCTAGCGACTCTCTCAAAAAAGCAACTAGCAACAAATCTAGCCACTTTTTCTGATGTTATTGGAGACTTCTTCGTTCTTATTCTTCTCAATGAGCAGCGGGTGACCCAGTCCTCCTTCCCAGCTGCAGTCAGAGCAGGAGATGTTAACCCCTCCGCGTCCAGACTGCAAGTGAATCGCACATGCACGGAGCCGCCGCTGGCTGATCCCAATCTGGTTTACAGCCAGGGTGGGATGTAAATGTAAAAAAAAATTTGTCTAATATAAATCACTGAAAGAAGGTTTATTTGTAGTTCTAAACATATTCAGGGTGTTTTTTTACTCAGTTTTTGTCTCTCCCATGGCGTTATTCCCCTCTCCTACAGCAGCCATTACAATTACATGCATATGGACAATTATGCAAATTAGGCGATGACTTCATTTATGAACTTCTAGTGATTGACAGCCAATAGCTACTTTTTTTTACTGAGGAGTTGGCAACAGTGCACTGTACCTTCGACAAGAAGGTACGAGTTTCACATGAGTCACAATGGGTAGATGCATTTTTGGATGGATGGCTTGACAATACCGTATATAAATACTGGTTGGCCAAGGATTCCCAGTTCACACACAGAGCTAGATGCAAGCTTTGTGTGAAATCGTTTGACATTGCCAACATGGGGGAGAAGGCGATTTTAAGCTACATAAAAGGAAAAAAACACAGACGTCTCGTTACTGCATCGCTTGCACCCAGAGTCCCAACCTTTTTGCCTCAGCCCAGACCAACGACTCCATTAAGTGAACATGCCCACACTCCGAATTATGATACACTGATATATTTACTCAGATATCGCATATTCTCTGGAGGGGGAACTACTCTACTCCAGGATGGCACATCCATACGCACAGTCGGCAGAAGGTTTGTTGTGTCTCCCAGCACAGTGTCAAGAGCATGGAGGAGACACCAGGAGACAGGCCAGTACACCAGGAGAGGTGGAGAGGGCCGTAGGAGGGCAACAACCCAGCAGCAGGACCACTATCTGCTTCTTTGTGCAAGGAGGAACAGTAAGGAGTTACTGCAAGGAGCACTGCCAGAGCCCTCCAAAATGACCCCCAGCAGGCCACTGGTGTGCATGTTTCTGCCCAAACTGTCAGAAAGAGATTCCATGAGGGTGGCATGAGGGCCCAACGTCCACAAGTGGGGTCTATGCTCACACCCTGGCACCGTGTAGCCTGATTGATATTTGCAAGAGAAGAACAAAATTGGCAGATTTGCCACTTGCGCCCTGTTGTCTTCACAGATGAGAGCAGGTTCACAATGACAATGAGACACCATGGAGAACATTCTGCAGCCTGCAACATCCTCCAGCGTGACCGGTTTGGCGGTGGGTCAGTGATGGTCTGGGAGGCATATCCTTGGAGGGTCTCACAGACCTCCATGTGCTAGCCAGAGGTACCCTGACTGCTGTTAGGTACCGGCATGAGATCCTCAGACCCATTGTCAGACCATATGCTGGTGCAGTGGGCCCTGGGTTCCTTCTGATGCATGACAATGCATCCTGGACAATGAAGGTATTGATGCTATTGACTGGCCCGCCCGTTCCCCAGACCGGAATCCAATCGAGCACATTTGGGGCGTCATGTATTGTAGCATCCACTGCCGCCACATTGTACCACAGACTGTCCAGGAGCTGACTGATGCCCTGATCCAGGTCTAGGAGGAGATCTCCCAGGAGACCATCCGTCGTCTCATCAGGAGCATGCCCAGACGTTGTAGGGAATGTATACAGGCATGTGGAGGCCATAGACACTACTGAGCCACATTTAGCCGTTTTTATGTTTTTCTGTCAGTTATTTTCTTTTTCTCTTTGTTGACCCTGCCTCAGTATATATAGCCACAAACAGATACACTGCCTTAACAGCTGTATACAAAAAAAGACATGCTAGCCAGATCAAGATCTTGCAGCTCCGTTGTCTTAGGAAAATGTTTTCATTGTACATTACGTTTACATGTGTTCCATATTTATTGTATCAACATTTCGAAAGTGACGCAGTATATGAGCTGACTTTGTCATCTGGAGTTGGATGGTGTGACACTCAGATGTCTGCCAAGCTGCAGACCACTGTTCCAGACCAACAAACAACAAAACCAGTTTGTAAACCCTGTGACTATTGTCCACAGGGGCTGCCACAATCAACACAAAATTAAAGTTCCTTGTGGTGCTGCAACTTCAACTGTTTCTTGTCATTTCTGTTTTTCAGTTCATTGAAAACGGAGGCCAATATTGAAGCCATGAAGTCTATCCCTACTGAAAGACTCATGATAGAAACAGGTGAGTGTCAGTCAGGTTATTATAATGAACAAGGTTTTTGACAAAATTACGCCATTAAGTGAATAAAGAAAAGCATATGCATCAGCACAATGTTGGCAAATGTTTCTGATTTTCCACATAAATTACTCCAGACCTGAATTTAATTCTTTTCAACACGTCATCTACGTTATATAACAGTTGTGGAATTCAACAGTCTGTGACACTAGAGGTCAGTACGCGCAGGGCCCCGCCCCTGCCTGCCACCCAACACATAATGCACTGAGCCCAGATTTCGGGCTGAGCCAGACTGGGCCCCATGGCCCAAGGCCTGGCCACCAGAAGCTCGCTGGCGAGGGGGGGGGTGTCCCCATACCGGGCGAGGTCCTCAAAGTTCATTACGCCGTTTCATCAAGGTCTCCTTGAGTCGCTCTTAAGTGCAACACACACCGCCGCCATACGCCGCGCATCAAAACGCCTGCCTCCATTATATTCTATGAACAAACCCACACTGCGCCGCTCTGCTTCAGCCCACTGCTTTATTTCCAGCGTGGCTGGCGCTGCGAGACAAGCCTTTTATGTATGTCTCGGCCGCCGCAGTATCAACTCCGGTTGCTTCAAATAAGACGATTTTGATAAGAAACTGACCCGTGAAATCCCTGACACTTTGCCTTGGGTGACCCTACCAGGGGCTATAAGCCCCTGACAACACAGCTCCCAGGTTCACAGAGACCCACAAAAACTCTCCACTGCGATAAGATGGCGATTCTTGGAGGAGCAGGTTCAGGCATCTGATCACGGCACCTCCTGGGCAGCTCCCGTTAGAGGTGTTCTGGGCATGTCCCACTGGTAGGAGGACCTGTCTGGTTTGGGAACGCCTCGGGGTCCCCCAGGAGCTGGAAAGCATTGCTGTGGAGAGGGACGTCTGGGATGCTTTGCTTGGCCTGCTGTCCCTGTGACCCGGCCCTGGATAAGCGGATGAAAATGGATGGATGGAATTCAACATGATTTATAGCCTTATTATTACATAAAATAAAATTAAAAAAAATAGATGTTTGGTTCATCACAATACTGTTGTTACTGTGGTTATTAAACTATTAAACATTTATTCATGCATTAATGTCAGCTATTATGTCAACCCTTTATGGCACACAGCTGCAGCGTAAAGCCAGCTCTATACTTAATGACTGCTCACATCCTCTGCATGGTGAGTTCCAGCTCCTTCGTTATGGCTGTCGTTTTGTGGTCCCTAAGGGTAGGACAAAACATTACAGAAATAGCGTTGTACCCACAGCAATTGTAATGCTGAATAGTAAGGCCACAAGGTGAACAGTCTTGTTCATATTAACTTTAGCTGGATCCATGGAGACGTTGAAGCACTTTTCTATGTTTATATATATTTTGATATGATTGTATTGTTTTTCTATTGTGTGATCGATTTGACTGTCATGATGTCTGTTGCGTGGCTGTGATTTTATATTGGGATTGCTGAGTTCCTGTCTGCACAACAAATTTACCTTCGGGTACTAATAAATAAACCTTGAACCTTGATATCTTCCTGCTGTTTCCCAGATGCTCCATGGTGTGGCATAAAGAACACTCACGCTGGCTCCAGATTTGTAAAAACTACTTTTCCCACGAAGAAGAAATGGGAGGCGGGGCACTGTCTGAAGGACAGGAACGAGCCCTGTCACATCATGTGAGTAATGTCGGGGTGAAAGTTAGAGGATAAGTAAATAAAGTGTTGTTTCATCCATCAACCATTAAATGTTAACAGCTGATGTTAAGATTTCACTGTTTGTCTCTTCCAGACAAGTTCTAGAGGTGATGGCAGCAGCGAGGGAAGAAGACCCGCTGGAGCTGGCCAACACAATCTACAACAACACCGTCAAAGTCTTCTTCATCTCGAGCTGATGAACAGATTAAACCTTCAGAAAACCAACTGATATGGCCTCCATGAATGTGTGTGTGTCTGTCAGTGTGTGCCTGTCTGAATGTTGGATAAAACTCTCTCATTGCCAAAAAGTCAAATAGCTTCTGATCTGTCTTCTTCTGCTAAAGTGAAAACAAAAATACATTTTCATGGGTTTTAGTTGTTGTCCTGTGTTTCATTTACCTGCAGATGAAGTTACTATAGGTTTTTATTTGGGCTGTCAGGCGATTAAGAGAATTAATCTCAATAATTACATGCTCTGTGATTAATTAATCGAAATTAATCACAAACAACACTTTTTGCTGTGAAAGTAGGTTGTCTGTCTCTGTGTGTCAGCCCTGCAATAGTGTGGGGACCTGTCCAGGATGTACCCTGCCTCTTGCCCAATGTCAGCTGGGATAGGCTCCAGCCCCCACCTTTGGTGGTCAAAGGTCATGGTCACTGTGACCTTGTCAGTCTCATTCTTGTGTGATATCTCAAGAACACCTTGAGGGGATTTCCTCTTGGACTGAAGAAGAAGTGATTTGAATTTGGTGGTCAAAGGTCACTGTGATGAGCAGCCTGAGATGAAAAATATCTGCACTATCTTTTCACATTTAATCAGTTTGCTACTCAGTATTAGACTACATGTGCATTACACTTTACAAATCACAGTGGATCTAAAAAAAACACAAAAAATTAGTGCAAAAACATTCTGAAATGTTCACAATTAATGAACATGACATTTACAAAACAGATGAGCAGCCTGAGATTTCTTAAGAAAGATAGTGCAGTTTTAACAATGTCTTAGTTTTTCTACATTCAGTCAGTCTACCATTGACAGTCATTACATGTGCATTTTTACATACATTTGTGCAGTTATGCTGGCTTCACCACACCAAACTAAAGTGGAAGCTGCTGAAACAGGTCGTGTTATCTCCTGACTTACAAAGCAAAAATTTTGGCAGTGCTGTAACAATAGATAATTTGTACTAAAGCTGCAAATGACAAGTTGACAACATTTTTCACAGTGCTCAATATCTTTGAAAATGACCACAATAAGTATTCATTTTTCAGAGAACTATATTTTGGTCAGGCTGGAAAAGCCTCTGAAGCAGCATTTTACATAAAGTACACTTAAAAAAATAATATGTTGGATTTACTTAATTCAATAGTGGACATTGGTTGCACGCAGATCATTTGCTTTGCTACAAACAGGAACAACTGTTGTCAGTCCTAACTCTTTCCTCTCACTGATTTATAGGTGTGTTCATTAACACATATCCCTGAACAAGAAAGACACTGACTGAACAAGTGCACCTTGTACAATGCAACAATGTCAAGATTAGTCAACAATGTGTCACATGACCAAATATGCAAAGATCTGCACAGCAATTGCAACTGTAAAAACTAGGAATATTGATATTCAGTATTTTTTACAATAATTGGTATCAGTAGTGTTATCAGATTGCCAATTAAATTAATTCATTTTAAAATGCGCTTCATGGTACCATATTTCTGATAATATTGGATTTATTTCATTTCTTTATTCTTTGTTTTGTCTTGGGAATTTGTGTTGTTCTAAATTTTGACACCAACATTTTTTTTTTACTGCTCATAAACTATGTCAGTTCCAAGTATCAGGTATTGCTCTCCTTGTTAGTAGTAGTCTGTATCAGCTGTGGGAAAAAAAACATATTGGTTGATCCCTGGTAAAAAAAAAAAAAAATAATGGAATTAACAATAGCAAAGATCTTGGCAGTAGTTACAACTGTAAGACATCATACTGATGGCAACCAGTGAGGACCAGACAGCTCTTTGCCCTGTTGACCTCGAGGCCCAGCCGGGCCACATGTGCCAGAAGACTGTATCCTGGACCACCTGGGCCCGGGAAGGCGCACACACCAGCCAGTCGTTCAGATAAGGCAGAACCTTTATGCCTTCTGCTAGCAGAGGTGCCAGAGCCGCTGCAACGCATCAGGTAAAGAACCTTGGAGACAGGGAGAGACTGAAGGGGAGTACCCTGAACTGATAGTGGTGGCCCTGAAAGGCAAACCACAGGAAGGGCTGATGATGAACCACGATGGACACATGAAAATATGCATCTGCCAAATCTATGGACTTGAACCATTTGCCCTGACTGATCACTCGCATAATGTCCGCTGTGGTCAGCATATGAAACGGTAAAACTTGTAAGTACCTGTTCAAACCTCGCAGATCCGAGATGGGGCGAAGTCCGCCATCTTTCTTGCTGACAAGAAAGTACGTTGAGTAGAACCCCCCGGGCTGAAGAAGGGGGTCCACCGGTATGAAAGCGCCCTTGTCTGTCACCATTCAGTTCAGAGGTGGATACAAATGCAGAAAAATAGGCAGGTTGCAGTATTCAACAAAGAGTGAGCTTTAATATAGCTGAAAAGGTGTGGGAAGTACGCAGGAATACACAGACAGACTGACAAAGGACAAAGGGAAACACAGGTATATATACACAGAAGACTAATTGCAAGGATGAGACACAGCTGGAGAAGACAGAAATGGGTACCAGGAGTGAAGCAGGGATTGACTGACAACAAGGGTGGAGCAAACAAGACTAATACCAAACAGGTGTGAAGGAAGACTCAGGGAACAGGCAAGACTTAAGACAGGTGTGATAGAAAACAGGCGGGAAAACACACAAAGACAGGAAGTAAAACCAGACATGACATGAGGAGAGCACCTATTAAAATAATAATAATAAATAAAACAGGAAGCAGATTAAATATGAGCAAAACAACATGAAACAGGGACCACAAACAGAAAAACTCAGAAACAAAGTCCTTGAGATAATAGAAAATAAAACCAAAACCCAGGATCAAGGCATTGTCCAGGAGGACAGACAGCTCCTGGGCTAAGGCTAGAGCCTTGGCCGAGTCATCGGTGATTGTCATCTTGACCCAGCCGAAGGCTGGGGGCCGGCGTCTAACCTGCAATTCGTAACCCTGGGTCAAGGTGGCAACTACCCAAGGGTCTGACAAGCAGGCAGCCCAGTGACTGAGCTGCTGCTGGGAAAAGCAGCCGATGACCGGTCCCGTTGTCCTTGCGCCGCTGCCCCCACCCCCCGGAGGAGCCAGAAGTGCAACGGTATGTGGTGAGTGGCGCAGTGCGGAGTGAAAGTCACCTGCTGGCTTCTTTGTGTCCCGCAAAGGATGATGGCCACCCCGGGAAGGTGGTTGTGTAAGACCCCGAGGGGCAGATGGAAAACCCCCCGACCTGCTGGAAGCAGATGCTCTTTTGTGGAGACCTGCAAGCCGTCGCCTGGTTTCGTCAGCCTCAGCGGTGCGATCCAATGCTTCCAGGGCAGCAGAACCAAAGAGATCCCCAGGTTCCGCTGGCACCCTATGGAGGACCTTATGGGTCGCCTCTGTTAGAGGTGACTGAGGTGAATGTGCCAGCCACACATGGCGGCGAGTGTGGACAAGTGTCGACATCAGTCGGCCCAGCTCCCTTGTCTGGTAGGCAAATGCCTGTAGTGACGCTTCACAGATGTCGTGGACACAATCGTCCACCTGCGCAACCTGCAGGGAGGTCGAGACAGAGGAGGAAATGGGAAAGAGTGATCCCAAGGCGGCTGACCCGAGCTGCCATGTTATAGGCCTTGCAGATGTAGTCATTCGTGACCCTACACTAAGCAGAAGGACACGTAGGATCTGCTTTCATGGCTTCATCTGGAGCCACAATCAAGGCGGCGATTGCAGGTTCCACCGCAGCAACCAACTCTGTCCAACCAACTCTGCATTTTCCATGGAAGCCAAAGCTTGCTCATCTGACCCCGGCCTGGTGAGGGCTGAAGTGTCGCTCAAACAGGAATGCAGCTCCTTTAAAAAAATCTGGAGAACGTGGCACCATTACCTTCTCTGAGGGAGGGTTACGCCTATGGAAAGCGCTTGGAGCCTGCACTTGACTTGGGGTGTCAAGCTGCAGATGTGCCATTGCTGCCCGGATGATCGCTTCTATGGATGGGCTGACCAAACGTCCTCTTTTGCCCGAACATGTCCACTTTTCACGTCCCGTCCGGGGAGTCCGGGTTTTTTTTTATAAACTGATGATAATGTCTGGTTTTCCGTGTGTGTGTGTGTGTGTGTGTGTGTGTGTGTGTGTGTGTGTGTGTGTTAGTTAGAGTGCGGCATGGGCCGCATATCTCTGTCCAAACCCGAACCGAGCTCAACATTATTTAATTACTAAAGCACTGAGTTTGTGTCACACAGTTGTTATGGTTACAGGGTATGGTTACAGGCCTGGCGTGCGCCGTGGTGCTCAGCGGAGAGGGAGACCTCTGTGTTTGAGATGGGAGCAGGAGGCTGGATGTCTGACGCTTCCAGCAAGGGGAGAGGGAGAAATATAACAAAATAAGATAAAATAGGAGACACCTGTCTCCCTCTTTTATTTTATTTTCAGCTTTTAATCAAGGCGGAGGCTGGCGGCGGGAGGTCCGAGACTTCCAGCGAGGGGAGAGGTAGAAACAAACAGCCAATGTGTGTGTGTGTGTGTGTGTGTGTGTTCTGTTCAGGTGTTGTCACGTAAATAACAGTCCCTAAGCAATAAACAGGACAGACAATAGGATTTTATTTATTTTTACACTACATTTTCACTGAAAGCTGACCGAATCCGACCCCAGCCTGAATACAATTTATACATTTTTGACCAAACCCGGCCCGACCCGTCTGGTAGCTACATAGACATATATACATAGACGCCGCATCGAGTGCTGAGCCATACGTCAACGTCAGCGCCATATTGGATGTGGCAAGGCTGCGCTGTAAACTAATACAGGTGAATGGACTTAATTTCATAAAGCGCCTTTTTTCAAAGAAATTTACGTTAATGTCTCTCATATATTCCTTCACACACGCACTAATATGCTTGGGAAACAGTAAGGTACCAAAAACAATGTATTTGATTTTCTCATATGGCTAAGATAAGAACTTTATTGATCCCACACAGGAGTAATTCACCTTACATCAGCTATAGAGGACAAGGTAGTGCCGAAAAACAATGCACAGTAGCCTATACATATATATATATTTTATAGGTTATATATATAGGCCTAGCCAGGGAGTTTCCACTCTAAAGAGAAGCGTTGGAAACAAGCGTGATCGAAGACCAGGGAATGGCTGCGGCTCTGGATCGCCGGATGACGGACTTGGAGAGGTGCCATTGCCATGGATCGCCCAGCCGGGCCCGTGGGGCTGGTGCTGCTGCGTCAGGATCGCAAGAGAGGGAAGCGCCGGGCGGAGCCTGCTCTGCAGTCACTGGGGAAGACGGCATGCTCCCAACTCCTCTCCCCAGCATGGAGTACCGTTCTGAAGGAGGGAAAATGCAAGGCGCAGAAGCTTGGGGCTTCTGAGGCTTGCATTTTCAACGGTAGCCGCTGTGTACCAAAAAGCTATGATAACAGTGAAGAAACCATGTCATCCAATACTTTATGAAGTATTCATTCAGGCTCCTACACAGACACACACGACATGAGTTGACAAACCCCCTCCTCACCATGCTGGCTGTGTTTACAACGTAGGACTGTTTGGGTGGGTGTAAATCGAAACAAAGTCCCAGAACCCAGGTGGAAAGAACTGCTAATGCAATCACAGGCCAGCGCCGCTGTTAGCTGTTCTCAGTCACGCAGCGTTGGCCTGGCTATCAACGAAAACGCCGAAGGCATGGCTGTATGTCCCTTGCTGGTGGATGTATTCTCAAGATGGCGAAACGTTATGGAACCCCCCTGATGACTTGCCCACCCAATGTACAAACAAATCTGAAATTCTTCTTTTACGAGAATAAGTCAGATTATTGGTGGAGGTAATAATACACCAATGATGACATATTTATGAATGCAGACATTGATTTTTGCCAGTAAACAACTGAAAATGGTACACAATGTCCCTTTAAGCCAAGCAAGATTAAGCTGGTGAAAGGGTCTAAATGTTGGTTTTGATATATTTTCAGTTACTACTACTACTCACTGTTTAACTTGCTCCTGAGATCTGGCATCTCTTAGCCTTCACAAGTGCTTCACAAGAGACCTAGAATAGATTTAAGTATAATAGAATTAAAGAAAGAATGGGAAGAGAGTGGGATAGGATATCTAGCAAGTCATTATATTAAATATAAATATTATAATTATTTAGATATATATACAGATGGGTCCAAGGATGAAAATGATAGAGTAGGCACAGGAATATATATACCCTTAATGAATATTAATATTGGAAATAGGATTCCTGATAAGATGTCAGTCTATACAGCAGAAATGATGACAATCATCATGGGACTACAGTGGGTAGGGGAAGTAAGACCTGACAGAGTAGTGTGTTGTGTGGATTCAATGGCTGTCCTTTTAAGCTTACAATCTACATTTTCTAACAGGGAAGATTTAATGCTGGAAATTCAGCAAACTTTATTCAGACTTCATAGGATTGGTGTGGAAGTACAATTTTGTTGGGTACCTGCCCATGTTGGAATAAAAGGCAATGAGGGAGCAGATAAAATAGCCCAAAAAGCAACCAGAATGCCAAATATTATAGATATACCCCTTGGTAAAGGAGAAGGTAAGGCAATACTCAAAAAAGAAATAATGATGAAATGGCAGGACAGATGGGACAGGGATAGCAGCGGAAGGAAATATTACAATGTGCAGAAAACCATTACAACACAGGGAGTATATAGAGGTAATAGAAGAGAGGAGACTAATTTAACAAGATTAAGATTTGATCATACAGGTCTTAATAAAACAATGTTCTTGATAGGGAAAAGTAATTCAAATGAATGTTCGGAGTGCAAAATAACAGAAGATGTGGAACATGTATTGATGCACTGTCGGAAATATAGGGGAGAGAGGATAGAACTAATGCGAAAGATGGTGGAGGCAGGTAGAGTGTGGAGTCTTGAGGGTATTTTGGGAACAACAGGAAAAGGGGTACAGGACACACAGAAAGCTTTAGTGGAGTATTTGAAAGAGACAAGATTATATGGTAGAATTTAGCTGAGGGTTTTTTTTTTTTGTTTGTTTTGTTTTGTTTAAATTTCTATTTACTAATTAATTAAATATCAATTAAGTGATATACAGTAATCCTTGTAGTAACTCATGTTACATACTCCGGTACAGTAGGTGGCGGTATGCACCTAATAAGCTATGTTTGTAACCCGCCATTAAACCAAAAGAAGAAGAAGATGTGTCGAGAACAAGCTGCAAGAACACCCAAACACATGCTGCAAGAAAAAAAATGACATCATTCTTTTCTTGCAGCCCTGTCAGGGTGAACAAATTTCTCTGTTCTTGTGGAGTATGTAAAGGCCTTTAGAGAGGGGAAATGAGCAGGATCACTTTTTGACAGCTGAATCTCCCACAAAGCCAGATTCAACAGGAAAGCGTGCATAATTCTCTATCGTATCGAGTCGCATAGAAATGTTGCTTCTACCCACCTACTGAATCTGCATATGACCACCAAGACATATCTCTTTCTTCTCACCCTGGACTCTGGTCCCATGTCTATGTAGTCTATCATAAGGTGTCTGAAAGGACCATCTGGGGGTGGGATGTGTGCCCATGGAGCTGTAAAAACTTTCCTAATATTGTATCTTGTATTGTATTGCACGTCGTAAGATCTCCCCCCGTATAATGGATGTGTCCGTAGGATGTGCTTTGAACAGTCTACAGTAATATAATAATAAGTAGTAGTAGTAGTAGTAGCCTATGGTGAATTAGAGATATGATTAATTTATTGCTGCTTGTAAAAAACGTTTAGCCAAAACATGAATTACCAAAATATATTTCCATTTTACATTTGTAAGAACAATAGTGTTCAACAACAGAGATTTAAAGTATAAAATGCTAAACAAAGAAAACACCTTTTGTGTTTATTTGTGTTGTTATTATTGACAAATATCTAAATACGCAGTTACTCTTTTTTGGTTTTATTTTTATTTTACAGTTCAGAAAAAATGTAAATGTTTGTCAAACAGTTACGTAACTCCCTCTCCCTCTGACGCTTCAAGTTACGTCACGTTACGTCGGAACCAACAACCTGATAACTTCTGCGCTCTGCCAAAGGAAGAGGAAATAACAAATTTAAAGATATCCTGATATTTTTGAGGATACTAGACGAGACAGGACTCCGAGGAGAACTGAGATGGAATGACTGGCGGCGGTAACACGCTGGAGGGGAACAACCCGACATTAAACAGAGGAAGAAGAAGAAGAAGCAACAGGAGGTTGAGATGGACAGACATGGCGGCGGACGGTAACAGGTCCCCAGCTATCAAATAAACCCCCGGCAAAACGAAACCGGAGACGAGAGGCGGCTCCCGGGGAGCTTTAACATATTTTAATGTTGCATGAATAGCCGGGGCTCCCCAGGACTGTGAGCCCTCCTCTGAAGCCTGCATGGCGTCCACACAAGCCCGGCTAGGCCAGCAGGCCTTAGCGGTGCTTGATGTGGCTCTGCGAGTTCCCTGTATCTTTATTATCGACGCCATTTTTAACTCTTACTACGACCCTGGTTCGGGATGGGCCGGGGCGATGGGGAACGTGCTGGTCAGAGTCATGGGTGAGTATTTTAAAGTCCAAATTTAGTCAACAGCACCCAGCAAATTGTCAGTTACGTTACTGTTAGCTAACTGACGCTGCGTTAGCCGTGACGTAGCACTGTGAAGCCATGTCACCTGTCAAACCGACTAAAGCCGACTTAGCCACCAGCAGTAACATCCATACGAGCCCGATTTGTCTGATACCGTGCTTGAATGGTTTACCTCAAACCTCTTACAGTCTTATCTGAGGAACGCAACTCGGTATCTAGCTATAGCTAACCGGCTAACGTCAGGTCTTGTAATGACAGGGGTTGTGTCAAATTCCGTATCCTCGCCAGAATCCACTGTTTCGGTCCTTACGGTAACTGTGGGGGGCATTTAGGCAGCCTGTCATTCTGCCTGTCATAATAGGCTTCTTTACCCACTGTAACATTCCCCAGAGAGCTGTTATCTTATCCAATCTATCATCTGAACTCTGTAGAGGACTTGGTGTAGGCATGACGGATGTAAACATTAACATTGCGGTATTGTGCTGCATCCAGTGATTACCTTCATTACATTCTCGATTAATCAAAAAAAAGACAAATGGCGATCACAATTTCCCAAATAATACACTTTCTTTAAAATGATGCGACCCAAAATGTTTAACAAAACAAGATGAGATAATAATATAAACAATAACAATAAAAAAGAACAGCACAAAGAGCAAAAAATAGCAGTAACCGTTATAGCAGTAAGGGACAGAAAAACAAAAATAACAGAAACTGTTCAACTGTATTGTTCACAATGAAACGAAACTTTCACGTTGATACCAGTAAAATTAACTCAAATCAGCGGTTTGATGCAGCTTCTGCAGTGATGCGGGCACTGCACCAGACCATCATGGTGAAGAGAGAGCTGACCTGAAAGGCGAAGCTCTCAATTTACTGGTCCATCTATGTCTCAACCCTTACCTATGGCCATGAACTCTGGTCAGTGATGGAAAGAATGAGCTTGCAGATACAAGTGGCCAAAACGAGTTTCCTCAGAGGGGTGGCTGGGCTCAGCCTTAGAGATAGGGTAAGGAGCTTGCATCCAGTGGGAGCTTGGAGTAGAGCCGCGGCTCCTTTGCATCGAAAGGGGTCAGTTGAGGTGGTTCATGCATCTGATCACCATGCCTTGTGGCGGGCGCCTCTTGTAAGAGGTGTTCAGGCACATTCCACTCAGGAGACCCCGGGGCAGGCAGACCCAGAACACACTGAAGGGACTACATATCTCATCTGGACTGGGAATGCCTTGGGGTCCCTCACTGGAAAGTGTTGCTGGGGAGAGGGACATCTGGGGTGCTTAGCTTGGCCTGCTGCCCCCGCAGCCCGGCCCTGAATAAGTGGATGAAAATGGATGGATGGATAAAAAAGGTCTTCAACTAGGTTGCAGCAGTATACTGATTCCAAGGTATACTGTGGTGTCAAAAATAACAGTTAACATACTGTGTACATTTGCTTATCTATGGTATTGAAAAAAATGCAACTAGACAGAGAGTCTCATCAAAATGTTTGTTCACCCAGAGGCAAACCTTCCGTTGTTATTCTTTTAAGGATCATTGTAACTGATGATAATGATAATAATAATTCTGTGATACCGTGAAGCCACAATATTTTCTTCGGCGGTAATCAAACAGTGAGAATCTCATGTCATTGCAACTTTGTCCTCAATGTAATTAATATAATACCAAAGCCCAAATGGGCTAACTTAATTGTTTTGTTTTTTTCTGACCAAAAGCCCAGAACTCAAATATATTCAGTGTACTATCACAGTAGAAAATTAGAAAATATTCACATTTGCAAAGCGAGAACCATTGAATGTTTTGAGTATGTGCTTTTAAAATGGTTTTGCTGATTTATCTAAATTTCGAATTAACTATTCTTTCAATGAACTAATAATTTCACCTCTGATAGCCTCATGGTCATCTTGATATCTCATATTAGTAGAGTATTCACAAAATGGCAGAAATCACAATATCAAATTGTTTGCATCTTTGCAGTCTTATGCACTTTGAGTTTTCTTTTACATTTTTCCTTTTTTCAGAATTCTATTTATATTATTGTGATTCTCAACAAACGTTTTCTTCTTGTTGTAGCACTTGACATTGAGAAGTTAAGCCTCTCAGTGCCTTAAAACACTTGTCTACATTAATCACAGCTTTGCTTTTTGCTCCTCACAAACAACATGGTTAAGCCTCTTTCAGTGGAGTGATTAGTCATTAGAACTGTACACAGACAAACAACCACTAGGTTACATAATTCTTCGTTTGTACAGTTTAGACCTTTGAACAGCTCAGGTCCCATCAAAGTCCTGTTGGTGTTAGCCAGGAGCTCTGGGTTTGGAGAGCCAACAGGCCAAATGAGGTGCTTTTTAAGTAGGTCAGGCAAAAGGCTCGTGTTGCTTCCACCCACGAGCCTTTCATGTTAAGTACCAACACATAAACCAACTAATTTTTACCTGAAATAAAACTGAAACAATACTGGAAAAGTGCTTTAAAACCTATACAAATCAAAAACTGAACAGTAATATCTGAATATATTCATATTAAGAGTTCTTAAACAACTAGGTTCAGTTAAAGTCCATTTAGTCAATCAACTCTTGTCAAAGCTGATCCAGGGTTAAAATTGTCCATTGCTAAAGCATTTCAGTTAGAGATTGACGTTGTGGGGCCTAATGTCAAGGTGGCAACCACCCGTGAGGGATGAGTCAGTCAGTAAAGAGACAGTTCAGGCCAGTATACTGACTTGAGATTATATGCAAAAACTACATAACACCTGTTATATTTTAATACTGCATTTATTCTTCCTTTTTTCTTTTTTTTAAAAGATGAAGTTAGTTTTGTTTTGCTGCTTTTAAACGTACAATTTATATATATTTTTATGCAGTGCTGTCATTGTGATCAGTTTTTCCTGGGTAGGATTCCTTCAGTGTTCATTGTTCAGGAGGTTTTTACTGGGGGCCAAATTATCTGCAGAGGTCTCCTCGTCTCTACAAATAGACAGGCTAGGTGATTTAAAGCAGTAAAATACCTGAATAAAGCTCTTTCATGTAAAAAACAAAAACAAATCAGTGTTCTGCCAATACTGTTTGGCTTGTTGTGGGTTTGTTTTTTGTTTTGTTTTGTAACTTGAGATCTAGATATTCATGGAGGTTTTTACCTGGAGTTGAATTATCCACAGAGGTCTCTGATTCTCCAAAACAAACAGACCAGCTGTTTTAAATTAGTGAAAACACTTAAGGCAGTTTCATATTAAATGAGTGAGAGTGAGAGAGTTTCCCCAACACTGCAGGGGCTGAAGCAGAGCTGCCACTATAGTTTGTTGAACTTGTTTTTAAGATCCAAACGTCTGATGACTAAAATTCTTCATCTGGTTAAAACATATTGTTAAAACAATCAAGACCTAAAAATTGTATGATAAAAATGTGGCTTAAAACTGCTTAGAAAGTCAAATTTTGACAGCTTTCAGCAGACAGCCACAACCCTGATGCATGAGCAAAGGGGATATGACGTCACTGACAGGTGACGCTGACCAACTGACACGGACCATGTCCTTGGTTATAATGACATGTTTCTCTGGGTTTGATCATTGTTGGAAACATTTGGGATAATGTAAGTACACAACTCAGCAATATGTGTAACATTGGTCTAGTTGTTTTCAGACATTTTAATGCGGAAAAGTAAAATATATCTTTATTTTGACTACTGCAGTCATATGTCAGGTTGGTCTCAGCTAAGACACCAACTGTTTACAGCTCAAGGTCATTTGTGTTCAATCGTTCAAGTTCATCGCTGAAGAAAAACAGTGTATGTATAAGAAAACAGTCCTTTTGAACTTTTGAGCTCTTTAATTCAACTTGAAGAAATGTGTATGACAAGTAAAAATAAGATAATCCCTCAGATGGTGGTGTATGACAATTATAATGCTCCACATTGCTGACCTTTATGAAAGTATGAAGAAAATAAACATACGACAATAAAATGAATAATAAACATGGTGCAGAACAGGAGCCATCACACACTGTTCAAAGGAAAGTATACTAATGAATAGCCTAATATTTGACATAAGTCAGGTTTCCCACGCATCCTTGAAAAATCTTAAAAGGTCCTTAATTCATTTAAACAAAAAATAAGGCCTTAGTTGGTATTGAAATCTTTTAAATCAGTCTTTGAGGAGTTTTTTGTGACGTTGCATTGTAGAATCTCAAAATAATTGGCAGCATCTGTTTTTATTAAATGATTAATCACATTAATTTTGATTTTAATATTTTTATTGTTAAAGAGGTCTTAATTTTAATTCCAAGTGGCATTTAAGAAATCTTTCGTTTTTTGTGCCATTAGATTCATTGGTTTCAGTGCAGCCGCACGGCAGGAATGCACACACGCCAGAGAAACGGCAATCACAGCCGACAGATATTTTTCCCTTCCATAAATTATAGTCTGTGGTAAATATGGAAAAGTTGATCATTTTGGGGCAGGGCTAGCCAGAGCTTTACATCTGTCCCACAGACAATATGCCCACACACTTATAAACAGCACCTGGAAGAAGATCAGCTCTACACTCAGGATTTCAGTTTAATAGGCTATGAAACAGTGCTTGTTAAGGTTGCTTAGTCACCTCAGACACAACCTGCTGCCACGCTCTTGAAAGCTGGCTCAAAAAAAGGCATAACAGTAGCACCCAGCACCTGAACATATGTTTTTCAGGCGGTTAAAGAGGCAGCATGTGTTCAACCCCTTAAGCTCTAAGAAGCTTAATAACCTTTAACTGTGTTGCCATAGTTATAAAAATGCTGTGAGATGACAAGGGCCTTCAGACTAGTTCAACTCATCCTGAGACAATCAGTACATTGCACTGCTGCTACCACAGTGCTCATTTATGTTGACTGATCATACATGACAAGAACAAGTGCACACACATCCAAAGGCTGTATCGGACTAGTGCTGAACAATTAGATAAAATTATGCGATTGTGATTTGAGTGGACAATATCACGATTTGTGATTGCGATTATAGTATAATACATAAATGATATCATGAGTCTTCTTGCTTGATTCAGTGTTTCCCCTACATTATATTAGGGGGGCACTGACCTGACATAGTTATTGTTATGGACAGTGTGTAAATGACCATCAACAGACTGAACACAGTCAAACACGCTGCTCGCACAGCAGCGCAGCACGGCACTGCACATACAGTGGAGCAAGCCTGTATTCCGTTCAGGCCTTGTCACGTAAATGACAGATTCCAGCACGTGAACAGGCCATAGCACAACACAGCAGCATGTCAAAGAGCTGAACCTGAGTAAAATTTTGCTGTTATTATATAGTTTGTTACAGAGTCCATGATTTCCCTGTTACACTTACACATATATGCGTAACTGTGCTTGGATGTTGTTTTATGAGGCTCTGGCGGCTTTAAGTTGTCTCATTGTCTTTGACGTTACATGGCTTGGCTTTCTCTCATGCATTCTTCTACTTTTCTCTGTGCTGTCTCAAGTGTTGATATAGATTGGTCGTGTTGCCGCGGGGGGCGTGGCGACTTTAACTTTTGAACTTTAACACAGCACATCTTTCTGTTCCACATCGCTGTGCCTGAATCCAAAGTATCGCCATATAATAGACGTTGCGTCTTTTTCGCCACCAACCCAGCCTGTTCATGGTCGTGCTCACGCTCTTCTTCAGCGTCCATGTTTGTCACTGCTGCACGCCGGCCGGTCACCTGACCATACGTGCTGCACACACCAGGATAGCTTGTGTGCCTAATGTCAACAAACTCCACACACGACAGGAGAGGTAGTCACGTTCACAGGCACACATGTTAACATTTATTTACATTAAATCGCAAATCGCAGCCTTTTATGTGGTTATGTAATCGCACAGCCTGACATCACGATTGCAGTTGCAATAGATTCATCGTGCAGCACTATATGCGACACACTCTTATTGTGTGTATTGTGGACAGCATTCCTCTCACATGAAGAACTCAGGTGTTTATTTTATCCGTATAGTTTAGTGTGCTTCCATTTTCAATCTCATGACAGGTCATCTGTCACAAGCGCACCTGCAAAAGTTTTTTGTGATAATTGTGTATGTGTTTCGCTCCACAGTGACCTGCTGGGGTGACATCTGGGCTGTTATGTCTTAAGAAATGTTAAACAGGATTTGTTTGATGACTAATTCTCTTTCTGCTTGCCTTGCTTTGCCCTGCTACATGTTGCCTCTGACTTTTCAGGATCATAGCGCTGTGAGCTGATAGTTTTCCTTCTAATCTTGTTTGTGTTTCACACTCTTGAGTTGTTGTCTCTGAGAACCATGTTCTCATTCTTCACCTAAAAATCCAAAACACATAATGTTGTTTTATCGAACAGATTGACTTTCGTGAGTTCCTAATCAGACAAACTTACAAGCTACAGTCAGCAATATCTCTCCCTGATCTTTCACATTGTTTCTGTATTCTAATTGTGTTATTATTCTACATTGTCTTGTATTTTAAACTGTTATTATTTCTATGTAAGCGTCTTTGAGCACTTGTAAAAGCGTGTTATAAATAAAATTTATTATTATTTATTATTATTAATAGTTCATTTTATGGTTACTTTCTAGTCCGTGTGATAGAAAACACTTTTATCACTTTAATGTTTGTCTTTTCTGACTGCGTCTCTGTTGTGTCTCAGGTGTCCTCATCTCCAGCATGGTGCTGCTGCTCTCTCAGAAAGCCTTGTTTAAGTTCTACACCCTCCTCTTTGCTGTTCTCCTCGGTATGGCCGCAGTCCTCATCAACTACTACGCCACCTCCCACATAGACTTCTACAGCGCCTACTACAAAGCGGCACTGGGGTTCAGACTGCTGCCCAGAAATGGGCCGACGCTGTGGCTGGGCATGGCTGCTGTCCAGCTTGTTTTTGGTGTCGGCTACGTGTTCCTGCTCAACCTCCAGTCAGTTTTTGCCGCTCTGGTGGTCCTGGACATCATGATCCCTCTGTGGGGGCTGATGATTGAGCTGCCTGCGGATGTCAGGCAGCTGGTGGCGGTGTTCTCGGGTCTGGCGCTGGCTCTCAACACAGCTGTGTGCCTGGCCATGAGGCTCAAATGGTTTTACTACTCATGCCGGTATGTCTACCTGCTTGTACGGCACATGTACAGGATGTATGGGCTTCAGCTGCTGCTAGAGGACACATGGAAGAGGATCAGATTCCCAGATGTTTTGCGGGTGTTCTGGCTGACCCGGGTTACTGCCCAGGCACTGATCCTGGTCTACGTGGTGCTTGCGGTGAGGAGGGAAAGCGGGGACGCCACAGGTGGTGCCACCGATGGAAGCTCCGATTCACAGGTGAGATTAGAACGAGTAAGTGTGTTTTTGATTAGGAAATCTGCAGGTCACTGTAAAGCCTTGGAAAGCACTGAATTCAGTTCCTCCAAAAAGGGAATTTCATTTACAATGGTCTTGAACATTTTTTTGCCTGCTTTAGACAATAACATTAGTTAAAAATATTTTTTGTATTTTAATATTTTTTTAATTTGATTTGATTTGATTTTGCCTTTACTGTCAGAAAAAAATCTGAAAATGTGTCTTGCGTCCCAGGATGTCAACTGTGTAACATAAATACAAATAAATACAAAAATACAAAATAAAATTAAACCAAACAACAAAACCATACAACAACTGCTGCAAATCACATCAGAAATTGATATAGTGCAACAAATTAATCATTCCTAATAAATTACACTGTATTACACCATGTTCGACCCAGTTACACCGAGGCTGTGTTGAAGCCACACTCTGGTTTAATAGGTTAACAGACAGAGAAACAATTGAGTTCCTGAACCTGTTCAGTCAAGCATTAGAAAGCAAATGTGGTGTTGTACCCTGCTACAAAATTAATTTATATGAATGAATGAATTTTTTATTGTTGTGTATGCAAATGTTTATGCCCAACCTGCATGGGCTTACAAGACACCATAAAATCAGAGTAATATTTTCAGGCAGCATTTAAAGGAAAGAAAATGTAAAAAAGCAGCAAAGTCATTGTACATAATCAGATCGTCACTGTATAAGTCCAGGTTTGTAGATCACTCACAAATGCATCCGTTAGTTTGGTGTTACAGTATTTACATTGAATCATTCAGCATAATGTTTGCCAACCTTTGTTATCTCTGCGATTACAGAAAAGTTAATGAAGCTAAGCTCCAGAAGTTAACGTTAGTTTAACTAGAGCCCTTTGGACAACAGCTAACAATGATGTACTATCACCAAAGTACAAAACTAGAACAAAATAGGCTAATAAACTCCCAGCAAACAAGGTGACATGATGAACAACGCAGCTAGGAGCTAATGTTAGGCTAACATTAGCTAGAGATGTTAAAGATAACTTTATATTTCTTTCCAGCAAAGTGACAATATGTTGCCTCAAACACAATGTTGACTTACCTTAAAACAGATGTAGACATCATTGTTAATCTTATTCACGTTGAGTTGATGTTGTGGTCTAACGTTACCACACAACTTGATCCAAAGGAGACACTTTTCTCGGTTGAGATGTGGTTTAGGAAAGAGTAAAAAATACACCCCGTCGCCCAGCCTCTCAGGATACCTTGTGTTGGAGTTGCATGTACCCCATGCACACCGTTTGACCTTTTTTAAACTTCAAATTTCAGAATAAGCTCATAAAACCGAACACTGGCTTTCTGTAATGCATTTCAATGGAGTGTATGGGAATGGCTATACACTGTGATTGGCTCATCCTGTTTGAGGGTGGGACTTAGCCATAGGTCAATTCACATATTCTGTTTTCCTCCTGAATTTTGTTAAATCGCCTGATCTCAATGTCCAGAGGAAGAACACCAGCTCTCAGCTGTGCAACTTAAAGGGATAGTGCACCCAACAATGAAAATTCTACTCACCCAAATGCTGAGGGAGGCTCGGGTGAAGTTTTATAGTCCTCACATCCCTTGTGGAGTGCTTAGTTTTTCCATTTGTTCTCAGTTTGAGAGAGAGGGACAGGGGCAACACTCTCTCTCAGTCTTCTTTACTCTCTGTGCCCCCGATGGCAGGGGGTACACAACAATCCGTAGCTTGAGCAACAGCCGTAGAGCCAACGAAATCTGTCTGATCTGAGCTGGAAGGTGAGCAGAGAGATCAGGGTGCTGGCAGGATGGAGGGAAGTTGAACATACTTCATTTACTCATACTACCCACATTATGATGGTACAAATCTGGTTGGAAGTCAGTAGTATCTTGTTACTGAATTATCATCAGCCTGATTGTCCCCTCTGGTTTTCCATCATGCTTTGACCAGTTTAACTGTTAAAAAATATTACATTGCATTCTGTGTGGCATTAAAAAGGTCTGAAAAGGTCTTGAATAGAATTAGTTGAACATTGCATAAGTCCTGTTTAATGCAGGTCTGTACAATCCTGCACACTGCAGGAGCAGCTTCTGTCAGTATCTGTCTCCTTGGGAGGCAGAATTAAACCAGTCTGCAGTGGTGCCTTGGATTCCCCAGAAATGTATGCACACCCACAAAGCATGCACAGTCTGAGTGCCTGCATGTTAAGAGTAAAGGGAGTTCTAAGTAATGATGTAGCTGAGTGACTGCTCTCTTTTCAGGGTTACCTGCTGAGCTGGGACGTGTTCTGGGATCTGACCAGTAACCTGATCATCTCTGGCTGTGACTCCACGCTCACTGTCCTGGGGATGAGCGCTGTTATCTCCTCTGTCGCACACTACCTCGGCCTCAGCATCCTGGCCTTCATAGGTATGACTGGCTGTGACTGTGTTAATAATCTGCATACTGGCTATAACAGGGCTTGAAATTAACTTTTTTACATGGTAGCACTGGTGCTCCTAACTTCAAAAAGTTAGGAGCACCAGCAAAATTTTGGGAGCACCCACCTTAATGTAAGAAGCGCCAACAGTTTAACCGATTTTTTTTGTATTGCAACAAAAAGTCGAGATTTTACTGTATACATTACATTGTATGTGTATAGTACACTTATCAACTTAACAACTTGTTCAGCTGAAGACATTTTTAGAAAAAACACCACTGAACCACTAAACACCACTGTGAATGAAAGAGAACCCTTACTACGGCGGGCATGTCATCAGAATAGGAGGGACAAGGAGTGGAGTGAATGCATTTTGTAAACAACCACTGCGATGGTAAATGTGTTGAACGAACTGAAATGTACTTTTTTTTTTAAAAGCAGAGCAAACGGCTGCACTGAAAGCTTTTATTGAAAAAAAGGATGTGTTTGCCGTCCTTCCTACGGGTTTGGTAAAAGTTTAATTTACCAACTGGCCCTGTTGATCTGGAAAAAGATGTGACTCAATGAAAGCCCAGTGACTATTGTTTCTTCGCTAGTTACTCTCATGGGGAAGCCGGTCAGGGAAGCGACCAAGCTGGGAATCACAGCCATGCAACTTGGAGTCCACACTCAGTACGTTTACATGGACAGTTTAATTCCACTTTTAATCGGAATGAAAGGCCATTCCGATTAATAGTGGTCATGTAAACGGTCATTCCGATTGAAAATTAAATCCGATTAAGGGTGTCTGTTTGTCATTCTGAATGAAAGAATTTTGTGTGCATGTATACACTCATTCCTCTTGAAGTTCATTCCGGTCTTTCTGCGCATGCTCGTTTCCTTACCCTTCTGGCGTGATGACGTATATAGCTGCATAGCAACGGGCTGAGATAGAGCAGTTGGACTTGTTGCACTCACGGGTTTCCATTCACCACAGCACGGTCTTCTATCTCCCTTCTCCTCCTCAACAGATGAAGCATTAGCAGAACAAGGTTGTTGTCGTACTGCTGCTTCAAGCATCTTGTTATCCGGAACGAGGACTACAGTGTTTTCTTCCGGTAAACGTAAACACGTAACATCCACCTCTCCCCCTATCCAATCAGAAACCTTCCCTGCCCCAAACCTTGCGCAGACCTGAATAAAGGCGATTGAACTGATCTCCCATGTAAACCCTCATTCGAAATGAATATTTCCCATGTAAACTACCTGGAAAAACTTTAATTCCGAATGATTTCATTCAGATTTATTTCATTCCGAATGAGAAGCCATCATGTAACCGTAGACAGTGAGGAGGAAATCCGCAAAGATGGCAACACTCTTTCCCATACATCATCACAGCTCATCTCCGCAACAGCTTGCTGGTCTGTTTACAGTGGCGTTGTGCTAGCCTAAGTCACACGTTTTGTTTACTGTGATTGATTTTCCGTCTTTCCAATTGCGTGAAGGGGCACTTTGACTGACAGCCGTTGATACAGCCCCTCTGGAATAGAGGAAATGTACACTCCATGTCGAGACCCATTCACGTTTTGCGAATTGGGCCTGGACACGCCAGGCTAGTTCAGTGGTGGTTCAGTGGTGTTTCATTTTCTCTTCTCTCTGGCTTCTAGTTAGTTTTGAGTGACAGAAGTGCCGCGGAGTGATTTGAGGCTAATAACCAATGTAAAATCAGCAATAAAGTCAAGCTCACGTTTGATTGGTCACTGTCAGCTCACGAGGTAGAGAGAAGCCTGGGAACTTTATCAATGTAGCCTGCTAACTTTTTCAAACTTTTTCAAAATTCTATTTTGAGGTCGCATAGATTAAATTTTGGTCACAATTTTGAGCCCTGTATGAGAATGCTGCTGGAGTTTAGTGTGTGTCTTGTTTTGACCCCTCAGGTTCGACAGAGGAGGAGGACAAGCGTTTAGGCTTTGTGGCTCCTGTCTTGTTCTTCATCCTGGCTCTACAGACTGGCCTCAGTAGCCTGGATCCTGAGCAACGCCTGGTATGTCACTACAGCATTTATGACTTATGCTTGTTTTCCTCCGCTGTTTTCATTTTGACTTTTTGTGGGACTTTGTCTGTCCTGCTCTCCAAAGCAAGAGCTTCCTAACCCCCAATTTCCACCAGATGCGTGTTGGTTGCGTCTCCGCTCCGGCACGGCAACGGAGCCGATTAGATTCAATTCTAGTCAATGTGTGTGTTTCCACCGGCTCCGGCTGTGCTGCGTTCCGGCTCCGTCTCAGCTCCGGCACTCCGGAGGCCTCCGCAACAGATACGCAGCACTTCTATTTTTTCCGGACGCTGGAGCACCACGCGGCAATTCAGCACAGAGCAGATCGTGCGGGGCAGGAAGTCGTGCAGAGAAATACAATAAAACATCCGGTTAATTTTCAAAATAAGATACACAGTGTTCACGGTGGATCATATTTCCCTGCACTACACCTTGAAAACTACAAAATGGGCAGAGGCAGGCCTGAAGTCAACAGGTCAGAGGTTTTCAGACGTCATTTCACCCCGTTGACACCGTGGACGAGGAGATATCCATCATGGCAGTGCACCGAGATGTCTTCCGGCGGAGCTGCACCGCTCCGCACAGCAAACGCAGCCGGTGGGTATTGACGGACGGCGGAGCACGCAGCGGATAACCAGCGCTGCCGTTCCTCAACGGACATGCATCCAGTGGAAATCCGGGGTAAAGCCTCTGATTTACCCAGTGGTGTAGTGGTAGTTGAGGTGGTGAGTTGATGAGGTGACTAGGTAGGTGGGTAAATTGACCAGGAGGAAGTGGGTGTACTCTCCTATATATTCCAATGGATTTTCGGCTGATAGGTTGGTATATGGTATACAGCCAGAAGAATAGGTGCTACCCTATACATTATACAACAGTAACTTCCTTGAGTGTTGCCATGTTGATTATTATTCTCTCAATTTGTTAATTATCCCCAGTGTGTGTTGCCCAGGGTATTTAGTTTCATGACGTTCTTACCTATACTGATTGAATGAGGTGATCAAGCCTATTTTGCACACCTGTGTGATAGGGATGCACCGATTTAATCACCGCACGTCAGCAAATAAAAATGATATTCACTGATGGCAGCAGCCAATGTTTTTCTGTTGTGTCACATCAATTTTGCGTCATCTAAAAAGCAGGGCTCCAGACTAAGTCCCTATCACACAGAAAACATTTTGCAGGTTGCAAAATGCGAGGCGCACCGTACTACCGCACTTAAAAGAAAAAAATTGCCACTAGTAAAAAAAAAAAAAAAAAAAAACTTGCTGCGCCTTTTTATTGTTACCAGGTAACCACCCCATGATCTCGTAACTTTCTTGAGTAATCAAACTACCATTTACGTTTTATGGTATTATTTTTTATTTATTTCACAGTACTTAGTATCTAGTTCCTAAAATGTTCAGGCAGAGGGTACTTGCTGTAGCTCTGTGTTAGTGCTACCAGGTGGTCCAGGAGCTCTGGGTATCCAGCAACCTCTACCACCAGTTTTTCCTCCATTGTTTACCAACTGTAAACTTGTTGTGACCACCACAGAAGGCCCGCCTCTCAACTCACCCGATTGGACAATGGGGAAAAAAGAGATGACATGGGGACTTTTCTGCACTGAGTTGAAATTTTTTCAACTCAAGTTCAGAGCACTCCGGCAAAAACGGCACACGTCGCAGAAACACAAGGTGCCCAGCAGCGCAAAAACAGCGAGCAAAAAGCTTCATTCTTGTTTAAAACAATTACAAAAAGCCGCCTCCAACTGTTAAAACACTTTTTGTGTGATCAGGGCCTAAAGGCATCCTGTCATTACAGGCAAAGTAGAGAACGTGTTTGGGATGTACAGAGATCTTTCCCGGGACGCTGTCGGGATGAAGTGATGCAGTAAACTCGCTATCGACATGTCAGGAACACACCCTGTTGTTTCCCAGATAATGAGCTAGTTAACAATAGTTGTCAGCAGCTAATGACACTAACTGCTAACTGAGGTTGTATTGATTTACATTATAATGTGTTCAAGCTCTACTCCATTAAAATGAGTTTTGGGCGAAGGTAAATCATAGGGTGTGTCCTGAATCGCATGCTAGAGGGTAGGGCTGTCAAAAAAATTTCAAAGTTTGAAATATATTTGAATATATATATTTTTTATAAGTTCGAACCTACATTTGATAATTCGAATATCATTAATAATTCATACTATTAATAACGTCGTATATCACAGCGAATCCTGTTCGGGCAGAAATGGCTCGCGCACAAGCCGGGCTAGAGAGGGACGCAGACCCCCAAATTCCACCAGATGCGTGTTGGTTGCGTGTTGGTTGCGTCTGTGCACGCAGCGGATAACTAGCGCAGCTGTTCCGCAACGGACCCGCATCCAGTGGCATTCCTGCGAGAGATGGAGGGAGAGGCACGGACGGAGGACCCACTGCGCCAACAGCACCCACTGCGCTGTCCGTGATGTGTGACCTGTTCAGGGAGACATACAGAGTGGTGCACCTGCTGCCTCCCTGCCTACCCTTTTTGAAGAAGAGATGAAACGTTACCAGAATGAGACACCACTACGAGCCGAACAGGATCCACTCTTGTGGTGGAAAACTACAGGCACACTGAAGTATCCAAACATTGCAGTCAGAACGGGTGTTTTCATCCGAGTGTCATGTTCATATTGCGCTAGAAATAAGCATCTTATTTATATTTGTGTTGGGGTTTTTTTATATATAATTAAAAAAATATAATAATAATAATAATAATAATAAATTAATTTTAAAAAAAAAACACACATTCGAATATTATTCAAACTCTACTAAATTAATTCGAAAATATTCGAACTCAATTTCATGGTGCTTTTGACAGCCCTACTGGAGGGTAGACTGACATGCAGCAAAGGGCCACAGGCTGGAGTTGAACCCAGGTTGCTGTGGTAACAGCCTTGTACATGGGGCGCCTGCTCAATCTACTAAGCCACCAATGCCCCTACACCCTGAACTTTGACCCTCTTGCTTTTATATCCATTACCTTTATATCCATTACCTTATAGATAAAACTAACGCCACTCACCGAATTTGCAGGAGATGATCAACCCGAAAAGCTCTGCCATTGTTACTTTGCAATGTTTGTAGTTTAACTTTAAAGTTATAACTGCAGAGATTGTAGATTCTAACATATTATATTTGTGACAGTGAAATTACATCTGCAGTTCTCTGACTTTTTTTTTAACTCATTTTTTTATTTTCAAAATTCAGGACCACATACTAAAGCATACAAATATATAACATTGTTATTTTTATAGTTTATGTCATTTTGTTGTTTTTAATATTTATAGTTATTTTGTTTAGTTAAACAATCAATATTCCTGTTATTACTATTTGACTGGTCATCAGTTACTTATCAGTTACTTGATTGCGCTGTCATCCATCATTGCAGCTTCTGACAGATTTCAACAAGTTGTTAAACTGTCATCTGTTTGGGGCTCGGTCAATGTGAGTCTGTTCAGAGTGGGTCAGAATAGCCAGAAAAGCATGCTGGCTTGGATGTAGGAGAACATCCTGACATAAGTTATTTCTTTTAAAGATATTTTTCATGTGAAAGGAGGTTATTTTGGAGGTTGTTTTGTCAAGGTGTATGATTGACTTTGTGCTCATTCAAGGGTTGTTAAGTTAAAGTTCTACTGATTGTCACCCACCGGAGTGTGTGAAATTTGTTCTCCACATTTGACCCATCCCCTGAGGGAGCGGTGAGCAGCAGCGCCGCCGCGCTCAGGAATCATGTGGTGATCTAATCCCCCAATTCCAACCCCTGATGCTGAGTGTGGAGGCGTTTTTATAGTCTTTGGTATGACCCGGCCAGGGATCAAACCCTGAGACCTCCCAGTCTCAGGGTGGGCACTCTACCACTAGGCCACTGAGCTGGTAGTGTAGTGTAATGAAGGACTGAATGACTTTAAAACAGTTGAGTATTTTTTTATAATGTAGATTTCTTTGCTTCCCTAACACAAAAAGGGGCATAAATAATAACAAAAACAAAATAAGTCAAAAAAAAAAAAAAAAGAATAGCTATCAGCCCAGGATTTCACATTCAGTGCATCCCTGCTGTCTGACACTGCTCAGTACTTCACAAACTGCGTATTTAAACCTATATTATAGAATAGATAGTTGAGAGATGACAGGAAATCCGAGAGTGAGGGATGTAATACATTACTCAGATTCAGGCAGGCGTTACATTTGATCCTCGATATCGTAACCACAAAGCTACTTTGGCTTAAGCCTTATTTTGACTTCTAATTGGCATAAACAAGTCTTGAACTTTGTTAAGTCTAAGTTGATGAAAGTTGCAGGCATCTTGAAAGGATTATGTGGAAAACATCTTGTAGATTTACTGATGATTTATAAAGCGCTTGCTGTTAGCAGAGGTTATATTTTAGCATTGTACATCGTTGACTAAGAACCTTTCTCGCTTTGGTTTGAAGGTCCGCCTGAGCCGGAACATGTGCCTTCTGCTGACAGCCATCCTGCACTTCATCCACGGCATGACCGACCCTGTCCTGATGTCCCTAAGCGCCTCCCACATCTCCTCTTTTCGCCGCCATTTCCCCGTCTTGCTGGTGTCACTGGCGCTCTTCGTTCTACCCGTGGTGCTCAGCTACGCCCTCTGGCACCACTACGCCCTCAACACCTGGCTCTTCGCTGTCACTGCCTTCTGCGTTGAGCTCTGCCTCAAGGTGAGGAATGAGAATGTACTGTTACATTTGTTTTTCATTTGTTTTTCTCTGCAGGTGTAGCTATATAAAGGAGGGGCTACTAATCTGTTTTAAACAATTTTTCCACCCTAATGTGTGACTTACACAGAAAACAGTAGGCTCAGGCTTTTTCCTGTGGATCATACAATAATGTTATGCATTGGACTTTATCATCTGTTCACTTCATCCTAATGTTCTTTCAGAGATTTCAATAAACTGTATCTAACTGGTTTCTTCCCTCCAGGTGGTGGTGTCACTGACAGTCTATGGTCTCTTCATGGCGGATGGCTTTTCCAATGTCCTGTGGGAGAAGCTGGATGACTACGTGTACTATGTGCGCTCCACAGGCAACATCATTGAGTTCCTGTTCGGCGTCATCATGTTCGGAAACGGTGCCTACACCATGATGTTCGAGTCGGGCAGCAAGATCCGTGCCTGCATGATGTGCCTGCATGCCTACTTCAACATTTATCTGCAGGCCAAAAATGGCTGGAAGACCTTCATCAACCGCCGCACAGCCGTCAAGAAGATCAACTCTCTGCCGGAGGTGCATGGGGACCAGCTGAGGGACATCGAGGACGTGTGCGCCATCTGCTACCAGGAGTTCGCCACCTCGGCCCGCATCACGCCCTGCCACCACTACTTCCATGCGCTGTGCCTGAGGAAGTGGCTCTACATCCAGGACACATGCCCCATGTGCCACCAGAGAGTCTACGTCGAGGATGAGAACCGAGACCGAGCTGCCTTTTCAAACAACAATGGGGGGTACGCAGTGCCGCAGGACGATGCTGCTGAAGCCCCACCAGCACCAGGGGAACACCAGCACGGACAGCCAGCCGCAGAGCTGCCCATCGACAGGGTGGTGGCTGGCGTCCAGGCTGCAGGAGGAGCCGGAGAGCTCGACAATGAGCTTCTGGAGGACAACGACAGCATAGAGTACGACGAAGATGAGTGGGGGACTCAAAATGGCAGCACGCCAGTAGAAGAAGACTATATCAATGATGACACAGACTCTACTGAGGACTGACTGGAAGAGATCTGTAGAGAAAATCTACATAAATCTTTATTATATTTAAGTTAAAAATTAATAATAAAACACAACAGCATCTTAATTTGAAAAATGTCAGGGATGTCATTCTCTTTTCTCTTGTTAGTTTCTTTTTGTTTGGGTTTTACTCTATAAGGGCTCATGGAAATAGTAACTGCTGCTCTCATTCTGTGTGTGTGTGTGTGTGTGTGTGTGTCTGTGTCTGTGTGTCTGTGTACCGGGGCTGCATGATGTAGACCAAAAAGTCATTCTGTCATTTTAATTTGTTTAATAGTTTATTTGATTAATTTGATCCCAGAATTATTTGAGATCCTGATCCAAATCTTACTCTGTGGGCTCAGCTGTCATGGTTTGTTTCCTGATGCCTCAAACGTTGACACACATCAGGAAGTTAATTTTTTTCTGCACAGCTCAGGTCTGCCTTGTTGAGCAAGCTGCAGAAAAATGAAAATAAACAACACGAGTCACAACTTTGTTTAGATTTTGTCACTTGTGCCACCCCAGTGAGTGTAAGTGTGTGTGGAAGGATATGTGTTATAGTGTGTGTGCCTGCCAACATGTAATGTTCTTAGAAGATGTCTTAAAGATGCAGTTCATGTTCCCCAGCAGTGTATTAAAGGGTAAATGCTGGAGTGTGTTAGTTTATTAACGACAAAACTGCAGTGCATAGAAATAGAATGAGTAGAACGGACAATGAACTGTTGCCGCGGCCATTTGACTTAAAAATGGCGATTGTTGTCACGGTGACAACACAGTGAGGCTGTGAAGTGTGTCACACTCACTAGTCTATTTTGGCATACTGTTAAGTTTTCAAATAAGCCGCTAAGTTAGCAGCACAATTAAAGGTCCAGTGTGTAGGATTTAGGGAGATATATTGGCATATATTTGAATATAATATGCATAATTATGTTTTCATCACTGTATAATCACCTGAAGAATCATCATGGCTGGATGCCAATAAATCCTACAGTTTTAGTTCAGTGAAAGAGAGAAACTTGGATGGTTGGACAGTTGTATTTTCCTTTATAATATGTTGATTTCTTTATTTGTTTGATACCAGTGAAGGTAGTGAAGTCTCTGCTCAAACACATCTCTCAGCTGAAACTACGGGGAGATACCGTTAATGCAAAAGTACTTTACAGAGTTACTTTTATCAGTCGGTAGCGCTAAATCCAGCAATGTGCGATTCCTATCTAGCTGCAAGGCAACAGTGATAGTGCACAAGACGCCACTCCACTGCTCGTTTGGTCACTGCTGTAAAGCCTCCCCTCACTGAGTTTGAAATTTGCTGCAAGTGTGTTTGTTTATACAGTTTTTGTGGAAGTTAGCTTGCTACAACAGTTGCAGTGGCAATAGTACACATAAAATGATCGCCACTCTGACCATCCTGCTACGCTGATTTGAATGGGAATGTCCGTTCTACTCTCATTTTATTTCTATGGTAGTGATTAAACAAGTTCAGGCTTCAATATGCAGGTCAGGTTTTGGGAGTTTCTAGAAGGTGTTTAGTTCAAGAACATGTTCTTGTGTGCTTCCGTTTGAAACCTGCTGTTATTACTTCCTCCAGCTGTTTTCCCATAGCGACTGATTGACAGCCTTGGGGTTTTCTTCTTCGTCACTTGTCAGTGGCATGCTCAAAACTTATCTAGCTATCAGAATGTTTCTAACTAAACCAGCCTCGACTGCTGTCAGAGTCTGACCTGCAGGTTGATCACAGCTTGTTGTTTCACACCTCTTCAACACTTTTCTCCTTAACGAACTGAAAGAGTGTGTTTGTGTCTAGAGAGAGAATGAATGAATGAAGGCAGGAGAGTGAAGCAGTTTTCTATCAACTCTGCGCCAACCAGAGAAAACTGAGGTGTGTTTGATTAAAAAGTGACTTGCTACTGTAATCACTGATATACCTCTGTCATTACTTACTACTGGTCTCTTGTGTGACCTTGCTTACATTTGTGTACGTTATTGTACATATAATAAAACAAACACGTGCACACTTTCTCCCTTAGGATAAGACAAAAGTTTGTTTTCAATTACTTTTTTTTCTTTCAGTAATGCAAATTTCCACATCTCTCCTCATGTGAATCAGTGTTTAGTTTGGTTCATTTCTTGTTTCCAACCCGGAAATTGTTGCTTGTAATAAGCGTGCTGGTATTCCAAAAAGTATGTCAGGTAAAGTGATTATGTCTCGATGCTCCTCACAAAAATACATAATGAAAAGGTGCCACTTGTTTTGTCTACCTGCATTCATTTGAAAAGGAAAAAGGTACCGCCATTTGTTTTGTGTCAGTTATTATTCATGTTGTAGGAGCAGATGTCATTTTTGTTCTCAGAAGACTCATCATATTCAGTTAATGCACCTTTTAGTTTCAGATCACTGGTACAGACGTGAGCTTTCTTATTCAGTCCAGCTCTTGCATCAAATGGTGATGACTGCAGCCTTGTTAGGGCTCAGACTGTGCTTCTGCTCTCAGGGCCTCTGCAGGGCTGGAAGAGTATTTTTAATACATTTATGAAATTCAAGGCTTAAAAAAATCTTAAACTGCAGGAAAATGTGAAATTACATTTTCTGTTATTTCTGAATTTGCAAACACTGTCATGCCACACTCTCTGTGATATCTATTGTTAAGTTTGAGCTACAAGAAGCAGTTCCTCTGTTGTTTTCTAGCAGCAGACATCCTACTGAACACTAGAGCTGCAACGAATAGTCAATTGGAAGAAAATTAATCACTAGCTATTTTGAGAATTGAGCAAAAATGTTGAACATTTGCTGGTTTCAGCTTTTGAAATGTGAGAAATTGCTGTTTATTTGTTATTATGGGAGTAAATGAAGAGTCTTTGGTTTTTGAACTGTTGGTTAAACAAGAAAATCTGAGGCCATCATGGGAAATGGAGATGAGCATTTTTCACAATTATTTGACTTGATACAGAGTGATTGAGTAATTGTGAAAAATAATCAGCAGATTAATCGATGTAGAAAGAAAAATCATTAGCTGCAGCTCTTCTGAACACTGATCCAAAGTTTTGAAACTACTGGAACAACACAGAGACCCATAAAATATTTAGGAGCTGTGTTTTCCCAGTTTTACACAGTACAGATCCTTCAGTGACCACAGAGGTCTTCATCATGAATTTGTATTAAACGCTTTCAAGCACAACTCCTGTGAGTATTCCGTTGTTTAGACTTCCACAGCCTGAACGTCTTTAAGGGTTTGACCTCAAACTGGTGTGCATTAGTGTTGTAATTTCTGCTCACAGGAAATAAGCTGCATGGAGTCATGAAGTTGTTGATGATGAGACAGAGAAGGAGTCAAATCTGATGAGAAAGCTGTGCTCTGAAGAACTTTGATTATTAGTTTGATTGTTCTGAAAGCTTTTGAAAAAGTGAAAGCTGTTCATTTTAACTTTTGTTTTAAAAAGAGATTTATGTAAATAAAATCATCTTTGATATGAGTTTGGACTGGATCTCAAGTGAATTTGATGAATTGAAATTGCCATGCTATGATGTATTTGCACGATTAAAAACTAACCTACAGTATTACTGATACTTTTTTTGACCGAGCAAAACTGGATTTTTATGACATCGGTCCTCTACACTGTCTTTATATTTACACAGGAAGAACTTGAGTATGAGTCATATCCTGACTCAGTCATGAGGCCTTTTGTGTGAATAAGAGCCTGTTTTGATCTGGTATTAAATTGATTTTCGGTGTTGTGCACACAAGAGGACAGCCAAGACGTGTTGCTGTTCACACCTGTGCCTATCATGGATCTCCAGCTGTGTTCAGATTTCATTACTGCCTCACGCACAGTTATTACATCCACACTTCTGCTAGCTGTTCTGAAGCATGCTTGCTAGTAAGATTTGCAGTTGTACGCCTGAAGATATCACTGTCCTTCCACAAGTTAAAACAAAACAACCACCAGGTCCCGCACTGATGACATAGTTCTAGTTGGGGATGCAACAGGACACATTTGTGTTACAAATAAAAAAGATATGTTGTCAAATGTGTCTCAGATTGCCTTGGCAAGTGTTTTGAGTGATCAGATGAGCACCTTGGTGGTCACTTACACTTGTATTTACCACTGTCCACTTGAGATCAGATCACCCAAACCACATGTTGATACCAGGTGTAAACAGAGCCTAAGTGACGCCCAGTGAAACCCAGTGTTTTGCAACATTGAAATAAATATAATGTAATAATGATAATCTGTATTTATAAAGACCTTTTCAAAACATAGTAAAGTGCTTTTCATGTCAGCAATTAAAATAGACAAGACATGAAAACAACTTTTAAAAGAACTGATTAAAACACTTTGGTGTATAATAACAGAGGAAGCAAAAGACAGTTTAGGCAATTTAAGTTAACTCTTTGGCTAGGTTAACACTGGAATACAGCCAAATTTCCCTAAGCCGGTCACATCACCTCAGCATCTGGTCACACGAAGAATGACAAATATGTTGAAAGCTTCAGCAAAAATGAGGAAGTTGATATTGTAATGTCCAGAAAAGGCAAAAGAATTACCTGCATTCAGTGAATTCTCTGTTGTTGCTATTGAAAGGTCTGCAAGAGTTGGCACTGTTAAGCACTGTGTGCAATAGTCCACCTTCTCTGTCCCTCTCTCTGTCACTCTTTCAAAAAACAACAAAAGATACCACATTACAAGCTATGCCAAGGGTATTAAATGGTATATATTTCCTGTCTTGGGTGTGGGCGTCTCTCCACTGCATCCCCTCAGCTCATTTTGAAATGTAGTGAGCATCCTGTGGATGGATGAAAGCAGATTCAAAACATTAGAACACAAGCTGAAGTACAAATTTATTGTTTGTTCCTTATTTTGCCGCTCATTTTTATCTACTAGCTTAATGTCTAATATCAGCCCAGTGAGAGATCATGTCAGTTGTTGCCAGATCTATCGAGAGTGTTGCTAAAAGAGAGACGTGTTTCAATCAAAGTTATTTTCCTCCTGATTCGTCAGTCTGAAAATGCCACTTTAGTGTCAGTATGTTCAGAAGGGTTAGGGCTGGGTGAAAATGGGCCCAGTACTTCAGTGACTATGAGGTGAGAGAATTGGGCATAATCTGTACTCATGTTCAAATTTCCCATTAGAGTGAATAAACTCAGGACTGCTGCTAGTCTGATAAAGGGGCAGAGCTGTGGTGAAACCCACGTGACACAGATACAGGGGGTAAAATCTAAAGTGAGCCATCTAGATTTTGCAGAATTCTGTTCTTGTGCTTCCTTTTACTCAAAAGGAAGCACAACAAGAAACATTCCAGAGCTGAGATAGCACATTTTGACAAGTATAAGGCAGAAAGTTACAAGCTACCACGTAGGCTACAGAGGATGTGCTGAAGCAGCTTATTGATGGGGAGCTACATGTACAAGCTTGAGTTTGGTGCCAGGAAGCATTCAGCAGCAGGTAGCTTTGAATCCTCTGCAAAATGGCTAAAGACTAGTTGAGTTACCAGCTTCTCAGCCCATCACTGCAATAGTGAGATGCCACTGCAAAGGAGATTGCTCAACACAAAGATGTTCCTGTAGTTCAAGAGACCTACAATGCACTGACCTTTGCTTTTGCAGTAAACAGTGTGAGAACCATGAGGACTAAAGATCTAAAAACCAGAATTTTAGACGAAAGTGATAACTGAAGATGAAGACTGACATTATGAATTTACAGACAATTACTTTAACGAGAATTGTGGCGTTGTGCTTGGATGCCTCCGCGCACCAGTCTGCCCTGTGGTTGTACGCCTCCATACACCAGTCCAGTTTCTCTGACAGTTTCAATCCATGTCTGTGAAAACATGGACGCTTCACAATCAGAAGATCTATACAATCAGCACAGTTTCAAGTCACCAATTCATTATCTGACCAAATGTTTCCCCTCCTGTTCCTAAGCTATGACACTGAAAAATGACCAGAAAAGTCTTTTTGTAGAGCATTATAGTGACACAGTGATGTTGACCTTTGACCTTTTGGATATAAAATATCATCACTTCATCATTTTATCCTATTAGACATTTGCGTAAAGTGTTAGCAAACAAATTCTTGCCTTACAGCTATAAAGATGTTTTATGAGGTCAAAGTGACCTTGACCTTTGACCTTAGACCACCAATTTCGATTAATTAATGTCCAAGTGATTGTTCTTAGTTAGTTAGGAACTTTATTTTTATTTATTTTTTTAAAGGTGTTTTGAATGTTCACCATTTTTAAAATCCCATATGGCCACCATGGTGAGTTTGAAAAAAAAAAGCAAACATTAGCTTTCATATTCCTCATGTTCTAATGATTCCAAAAAGAAGAAGAAGTTTATAGACTCCCCGAGAATTTTTAATGAAAATACATAAGGAACTGGAATATTTGATAAAAGTATGTTTTAAGAAGGGATTTAAAAGAGATCACTGACTCGGCTGACCTTCGGGCAGATTGTTCCACAGCCTCTTGGTCCTGACAGCAAATGCTCTGTCTCTTTTTCAACCAGGCCTCTGGAACAGACAAAAGACCTCTGCTACCTTCAGACCTGCCTCCTGTCTTTTCCTCAGTGCCACTGTCTCTAAACCAAACATCACTGGTCTCACCACCTTCTTGTACACCTTTCCTTTTAATCTTGCTGGTACTCTTCTGTCACACATCACGCCTGACACTTTTCTCCACCCGATCCAACCTGCTTGCACACGTTTCTTAACCTCTTTTCCACACTCTCCGTTACTCTGGACTGTTGACTCTAAGTACTTATAATCCTCCACCTTCTTTATTTCTACTCCCTGTAACATCACTGTTCCTCTCGGGTCCCTCTCATTCACACACATGTATTCTGTCTTGTTAGGACTAACCTTCATTCTTCTCCTTTCCAGGGCATACCTCTACCTCTCTAGATTTTCCTCCACCTGCTCCCTGCTCTCACTACAGATCACAATGTCATCTGCAAACATCATAGTCCATGGAGATTCCTGTCCAACCTCGTCCGTCAACCTGTCCATCACCACAGCAAACAAGAAGGGGCTCAGAGCTGATCCTTGATGCAGTCCCACTTCCACCTTAAACTCCTCTGCCACACCTACAGCACACCTCACCACTGTCCTGCAGCTCTCATACATGTCCTGCGCCACTCTAACACACTTCTCTGCCACTCCAGACTTCCTCATACAAGACCACAGCTCCTCAAAATCATATGTAATATACAAAAAAAGAAATCATAATTTACTATTACTGAACTTCTTCAGAACAAAAGAAAGAAAAACTCTACAGGTCAGATACTTTCTTGGGTAATTGATGAAATGGGTCCAGAAGAGAGCTGTGGGGTCAGTAGAAACAGCTATGTTTGACACTGGAATGTGGTCTGTCAGTTTTACTATTTTCCGAACAAAAGATTACTACAATACAGGTTAGAGTAGAGCAGCTGAATGTGGAAAAACTGAGCCGTATTATTGAAGTTATTATCACGATGTACTTGTAAGTCTTAACACTAAAAGAAAGGTGTTATGTATCATGTATGAGTAATTAAGCAATGGTTTTACTGGTCCAGCCCACTTGAGGTTAAATTGGACTGTATTGTGGTTTAGAGTGATGGGTGTTGGGATATGTAGTGTGTATCTACATACAGTCAGTAGTCAACACTACTGCTGGACAGTTTCAAACAGACCTGCAGTCCTCCAAATGACTTTGTCAAGCACATATTTAGCACATAGAAATCTGATGAAGCTGAGAGATATAGTGGAGATGTAGTTGACTCATTAGACCAATAGATAGAGCTATTTCACCTTTTTTGAGTTAAGTAATTTCTCATCCATTTTTAGTTACAGTTTTGGGTGACAGCTTCTGAATACATAAGTAAGGAACACAGAGCAGATATTCTGCTAAATTTGAGCCTCCTTCACAGCCGTTCAGTTTTAAAATAGTTTCTGATTAAATATCTGCAACCTTCATCCAAGCTTAACACTTACACACTTAAATGGGCTGGCTCAAATAAGTGTGTGTGTGTGTGTGTGTGTGTGTGTGAGAGAGAGAGAGAGAGAGAGAGGGAAGGAGGGAGAGAATAATAATCATTTGGTTCCTACACTTCTCTTATTTACTAACACACGTCATGAGATAACACATCAGGTATTATTGCAGACACACACAAACCACACAATATCTACAGTGAAACCACTTCATCTTTTACAGAAATATTTTCAGTACTTGTAT
Source organism: Epinephelus awoara (assembly GCA_035609425.1). Lineage (NCBI taxonomy): Eukaryota > Metazoa > Chordata > Actinopteri > Perciformes > Serranidae > Epinephelus > Epinephelus awoara. Next base: position 33,706,315 of record CM069310.1, on the reverse strand, counting down.
TTTCAACGTGAACATCTTCCCTCATTCACTCTGGTTTGCTCCTTCTTCAGCCTCCTCATAAGAGATACCATTCTAGTTTATTGCTGCTGTTACCAAACCTTGTCTTCCTCATTGGTTCCCTCCTCTGAATATGAACTATCAGGTGGCAATAAGGGTAACAGCATAAATGTTAATCAATGTTTCACACCTTTATATTTTTGAATATCTGTAGAGAACAGGCCTCAAAAACTAAAGTATATCTGTGACTGATTATTGCTGTTTTTATACCCTTCTCAGGGTGATGTATCCTTCAGGATACAGACATTAAACGCCTTATTATCAAAGTTGTGAAAATGCAATTCATTATTGTCAACAAGAACTTATAAAATTATCCTTAAATAACAATTTTCCAAAACAAAATCACCCCAAACATAAAAAAAATATGAAAAACAAAAACAAAACAATAACACATACCTCATGGCTGGTGTCTTTGACAATGTAGGCTGTCATTTTGGATTTTGATGAAAATGATCAGTATAGTTTTGAATGATGGCATGGAGCTACATAAGCTGAGTAGATGACCCATCCCCACCCCCAGTGTTTCTCATGATATAAAGTGCAGCCACTTAATGTCCCTCCCCCCACAGCCTGTCAAATGATTGTATCCCCCAGGATACAGAAACCGTTTAAGGGTTAAATGAACAAACATGTTTTAAAGTTAGATTTACTGAGCATTTACCTGCATGACTTTGTCAAAACTGTTTGCAATTGTGGTCACTGAAGTGTGTGTTAACTACAGTATGAGTTAGGGACACCTTCTGTGTTTCAAGCTGCTGCCGGTATAGAACAACAGATAGATTAAAAGTAGGTTTGCATCACATGAGAGTCTTTTTTTGTGTAACAGATAGCTGGTTACACAAATTTTGTAAAGGATTTTCTCTTAAAAATGCTGCTCACCTACACTGCGTGTCCAATTATTATGACTGATTAGACTTCTACAGATAGGTGGGGCACTGCTGAACTCCATGAGCAATCAAAGCCCCTTGTAAATGACGTGTCCCAAATGGTGAAATATGTGGTTGTCAGTACAAAACATTAGGCCTAGATGACACCAGAGTCATGCATTTCTCTAGATCGCACTCCCAGCCCCCTGTTCCTCACATTTTCACCACTGATGGAAAGTGCATAGAACAGGTGGCTTCCTATAAATATCTTGAGTCTGGCTTGATATTTAAACTTACTTTTCCTATTCACTTGGATAATCTTGCCAAAAAAACTCAGGATTAAACTAGGATTTTACTTTAGAAACAAGCATTGTTTTAATCTCACTGCCAAAAAGAGACTTGTCATGGCTACCTTTCTTCCCATGATTGATCATGGTGATGTTCTTTATATGCATGCCTCTGCTGCATCCCTAAAGGCTATAGACACAGTCTATCATGGTGCCTTGCGTTTCATTTTGAATGCCAAATCTCTCACCCATCATTGTTTCTTATATGAAGGGTCTGGTCTGATATCACTAAACTATCACAGATGGCTCCACTGGCATATTTTTATCTACAAAGCCATCTTAGGGCTACTCCCTGGCTATTTGAACCGCCTCCTCAGTCGCTCTGCTAGTAGGTACAGCCTGTGCTCTCAGGACTTTTTGTTGTTCTTGGTCCCTCGCGCCTTCACTGAATTTGGGAAGACCGCTTTTAGTTACTATGCCCCATGGTCCTAGAATCAGCTCCAGAAAACGCTAAAAATGGCTGACCTTGTTTCCTTGGGTGATTTTAAATGTTTGTTACAGTCTGTAAAACAGTCTGTAGCTGCTTTCTTTGAATTTGATGTGTACTGTATGTACTTTATGTATCTATGTACTGTTGTGTTTATGTTTTATGTTGTTGTATTGTTGTAACTTTGGTTTGCTGCCTTCTTGGCCAGGGCTCCCTTGTAAAAGAGACGTCAATCTCAATGGGACTCACCTGGTTAAAAAAAGGATAAATAAAAATAAATAAATATATGTTCTGATTGTCAGAAATATAGGATTCGGTTTTTACTATGGGATTACTGCTGCAATTCACGCCTACAAACCAGCATCAGAAAACAACATGAAATGACAAGTAACATGCCAGCTGACACTGTAAGCTCCCACAGACATGTGCACATCACACTGAGACCTATTCAAATATTAAGACACATGCCACATTTATCTGAACTAAGCTCCTTCTTTGAGTAATGATCATGAAAAATGCCAGCACTACGCTACATTTTAAAGCATGAGCCAGCACAGATGGATCGTAAGAGCTTTCATTTATCGATTTATCTTTACTTTGTAGCACTGTGTTTGATTCACCACACAATCATCACACAATCTGACATGCTTCATAAATGATACTGTAAAATCGGAGACAGACCGCATCCAGTGTAATAATGCGCAGCTAAAACATGAAGGAAACAAATAATAAACAAAAACAAATACTGGATTTGGTTGGCAGATACTTCATATAAACTGACAAGGACTACAAGCAACTAGGACACCTCTAACTGAGGTCTGTGACTTTCCAACAAGAAATGTTAAATACAGAGACCCTGGATGAAGTGACAGGGGCTTATTGTGCAAGTTGTGCTGTTATAACAGAGAAGCAGTCAGGGGTGATGAAAATCTTAGCTCTCAGGTTCCATCCAACAGTGTTCATTCAATATGTATAAAAATGTAATGTGTATTATATATATATATATATATATATATATATATATATATATATATATATATAAACCCCCCCTCACCCTCCAGAGTCCTGGGAGTTTGAGGGTTCTGTGCAGTATCTTAGCTGTTTCTAGGACTGCGTTCTTCTAGACAGAGACCTCAGATGTTGAACCCGGAATCTGCTGGAGCCACTCTCCCAGTTTGGAGGTCACAGCCCTGAGTGCTCTGATTACCACTGGCACTACTGTTACCTTTAATCCCCACATCTTTTCTAGCCCCTCATTCAGCCCTTGGTATTTTTCCAGCTTCTTGTGTTCCTTCTTCCTGATGTTGCTGTCGCTTGAAATTGCTACATCTATCACCACTGCCTTCTTCTGTTGTTTGTCAGTCAACACAATGTCTGATTAGTTAGCCATCACCAGTTTGTCAGCTGGTTGGCAGCTCCGGAAGAAGGGCATCTGGGCCGGTCAAGGGCCCAGGAGGAGGAGATGTCTGAGCTGGTCAACAGTTCAGTAGAAAGAGAAAGACTGTGTGAGAGAGCAGAACTTTTCCTACAGTTTGCCTAATGACATCACAGAGTCACATGACACTGTAAAAGTACTGTCCAATCAAGTTTGGAGACTGGTCTCTCACTTAGGTCACAGAACTTGTGGACGAAGAGAAGAAGCCTTCACATGTCCAGTTTAGATTTTAAGAAATGACAACTCATCTGTGGTCAAGTAAATTCCAACAACACCATCCGATCACACATCTATTCTGAAAGACAGTCTGATATCATTGCTGTAGATCCTGGTGAGGTGGATCAGTGAGTTGATGTCTCGCTCTCTCCTGGCATACAGCTTGATGTCATCCATGTAGGCTGATGGTTGCTCCACTTTGGAACCAGTATCCGTAGCCAATCTTTGTGTTGAGTTGTTGAGGGGGTTCAGGCCTATGCAGAAAAATAACGGGAACAGTCCATCACCTTAGTATATGCCACACTCAATGGTAACTTGTGCAAGTAACTTGGAGTTGGCCTCCAGAGCAGTTACGGAAAATGAATTAATATATTATTTTATTCTTTATTTTTCTGAACAAGTTAATTTGTAATTCTTTGTTATTGATAATTGATGTACATAAATATTAAGACACATGTTACTAAAAGCATATTAGCAGATGTTTTTATTGATAGCTATGTTGTTTATTTACATTTTGGTAATAAATGTGCAGTAGCTACTGACTGTTGAGCTGCAACAATGTTTACTTGTATGGGGGGCGCACCACATGTACTAGGACCGCCACTGCATATAATTGAAAGAAGAGTGAAAACACTTCTAGTAAGCTCACTATTTTTTTTTCTTTTTTTGTTCCCTGAGCTCACATTCGTCTTTTTAAAAGAAAAGTTATGACCGGAAGCACCGTGTTTTATGTTGAAAGCTGACGCCGGAACTTAGCTTATTGATTCCGACTGACTTGACAGTGTGGTTCTCATTCGGCTTTAGCCTGAACTTCATGTGCCAAACTCCTTCCCGAAGAGTCTTCACAGACCATGTGACAGTTTGCTCGGCGGACAACACGAGAAAAAGAAATGCTCGGCGGTTTCAAAGTTAACCCGAGTTTCAGAGAAACGGTCACCAAAAGTCGTCGGTTTCTCTCCCGCTGAGCTCGAGTCTAGCTAACGTTAGGACCGACCAAGAAACAACTTCTGCCCGAGCGGCAGCCACTGTTGGGGTGGGGAGACGACGACGGAGCTCCGCGGTCAAAGAAGCGTTAAAAACAGCGGATTTAACATTTAATAGATTCAGTTATTTATTTTACCACAATGCTCAAGCTTTGTCTACAGACAGCTCTTCGGTCGGCTGTACATAAGTTACCGTCAGGACTGAGCCAGTTACCACCAGGGAGGCTGCCGGGGACTGGGCGACACACACCGAGCTGCTGGATGGGAACACACGGGAGAAACGAGCCGAGGGAGCCGCTTAACTCCCCGAAGGGAGCCAAAGACTTTATCTACCGCCTCCAGTCGGCGGAGAGGACGTGTTTACTAAAGGAGCTGCAGAGTTTCGAGTCCATAGCCATCGCTCAAGGTAAGAGACATATCAGCGAAAGTTTAAGGTGACAGCTGACATAAGAAGCTCTGAGATTGAATGAGAAGTCAAAGGTACGAGCCATGCGCCGATATTCACCGCCCCACACTGACCGATATTAGGGTACACTTTGATTTTATCCTTGGTTCAAGTACAGGTGGAGTTCATTCAGTGAGTGGCCAGCATCTGCAGATTGTTTTCACCTGTGGGTTCTCGCTCTCTGTTTAAAGTATTGCTGATCAAAGGGTGGAGTTAGTTTAAATGAAACATGTAGACTGTTGGCCTGGCCACACCTAAAAGTGTAGTAATGTGTAAAACATGTGGCTCTTTGCTAACATCAGGTGGTAGATGTAGAAACTGCAACAACACTCCTGCAACTAACTACCTCTGTTGGTGTGTGACACATACATTCTAAAAGGAAACATCCCCTAAATTAAGACTTCCAACATGTTATTTCCATGGCAGAGGAAAGTTCAGTCAATATTTGTGAACATGAGCTACAGAGAAGTCTCAAACCTGTGATGTCAGAGGGTGTAAATTGTGGAGCTACTCCATAGACAATAAATGGGAGCCTGATTTTGTGAACCCACAGAGTGCTTTCTTTTTAATATCCAAATGAGCGTTTGTACTGTAGTGTTGGCAGCGCTGAAACAGAACATATGTTCCCATATACTCAGAATATTCCCCTGGGAGCTCTTGGTGTCACCTAGAACAGTGGTTCTCAAATGGTGTGCCATGGAATTTTTTTAATAACCACACATTATTATTATTGCAATATTCAACTGGGTCTATACAAAAGTTATGAATGAATTTTTAATTGACTGTATCAGTATGTTGTGTGCATCCATGTCCTAATAAAGAGGCAAACTCTAGCTAAAAAATCTAATTTAATTTAATTTAGAAAACCTTCACAGTGAACCTATTTGTTGCTGTTCATTTGTGGGAATTATAAGTGTGTGTCACATCAAAAGCCCTGATTGGCAGCCAGTGTGAGGGGTGATAGCATTTAAAAGGAGAAAGCTGTGAGTGGGACAGTGGATTGCTTTATTGTACGGAGCAAATTACAACAAAGCACCAGTGAAGACGACCTACTACCGAAAGTGAAGAGGAAAAAAAAGTAGACAGGATCATGAAAGCTAGCTGTCTTTTTTTGTTGTCTTATGTCGTGATAAGAGTGAAAACACATGTTATAAAAGCTATTGTGCACAGATACAGATACAGGTGTGCCGTGAGATTTTGGCTTGAGCTTTGGTGTGCCTTGGGCACAAAAAGTTTGAAAATCACTGTCTTAGACCATGGGAATAATGTGTGAATTTTAAAGGCTGAATCCAAATGAAAAGATATCACACAGTCTCTGGCAAGAATATTCTTGCTGTAACGATTGTGGTGTTTTTAATAATTTTCCTTTTTCTTGTATTTCATTTTGAGTTCAAAACTGAACAACGATTAACAGCTGATCAGCAGCTTTAGCACCAAGGCAGATATATCAGAATTCCAACTGGGATGTTGAACTGAACAGTGTTTCCAAGATGAAAACTAGTAATTATTGGAACTCCTGATGAGGGATGGGCATGAATTAGGGGTGGGAATCATCAGAGGACCCATGATACGATATTATCATACTTAGGTTTCGATACAATATTATTGCGATATTGAATGTATTGTGATATGCTGAGTATTGTTGTAACATATATTGCTATATATTGTGATTTATTACCTTTTTTCCAACTGCAAATTATTTCCCTAAGGGAAAACTTTGTCAATGTCAATTTTACCTCATAAGATAAAGTTTTCAGTCTGTTCATCTGACTTTAATCATTTTTATTGCAGCAAAATGTGACACAAAGCAGAGAGACTGACCGACACCGTCATTAAACACCGTCAGATTAAGTGCACATGGTAACCAGGCGGATGTTAAACTGACCAGGAGGATGGTGGTTCATACACAGTCCTTCAGTGCTGCATCTAACCTCTAAGTTAATGGCAACGACAGAAAGTTTGCTGATTTTTCTCATTTTAACTTTAAATGAATGGTTGAATAGGCTAACTGAAGCCTGTCCGTTAAATAAATTAATTTCAAATTGCACTTGCTTTGTTGGCCAACAAACAAACAACATTCCTATTCTGACATTTATTTTATTTTTTTTTTTTGGTGCATTCTCAAATATTCTTTGATAATAATTAGGGTGGGAGTCACCAGAGGATCCACGATACAATATTATCACAATACTTAGGTCACGGTACAATATTATTGCGATAAAATATATTGCGATTTATTAACTTTTTTCAACTGTAAATTACAGTATGTCCCCAAAGGAAAAAAATGTATCTAGTCTCTCTGACAGTTTCAAGCTCCCTCATTCAGCTGTGATATGAGGGTTATTTTTTGCCATTGAAGTCTTATTGATTCCATCTATTATTTTGAATAATCAGTAGTGACACATAAACACCTCATTGTAAACCTTCCACAGTGTGTGTGCAGTCAATGGGTGTGAACATACATGCAAATGTGTGTGTATATTTTCTCTCTTCTCTATTTTCTCAACCAGAGTGACTCATCTTAGGACTAAAATAGTAAAATCAGCTGCCGAATCTGGAGTACAAAGATCTGAGTCATGTCTTCAGGGCAGCCGGGGGAATCTCCCAAATCCTGAGAGGGCCTGGAAACTAAGGGGAAACCTTCACAATATAAGATCCATTTTCAAAATGTTTTGATTCAGATAAAGTGTTGTAGATGACAGACTTGCAGATGTATTTCACCTGACAAACTGCAGCACATGGAGGACCTGCAGTCAGCTCACAGGGGCTCTGCATCCTCAGCGTCTCACGGTGCGTTCACCGTCTCTGCATTATCCCGCTGTCCTCCCTTCTTCATCAGTACAGTCAAATAATGCTGAAATGATAAAATGCTGACACAAGAGTTTTAAGAGTTTCAGTTGTGCCTTCAGACGTGCTCCTCATCACTCTGTTGTGTAACACACTCTTCTCATTAGCACTGTGCACCCAGGGTGTTATTTAACATGATGTGCAAGCTGATTTTTAGGAAATTGTTACCCTTTTCTGGCTGCTAACTCATTTCTGCCTACCATGCAACAGCATCTTATTCAGTTTTTAATACACAGAAATGATTGAAAGAATGTATTTGTACCATAACTAGGGCTGGACGATTAATTGAATTTTAATCTTGATTTCAATTTTGGTTTCTCACTATCATAAAAACATTATAATCGAAGAAAAACGATTAATGCGCCACACGGCGCGGCGTGGATGTAAGTTCCTGTGCTGGAAAAGCACTGTGAATGCACCTGTGTTACATGCAGCAGCAGCAAGCGTGTGACGTGTGTGGATCAATAATATGTGGAGCGAGCGATTGGGAACATGGCAGAAAGGCAGCCTTTGGTTGAGAAGAAAGGTAGGACAACTTCAGTCATCTGGAAACATTTTGGCTTCAAGTTGACAGACGTCGAGCAAAAAGAAATTGTTTGCAAAGTTTGTCACGCTGTGGTGTGACAAAAATTACTGCATGATATTAAATCATAAAATCGAATCATGAGTAAGCATATCATTTCTTTTCTTCATTTATTCATCAAATCTGGAATCTAGATTTTATAGGGACCCCAGTATGCAGAAATATTTAAGTACACCATGTTGAAAAATGGTAATGTTCCTTTTTCCCTTGCAAAAATTTAGTGTAACTTTGGAGCATTATTTGGCCCTCTTTCCGACAAGAGCTTAACATGGTTGGTACCAGTGGATACCTTGGGTCCTCTAGTTTGATATGATATTCATTGTAGCTTTAAAACTGAGCCTGATACAGCAGGTTTTATTCCCTAACATTAGTCTACCTCATTTCTCACCATCAGCTCTGCCTAACATAACTGATGTGTCTTTAAGGTATACTGTGATACCAGCATATAAGTTGACAGTTATCATACTGTGTACATTTCCTTATCTATAATTTTGAAAATAAAATACAACTGGACAGAGAATCTCCCCTTTATTTTAATTATTTTCAAAGGGTAGACATTTTACACAAACTTCCATAAACAAAATGGTTTCAGGTTTCATTAATCATTTGTTCAACCAAAAATAATCCTTCCATTTTCATTTCTTTAAGGGTCAGTTTGACTGATAATAATCTAAGTTCTGTACAGTAATACCGCAATATTTTCGGAGATAGTTTTCGTACCATGCAAATCTCATTATTTTGCAACCCTATATGTAGGAATGTGTCTCACATAGTCTCTGCACAGGTATGGAAAGTTGTGAAAAGTATGGAAACCTGATTAATTCATTAAAGGAATAGTTCACCCTAAAACAAAATTACACGCTACATAGCATAACTACAATATAAGCTAAAGTTAAAGGAGATAAATAAACTCACAGGATCAGCAAACTATAAAAAAATATAAATGCAACACTTTTGTTTTTGATCCCAATTTTCATGAGCTGAACTCAAAGATCTAAAACTTTTTCTATATACACAAAAGACCATTTCCCACAAATATTGTTCACAAATCTGTCTAAATCTGTGTTAGTGAGCACTTCTCTTTGCCGAGATAATCCATCCCACCTCACAGGTTTGGCATATCAAGATGCTGATTAGACAGCATGAATATTGCACAGGTGTGCCTTAAGGGCCGTCCACACCAAGAACTATAACTGTAACGTTAACTATAACGATAACAATGGCAGCCTCCACACCAATGAACGATATCGTCGTGTTGCTAGGTTACGCCAAACACACACTGCTCGGTGCGGTCGGCAGGTGATATTGATGACCTGTTATTGCTGTATGTTGCGAGACAGAAAAAGAAAACCAATTTGCCGCTTGCTCCACCTGTCTGTCTGTAAGCTCCATCTGTCATGAGACAAACATGAATGAAGACGTGCAGTTTATTGTGTTTCACCGGCGACGAGCTGTCATTACGCACAACAATTACGCACGGCTGCGCGCTCTTTATAACTCACTGTGTGAACATGTGTTGCATAATAAAGATTTGCCCCCCTCAGTAACTTCATCCTGGCTCCTGAATTTTATGAATGGAGGAGAAAAGAGGAGACGCATTCCCCTGCAAAATGTATTTTATTGCAGTTATTTACCTGGTATTCTCAAAACAAAATCACTGAAGTTAAAGTTCTGTCACAAAACTATATTGTTACGGATCTTTGCACATGTTTAAGTGGGTGTATGGAAATTCTGGAGCTTTCGTAGTGGGTATACGTGACGTGATGAACGTCTCGACCTGTCATTTCGGATGGATTTTGATTGGCTGTCAGTGTTTCTATCGTTCATCAAATCGCTCTGAAAGTGATCCAAATGATATCGTCCACCACTATCGTTGTCGTTATAGTTGTAGTGTGGACGCTGCCGAACACTTGAGTTTAGAACGATTTTTAAAACTGTATATTTATAGTTATATTTATAGTTATAGTTCTTGGTGTGGACGGCCCTTTAGGCTGGCCACAATAAAAGGCCACTCTGAAATGTTCAGTTTTATCACACAGCACAATGCCACAGATGTCACAAGTTTTGAGGGAGCGTGCAATTGGCATGCTGACTGCAGGAATGTCCACCAGATCTGTTGCCCGTGAATTGAATGTTCATTTCTCTACCAGAAGCCGTCTCCAAAGGCATTTCAGACAATTTGACAGTACATCCAACTGGCCTCACAACCGCAGACCACGTGTAACCACACCAGCCCAGGACCTCCACATCCAGCATGTTCACCTCCAAGATCGTCTGAGACCAGCCACCAGGACAGCTGCTGCAACAATCGGTTTGATTAACCAAAGAATTTCTGCACAAACTGTCAGAAACCGTCTCAGGGAAGCTCATCTGCCTGACTGCAGTTTGTCGTCGTAACCGCCTTGAGTGGGCAAATGCTCACATTCGATGGTGTCTGGCACGTTGGAGGGGTATTCTCTTCACGGATGAATCCCGGTTTTCACTGTTCAGGGCAGATGGCAGACAGCGTGTGTGGAGTTGTGTGGGTGAGCGGTTTGCTGATGTCAACGTTGTGGATGGAGTGGCCCATGGTGGCAGTGGGGTTATGGTATGGGCAGGCGTATGTTATGGACAGTGAACACAGGTGCATTTTATTGATGGCATTTTGAATGCACAGAGATACCATGACGAGATCCTGAGGCCCATTGTTGTGCCATTCATCCACGACCATCACCTTATGTTGCAGCATGATAAATCACGGCCCCATGTTGCAAGGATCTGTACACAATTCCTGGAAGCTGAAAACATCCCAGTTCTTGCATGGCCAGCATACTCACCGGACATGTCTCTCATTGAGCATGTTTGGGATGCTCTGGATCGGTGTATACGACAGCGTGTTCCAGTTCCTGCCAATATCCAGCAACTTCGCACAGCCATTGAAGAGGAGTGGACCAACATTCCACAGGCCACAATCAACAACTTGATCAACTCTATGCGAAGGAGATGTGTTGCACTGCGTGAGAAAAATGGTGGTCACACCAGATACTGACTGGTTTTCTGACCTTTTGTGTATATAGAAAAAGTTTTAGATCTTTGAGTTTTGCTCATGAAAAATGGGAGCAAAAACAAAAGTGTTGCGTTTATATTTTTATTCAGTATAGTTTCCTCGTCCAGGAGTGTCTTCTGCTTCTCAGTCGCCACGTTGTTTGTTTGTTTTTCTGTGAATTACTGCACTGCTATATACTAAACTGCTGCTATGTCATCTCTTCTTCCTCCGGGTGAAACCCTGCAATAGAAAAAGTGGTGCATGCGCAGAACGCCGAGTCCGACTCCAGTTAGACTAAGTGGATACATGCATCAATAGTTTGATTTTCAATCAAATTATCTAGGTGTGTTAGTCGAGCTACGGATAGTCCAATTTCAGTCGGACTAAGCTGTTTACATTGATTTAGAAGTCTGGTTTTTCAGTCAGACTAAGTCAATAATTTGATTTTCTCAAACTGCATGTAAATGTGCTGAGAGTCTGTCACTGAAGCAGCCCCTATTTCTCTCTGCAGCACTGTCCAGGATATTAATGAGGCGACTCAATGCAGGAAAGAGTTTGGCTCTAAAAGATCTCCCTAATAAGCAAATGTCTACAGCTCAGAGCCCCCAACACACCTGCCTTTACTGTACTACTAATGAGCTAAATACAGAAGAAGAACAGAGACAGAATGGGAAGCATTTACTGTGAAACCCTGTCAGCTCAGTTAGTCTGACTGAACTGAGCTGCAGGCTCATTAAAAAATTACATCAAATTTCAGGCTTTTAGCAGATGCTATAAAGAAGCTCATCATCAATGTAAAATATAAGGTCACATTATACTGAAATTGTTGTAAAGACTCCTGTCACAGTACAACAGTGTAACTTAACATTAATAGTGATGGTGTTTCATTTGGACGCTGGTATTCCTGCATGCTGACGTGTGTTGCACGGTATACCGGTACTAAAATAGTACTATACTGCATTTGGAAAATACCGGTACTTTGAAATTGATTCAATTCATTAATTTAGTTAATTTTTTTTACTCATTTATGCACAAAAGCACCTTTCTTGTTCCTATTGGAGCACAGATTGCACAAGTGGTGTGTATGACAACACCTGTATCAACATTCACAGCTGGCGCACGTGAAAAAAGACAAGAGAAAGTCCGCCTCACAAAGGGAGACAACACGAGACAACACCAACTTGGTGAAACATTTGAGCAACCAAACCGTGACGTCCGTACCGAGGTACTTTCGAACCACGATTTTTTGGTACTGTTACACCCCTACTATTAATTGTTCTAAAGGTTTGTAGCCAAAAGCCAAAAAAGATTTTGGTATCTTGACAACACTAATGCTGACTCAGTGACAAAGTGACTTGTGGAGTAAGCACTGTAATAAATTGCTCTACAAACAGATTGAGGTAGTTTGGAAACAGTGTCTCAAGTAAGGGTGCACTGATTCTGAAGTTCTGAGCCAATATCAATATTTAAGATAATAATTTGGCTGATACTGATATTTTTCTTGCTATTATTTATTCCCCCTTTTGTTCCAGGGAATCTACATTATAAAAAAATTATTGAACCATTTTTAAAGTCTTTCAGTCCTTCATGATGATACCTTTAAATAAGCACATACTCAATCATACGCATTGATAAAATAACCTTTAATTTAACCGTCTTTCACATAATATACATAAAGAACTACTTTAAAAGCCCTTTTACTATATATATGATCACTCCCCCTCTAATATTTTTTTTATATTGTTGTATAAACATAAACACATTTCTCCTTCAAACAGCTGTGTTTATTCAAGTTTCTTACCAAAAAGAAACAATTTTACAAGATTACATTGAGCACATTATGAGAATGTTATAATTTACCTTCACTTAATGCTCATTTTCACTGAATTAAGCTAGAACGCATCATAATGTAACTCAGTGAAACCTCTGCTACCAGCTGTGTTCTTTTGTAACAGCAGCATTCTGGGGAAGATCTCTGTTTGTCCAAAACATGTTTTCTATTGTTCCCGAGAATGCCATCGCTGAATGTCATCCTATTTGCCAGTAGGCCCATGGCAGTCAACAAGGCAAATATTGGCCAATAACAGTATTTGAAACTGGGCTACAATAGATGTCCAGAGTTGTCCCTATCAGTATCAGTGTCAGGCTCAACAGTGCAGTATTTCACTCACATGCCAGTAAAAATGATGTAAAAAGTATGTGAATGTATTTTGCTGACCAGTTCGAGTGGTTTAAAGTTAGAGGCAGACCGATTGGGGATTTTTGGTGGCCGATATAATAATAATTATAGTTTGGAGCGGGAAAAAACAATAGCTGAGTAATGGGCCAATAATACCTGCTGCTCCTTGCAGTCGTGTGCTTTAACCTTTAACGAGTCACCACGCAAACTTTTTCTCTCAAAGGTGCTGTGGTCCTGTGGTGTAATTGGCTTGTCAGGAGGGTGGGACAAAGCGGAACAAAGCCTACACATTGGTACTTAATCCAACGTTGCTTTCAATTGGCCCCAACTGTATGCTGCCATATGTGAGTGCTTGGACTTCTCTGTGGGTGCTCGGGCCCCGAAGCACTGAATCAGTGTTTATGGCACCGAGCTGGTTTTAGGAGGAGCCATAGGAGTATAAAATTGTGCGACTGATATTAATGAATGGATACTTATGTGGCTGGATTAGGGAAGAACGTCCACTCAGAGACTGGATCAGGGGTCAGGACATCCTTAGCAAGGTTGTTTGTTAACTTTTTTAGCCCATAGCACTGGTGCTACAGAGGGTGATAATTTTGTAGCACAGCCCAGAAAGTTTGTAGCACCTGTCCCGATAACAAATTTTGCTGGCCGATTAATTGCATCAGAAATTATTGCGATAAGTGATCAGTGGCCTAGCGGTAGACTGTCCGCCCTGAGAATGGGAGGTCGTGGGTTCGATCCCCGGCCGGGTCATACCAAAGACTATAAAAATGGGACCCATTGCCTCCCTGCTTGGCACTCAGCATCAGGGTTTGGAATTGGGGGTTTAGATCACCACATGATTCCCGAGTGCGGCACCGCTGCTGCTCACTGCTCCCTCAGGGGATGGGTCAAATGCGGAGAACACATTTCACATACTCAGGTGTGTGACATTTAACTTATAATAATAATATAATATAGTAATATTGTGCTTTTAAGACCATTTTTAGTATTGTTGTAATTTTGCTGTATTTAGACCATTTTATAAACTTATATAATGATAATGAAGGCATAATGATGCAAGTACACCCTTTAGAAATAAACATTTATTTAACAAGAATATTTAGGAATGCAAAAAAAGAAAATCTAGATATCTGAAATAACACGTAAAAATACCAAAAATAAATAAATAAAGACCTTTATAAATACAAAAAAATAGACTCTCAGTCTCTCACTCTCAGGTGTGCAGTTAAGTTGGTCGTATTAGCTCTTTTTGTTGAGATGGTTTTAGAAAAAAACTGGCACACTGGCCCGTCCAAATTACGGGACTCCCTGCTGTCATTTGGTTTAAATCCAAAATACTCCCACACGGGGTCTTTCTCTTACGCTCAACTCCTCATTCCTCCGCCTCGTCTCCCCCTCATGAAGATTGCACTGTGTGTGTACTGTAGCCCATAGCCCCGCCTCCCCCACAGGGACAAAGACACTCGATGACAAGAGCTTTCCCTCTATTCATTACCCTAATGAACCAACTCACCTGACTGACAGATGATGCACTTCTAGTGAAAAAAGAGAAAAACAGATCACACACACACAGTGGCTTGCAAGCAGTCTGTCGCACGTGTGCTACTAGGCAAATAAATTCATCGCATCAACATTTTTGCCATCGCACCAACCTCTCAGATGCAACCTCAAGATTTTAGAAAGGTCCAAAATGTCCCACCCCAACATCCTGTCTAAACAAGGAAATAAATCACAATGCGTTGAATTTGAGTTAATGATTACAGCACGTTTTCACTGTAGAAAAATAAAATAGACCTGACAGGTGATGATAATATTTCATCAGAGCAATCAAAACACAAAAGTCTAGTTAAAGTGACTGAAATCTGAAATCTGACACTGACAGCAGCCAAAAGAGAAAACAGCAGAATACACCTGAGAAGAGGCAGGTTTAAAAACAACAAGAGTTTACATCATTAACACTCCACACTCTACACACTCTCAGACATCTTTGAAGTCAGGAGTATCGAGTGCTAACAGTTTGTTTACTCTCCATAGTAATTTGTCTAAAATGTCACACTGCTGCTAACACATCATTCTCACTAATGATGCTCCAGAGATCAGCCTGGTTTTCAAAGAACTGAAGTGGTTATTAATGTTTTCATCGTGTGGGGACGGAGAGTGGAAAGGAGTCAAGATAAAGAGCGCCAGCCAGAAAAACCACCGTGGGGAATGTGTTTCTGACAAGCATTCCTTCATCCTGTCTCCATCTGTGTGTCTGACAGGAGGAACAGATATAATGTGATTCATGTAAAGTCTCCCGTCACATACTTCAGCCTGCATTAGTTCAAGACAGAGACGCTTTTAAAGCTTTAGTTGCTGAAAGCTGAGCTGCTCAGTGATACTGACATAATCAAACCCCACAATACCTACAGTATATATCAATATGATTTAGTGACTTTCAGAGTCTTCAGTTGGTTTGCTTTGAAGATAACTATACCTAGAAACATTTCAGAAAGTAAACATTTAGTCACTTAATTTTCCCTCAGGTAACACAGTCTAATAAGCTCGAAAATGTTTGTCACTTGGCTCTGTGCGTTTTTTAGAAGAGGAAAACATTCAGGTGTTAGTGTACAGTATTTAAGAAACTATGCGGTTTCTGCGAACTATGCAGTCGTTTGTGGTAAGAACATGTTCTGACCTCCATTCGAACCAACTACAGTCGCATAACACATTATTTGGGTTAAACATGAGCATGTTACAATCCTGGAGGATTATTAATGTGCACCTCCTCCTGTACTACCTAAATATGCATGTATCCTAAATACGTTTTCAGACTGTATTGATTCCTAAAATAAACTATGCAAGCAATATAGTACACGATGACCAGCAGATAAACCGTGCACTTCAGCCCTTTTATCTTGACAAAGTGTTTCGCTGGCTTTTACTCATGCTGGGGGGAAAACTCATACAGTCCTCTGCTTGTTTACAAAATGCAACTGTTACATGAATTAGTTTTAGGTCCAGATTCTGAATGACCTATTAGTAATGTTGATAGGCTAATTTAGACTCAATAGGTCGTGTTACCGTCATACTGTAATATGTTTTTTTGGGCCAAAAGTGGCTCTTTTGATGGTAAAGGTTGCAGACGTCTGACCAAACTTGTTAAATTTCACAGTAATAAAGGCCATAACAGCTAAGCTGTGGGTGCAGGTTCTTCCATCACGGGAAGAGCTGTTGGTGACTTATGGGAGGAATTGTTGATGACGCCGCACGTGCAACCCACTGGCAGTGGATAAACAGGAAACAGCTGATAGCAGGAATTAGCGAGCAGCTAGTAACAAGAGGGAAACCCAAACCTGACAGATACTGTAAAGATGAGCAACTGGGGAGACAAAGAACTAC
This sequence comes from Epinephelus awoara, assembly GCA_035609425.1. Lineage (NCBI taxonomy): Eukaryota > Metazoa > Chordata > Actinopteri > Perciformes > Serranidae > Epinephelus > Epinephelus awoara. Next base: position 33,689,518 of record CM069310.1, on the reverse strand, counting down.
GTGCTCTCCTTGTCCTCGCAAACGAAGAGGCCATTAACGTCAGATAATTAATTACCTCACACGCTGAGCTACACGTTTTGTTACTTGTTCCCGCCCCCCATTGCCCCGCAAAAGGCACATTCTGTATAAACAAAAGTAGGCAGGTGGCATTTTGCTGCACTCAATTCCTATCTAAAAGGGGCTTATGTGCCAGCCCTGCGACCTGTCCAGGGTGTACCCTGCCCAGGGCCCCAGGCTGCAACCAAATGGTTGCGACCATTTTTGGAGTCAGTCTGAGTATTTTTTTTACAACTACTTGTTGTGTGCGACCTGCAAATTTACTGGCTTTTTTTTTTTATGTTGCAATCTGTGTGAGAGGGGAAAGTCTGAGAGTGGGTGATTAGTTAACCGCAACGATCATATCATCTCTCATCAGTGGGCTTGTTCGAGATGAACTGCGTCTTGCCTGGAAAGTGGACGGGAGCAGGAGGTGGTGGCAACAAGCTGCAGTCAAGTTGGAGGCTGAATTCAAAAGTCCACCCTCTGGACTTGCAGACTGAGCCCTCGCAAATTTCAGTTGTTCGTAGTGTGACGTATTTACTGTCATCACATAAAGTTTGCAAGGGCAGACTGCAAGTGGCTGATAGACAGTCCTCAGGACTGTTACACTCGTTGCCGTAGAAACGTTCAACTATCGCTGCTGTCATATTCATATATATGTCATGTAAGTTAATGAATAGTGCCTATTCATCTGTTCCTTTAGATAACAACATATAAATGCCCTGTAGCCTTTTTTGTGACTAAACAAAAATGTAGGCTATTAAAACATCTCTTTATAACAGGCTACACACTAGGGCTGTCAATAGCACCATGAAATTGAGTTCGAATATTTTCGAATTAATTTAGTAGAGTTCGAATAATATTCTAATTTATTTATTTTTTTGTTTTGTTTTTATTATTATTATTACTTTATTATTTAAAAACACAAAAAACAAAACAAAACACAAATATAAATAAACTGCTTATTGCTGGCGCAATATGAACGTAACACTCGGATGAAAACACCCGTTCTGACTGTAATGTTTGGATACTTCAGTGTGCCTGTAGTTTTCCACCACAAGAGTGGATCCTGTTCGGCTCGTAGTGGTGTCTCATTCTGGTAATGTTTCATCTCTTCTTCAAAAAGGGTAGGCAGGGAGGCAGCAGGTGCACCACTCTCCTTGTATGTCTCCCCGAACAGGTCACACATCACGGACAGTGTAGTGGGTGCTGTTGGCGCAGAAGGCTCCTCCGTCCGTGCCTCTCCCTCCGTCTCTCACCGGAATGCCACTGGATGCAGGTCCATTGCGGAACGGCTGCCCTAGTTATCCGCTGTGTGCACAGACGCAACCAACGCGCATCTGGTGGAATTTGGGTGTCTGCGTCCCTCTCTGACCCGGCTTGTGCGCGAGCCATTTCTGCCCGAATGGGATTATACGACATTATTAATAGTATTTATTAATGATTAATGATATTCAAATTATCAAATTTAGGTTCGAACTTATAAAAAATATATATATTTGAATATATTTCGAACTTTTTTTTTTCACAGCTCTACTACACATGCTCAAAAACAGAAATGTTTGTAAATAACGTCACTTCTAAAACTTCATAAATTGGGCATTACCCACATTAGAAACCTTCTTTTGTTGTATTTCAGACAATTTTTTAGCATATTTCACTGCTAAGCCTGAGATTGGCCATCATAATAAAATGCATTTTTAGTCCCTCTGCAGCCTATACTTCTACATATCTCTGTGTCATGATGTGGTTGAATATTAATTCTGGCCTACGCAATTCAAGTAACATTTTAATAGGCCTAACTATCAGGCCTAATTATCAGTAACTATTTTACACATCCATAAGTTTTGAAAAACCCTCAACATCACAACGTATTGCAGTGAATTGTGGGTTACTAAACCAGCAAAGTCTGCTGCAGTCTGCACCCCAAGTTAACTCTCTGGAAGTCTGCAGAAAGTATGCTTGAGGCCCCTTGTGGACTGGATGAATTGTAGCTTTGGACAGTCCTAAGCACTCCCAGACTTTTTGAATTTGGATTCAGCCAGACAGTTTCCAGACAGTTTCCAGCAGCTAGGGGTGTAAATCACCAGTTCTATCACGATACAATAATTATATTGATTTTTTTGGAAAACGATACAATATTTTCCAATATTACACAGTCTGCCACAATACGATTTCAATTCGATCCGATTCAGGGGTCTGCAATCTATATTGGGTCATATTAAATGCCCATTTATCACAGTCTGTTACAGAAGATGCTGCCACCCCTTTCTTTTTTACTCTTAGCCATAAAACACATAAACAACACATGAATAATAAGTGCAGTAAAGTTCACATTAAACAGACTTCACTAACACAAATAAAACAGCAAATGGGATAAGTTAACCTTCAGGGCTTTCTGTCAGAGACCTTTTTGGAAGAATTCTTTTCATTTTAACCTAAACCATCACCTTTTTCATAAAACTTAAAGCCCCAAAGAAAACCTTCTCCACACAGCCATAATGCACAGATTCATCGGTTCATGGACAAAACTATTGTTTTTTGCTAATTACCCATTATTTACATTGCAAAAATTAGCGGCTAGCAGCCATTTTTCCTCTACTCATAGCTTAACAAATTGCATGTAACATTATTGTTTTTCTTACTCACTGGTGGTTTAAGTCACTGCATCTCCTGACAGAACAGCTCAGTTGAATTTCAGCGTTCATGCATGGTTTTCCAGCCGAACTAGTGCTGCACGATTTGATAAAAATGTGCGATTGCGATTTGAGTGGACAATATCGTGATTTGCGATTGCGATTACAATATAATAAAAAAAATGGTATCATTAATCTCTTTGCTTGATTCAGTGTTTCCCCTACCATTATATTGGGGGGCACTGACCTGACATAGTTATTGTTATGGACAGTGTGTAAATGACCATCAACAGACTGAACACAGTCAAACACGGCTCTCGCACAGCAAGCCTGTATTAAGTTGTCACGTGGGCCGAACCTGAGCAAAATTTTGTTCAGTTTTTAATTTGTTATTATATAGTTTGTCACATAGTCCATGATTTCCCCGTGACACTTACAAATGTATGGAACTGTGCTTTGTTGTTGTTTTATGAGGCTCTTGTGGCTTTCACTTGTCTCCTTGTCTTTAACGGTACTCGGCTTGGCTTTCTTTCGTGTTGACTTTAACTTATAAACTTTTACACAGCATGTCTCTCTATTCGCTGTCACCTTATCAGTCCGAAGTATCGCCATATAATAGACGTTGCGTTTTTTTCCCCGCCACCAACTCAGCCTGTTCATGGTCGTGCTCATGCTCTTCTTCAGCGTCTGTGTTGGTCACTGCTGCAGGCCGGCTGGTCACCTGACCATACATGCTGCACACACCAGGATAGCTTGTGGGTGTGATGTCAACAAACTCCACACATTACAGAAGAGGTAGTCACGTTCACAGGCTAACACTGAATCGATCCAGATCAATGGATCGTTTCACCCCTACCAGCAGCCTTCAGTCCGTACAGGAAATCACGGAAACACGATATGATGATGATGTCCAATATCAGGGCTCCAGACTGCGCCTAATTGGTCGCATTTTGCGACCTTTTTTGGAGGCCGTGCGACATAGTTTTTTAACTAGGAGCACCAGTGCGACTTACAAATCCACCCCTCTCCCCCTTTTTCTTTCTTTTAATTTTACAATTGCATTTCATGGAAGAGCGGAAGCGAGAGTCTGTGTGTGTGTGTGTGTGTGTGTCTGGATACGCACTGCGAGGCGGGGGGGCACCAGTAACCATAGCAGTGTGCAGCAGTTTTAGTACGTGTGCACTATGTGAGGGGTTAAGGCCCGATCATACTTGGGAGGAACTTACGCGGAGCGGACTCCGCGGAGGTCCGCGTGGACTCAAAGCGGACGTCGCAAGCCCTGTGCGCGCAAAGCTCAGATTTTACGACCGTGCGGATTCCGCTCCGCGCACCAGTGACTGCTCGGCATGTATTTTTCACATCGGGGGGATTTTTCACGGACATTTTTACAGGAAACTACAACGTGGAAGTGCGCTCGACTATGGAAGCCCGAATGACTGCAGACGAGTCAACAGGCGATGTCGCAGCACCGAAAAAGCCAAAGCCCTATAATTTCCGACAAGAATGGCTCACTGAATTTACGTGGCTAAGATATTGTAAAGAAAAGAAAGTGATGTCCTGCATGTACTGCTCTCAGTGCGGTCCGAAATTTGCGAAAACTAAATTCGCCGACTCCACCACACACTTCAAACATGAAATGCTGGTTAAGCACAACAACAGTATCAGGCATAAATTATGCAGGGACAGATGCAATGATGGAGCAAAAGCACCACTGCATACATAATTTAAGAGGCAGTGTTGTTAATATAGACAAAATTATGAATATGTTGTGTCATATAGATAGTGCTCCTAAATTTTGTGCTGGTGCTCCTAAAATTTTCAGTAAGGAGCACTGGTGCTCCTA